>JAEQBH010004746.1:0-161441 GCA_016808115.1 Tetrastigma voinierianum
ATAACTAATTTATAATTGATTTTGAATATTTTGTATTTTATTATTGTACTAACATTGTTTCCAATCGATAGCGCTCTGGATATGCCGCTCAGGTACATTTTCCTCATTTGACATTGCTTTGTTATTTTTATTTATATATGTCTTGCATGCTTTTGTATTGTTATTGCTTATCTTCGGTATTCATTAGTTGATTAATCAAAAGCCATATTTTCCTTAGTTTGTTTAATAGAGACCCGACTTTAGGGGCTTAGATGGGTGCTATGCTTCCATCGTATCTTCATGATAAGTAACATGACCCTCAAACCTTGACTCGGTTTTTCCTAGACCTACATTTTCTTATAAAGAGTCATATTTAGGGTTTTTCTTTCTTATTTTGTTTTCCCTTTTAAAATAAAACAAAAATAAGTGGCGACTCTAAACCATTTTCTAAAAATGGTTTTTCGAAATACGAAATGAGAAGAATCCTAATAAAAACAAACTCTAAAAGTACTAAGAATAAAACACACTTAAAATAGAAAAGTATCCTTACAAATAATAAGAATATAATATAATTTAACACTAACAACAACATTTTTGAACAATTGGAGACTAGAACCAAATACGGTTTCGCTAACATTTGTTTACCCTTTGCTAACATATTCCAATCGGGAATGTCCCAATTACCTTAGAACATTCGGAGTCAGTCATTGTGAGGAATTATCATATACAATATTCTTTCAAAATTTACTATAAATTTAAAAATATTTCTGAAATATTATTAATTTATTTTAAGGAATATTTGTGAAATTACTATATTTATGTCGAAATCCCTTGGCGATGGCACACCTAAACGCTTTAGGAAAACCAGCTATAATTTCAATAAAATTAGTTTGCTTTATTCATTTTTATGTAGCAATGAATACTCTATGGGAAAACATATTTATGAGTCTTATTTTAATTTATTTGAAAAATTATGACAAACAAACTTGAAGCGAGAAATCCCTTATTTAAATAATATTTGATAAGCAGTCCGACAAACCCTTAAAGTATAACCTTGGTAAATAACTGATATTATCATATGCATGTGTTAGATTTAAGGTTTGTGAAGTCGTTCCTGGGTTTATTGGACATTTATCAAATTATTTCTCATCTTTATGAAATATTTTTAAATGAGAGACATGAACTTGGTTTGGTCTTAATTGATCGTAATTTTTTTCAAAATAAGCTGAAATGAATCGTACAAGATGCGGTTTATGATCTTGAGACTTGTTGGAGAAAGATCACCAGGAGCTCACGATGCAAGATGGATGTTGGCGTATCATTATTGGCTTCCCCTTGTCAAAAATAAAATCATAAAATTTCTCACTTGTTGACGCAATAGATGTTGCAGCAAATCGTCTCTCTCACATGTCCAAAGTCATGTATGACTAAGCATAAGAAAAGGTGGATCTTACCTTAGCTAGCTCTGAAACTATAAATTAGGCAAGAGACTTGAAGATTTGATTTCATTCCATATCATTTGCGGGAAGGGGGAGTATATAAGGAATAATTGTGCTCATTCAGAATCTTGAAAATCCCAACGGTAGGAGATCTTACCTATAGAGCCCATAAGATTATGCTACATGCATGAGGAAAGGAATCAAACCATTGATGGTAAACATGCTTGAAACCAATTTGGAAATCACCGTGGATTTGAAGAATCCCATCTTATAATGATAAAACTTGACATAAAAAAATAAAAAAATAAAGAAACAAAAGCAGGTCCCTGGCCGAGATAAAGATGATTTGTAGTACTATGATACTATCATGGCTTTTCTTATGTGACTAAGTAAAAATATGACAAACTTTGATATAGTAGTAGTCATTAATTTGTTTGTTTTTGACAATTTTGCATCATTTTTGTTTTTCTTTGGTGTTATTTATTGCAAACCCGAGAAATTCGAGTACGTTTTAGCATTGTACAGCGATGAGTTGAATAGCGATGGGTGCCTTGCGGTGGAATTTGGATCTCTTTCAAGCGATAAGGAGGTCTTGTTTTTTATATCTTATTTACCAAATAAGCGGCTGATTAAAGAGAATAAACATAAAATACTCGCGAAAACACGTATATTTATGTAGTTGGCTTGATGTGACCTATATCTATTTTTTATTGATTACGGTTTTTAAGTACATCATTAAAAACCTTAAATACCCATATAATATATCTACAAACCTTATATCAAATCGGGTCACTCCAATCGGGTTAGGTCCATATCGTGGGGGTGTTGTCCCCTGCACGACCCTCACCCTCTTTCACGGCCACATATCTCACAAAAAATTCCTTTTTGGGTCAGGTCATAATTTAGCTTGCCACAAAACTATGGTTATATAATAAATGCTAAATATAACTTTTGTTCTTAATAGGGCTTAATGGGATTAAGTAATTAGTTCGATTGTTTCTTCTAAAAAATCAATCTTTTAATTTTTATTTAAATTTTGAGACAATAAAATTTTAAAATACATATGTTTTTATTTAATCAACATGAAACAAATAATAAGAGTTTCAGTTAGATCATAAAATTTTATGATTTTCTAGTATTTAAATATATAGTTTTAATAGAAAAAAACATTTAAGCAATGACATTAAGAAAAAAACCAAAAAACTAAATATTTTGGTTTTTTATATCCAACAAAAAATTTCAAAAATTTAGTAATAAGTCATCAAAAAATTAAAAAACTAAGAGGCTTTGTGACGCCCCATTCTCGGGTCAGATTGACTACCGTCATTTCAGCGGAATACAAGTGGATGTCAGTTACGAAACACCACTTAGAAAAATGAATGAGTAAACATGCGGAGAAGCTACTGCCACGATCTGATCTGCATATCTGTCTGAATGTAATCCTTTGAGTAAAGCGGCCTCTTGGGCCCATAATCAAATACTCATAAACATACTAACTATAACTCAATGGATTCTGAGGTTAAAATTTTACTCTTCTCTGACACATAGTAAAATCTAAGATTCTAATACATGTAGTACATCCACAAAACCAAAGCCCTGGCAGGCTTTCTTCTAAGCGGCCTCTAGGATGGCCGCGTCTCAGTACGCTCCACAGTACTGAAAGAACAAATTCCACGACGGGGTGGTATCTTTGATGGGTGAATCCACCCTAAATGGGCTACTCATACCTAAGTGCATATGCAATGTCCCAAAATAAACACACATTGAAGCAAATGCATGATCCTACTTGAATGTCTATGACCAGCTCAGTTAGAGTCCCGAGCTCTCTCACACTCGCTAAGCCTTGTATAGGAATTATTGTTTGTTAATTGGACAACCCTCAGGTGTATATATATCAGTTGGGTAGCTCAGACGATTGATTATATTATTGTTGTTAATGGGTACCCTCAGGTGAATATCAGATTGGCGCTCAGGCTGATTGATAATTTTTAATTTGGACTACCCTCGGAGTAATTAATATTTTTTTAGACGACCACCAGAGTATTTTTATACAGACTCGTCTCATGCACTAACTCCTATAGTCTAGGATGTTCCGGTGCATATGGAATGCATCTTTTGAGTTCCAATCACAGTCCTAATCACATGCAAATATATAAACATGAATATACTCGCATAATTCAAATCACACACTCATGTTATGTAATTATCATTTCAAACATCAAAATTAGCTCACTTGGGCTAATGATCAAACACAAGCAATTCGATTTGAATTACTTGACCAAACCCATATTTTTTACAAATTTTATTTTGTGAAAATTACTGTTTCGGGAACAGTAAAACCCTCATTTACTATTCCTATCAAACACAAATCATCGGTTCACTTTGCAAGAGCACATGCTGGTAGATCTAGGCCTCATACACATATCCTGACATGATTTAATGCATAAATCATGTACAAACAACCCACCTGATCACGCACACGGTCAGTGAGCTGTAAATGGCTCAAAATTATAACGATTCGATCCGAGATTTGGGACTGATCAGCTTGACCCCTCACGGCCTCATTCAGCTCAAGCATCAACATGGTTCTTAAACAAAGACTAAAGCCACGAGTGGGAAAGCCCCTACACTCTCGGAGTTGAAACTCACAAAATGCAGTACCAGCGTGAAGCCCTCTCGCGTAAAGCCGGTTCTCACTTCTTGTCGAGAAAGGCTGAAGCGGTCAGATCTGTCGAGGGGAAACCTAGAAAGAAGGAAGGCATTTCCTGCAAATAATGAGATCTAAAACTACTTGTCTGGCCTCCTCCCCCTCACGTTTTCTCCTTTTTGCTTTTTTGAAGAGGATGATGCTATTCCTCTTTTGTCCTTTCTAACCCATCAATTTCTATAATGACATCTAGCCCTTCTTTTACGAGTTTGATATTATTATACCGTAGTCATTTCATCGTTCTCTCATTACCACTAATGGCACATGATGCTCGCTACATAATGACTTCGTTGCATCGAGAGTCGTTTACGGTACTCGAGCGTGATGCCTCGAAAGCGTGTCAACTCCGTCTTGGAATTCTACGAGAATTTTACGTGCTAGCTAGATTGCCCAGTGAGGCAGTTGCGATGAAAATCAGTTTCATCATCAGAGATCTGAAATAAGTGCAGTTTTTTAACCATTAAAATTTTGTAATCGAATTCTGATTTGCAGTTTTCCATAAATTGGAATTTCTCGGGTCTTACGAACTAATATTGGGCGATTTTCTTCGACCAAAAAGCTAAAAAAAAAAAAAAAAAAAAAAAATAAGCCACTAAATACAAGAAAAGTTGGGTCATGAAGAAAAACATTACTTATGTATAATTTATAAAGTATTAATTTAATAAATCAACACTACATCAAGGTTGAAGAAAAACATTACATAACCCAATTATCGACTTTAGTTCCTTTCAACCCCTCGCCTCATTTTTTCTCTAAACATTTTTTTCTTTATAGCCCCTCATTTTTTAAACGATGATGGGTGATTTTGGTCATTCTTGATGCGAAATCGCACAAATCTACCCTTATTTTTCTCAATGAAGTGGTTATTTCACATAAATATAGATTTGTTTTTCTTGATCTAATTAAGTGCACTTCCGTGCGTGTATGATTGTCATCGCCTTCATGCACATGTGGTTGTTGTCGTCTTAGTACGACAGGTAGTTGCGTTGTCTCAGTATGAGAATTTGGTTTTCGTCATTGTGGTGTGACGTTTATTTGTGTTTGAGTGATTCAGACAAGCAAAATATATACAATGAGAGACTATAAATCAAATAAATAATCGTTGATATGTTGCAGAACTTGAGTCATAAGTATTATAGTCATAATAGTAATATCAAATGTATAGACTCAACTATCAAATGTATAAGTTTTGGTTGATTCATTATGTTATTAACTTGGATGCTATGTTTTATCGATTTTGATTTTATGTTTCTATCGATCTATTGTTAGTTTGAATCAATTAAATTATTTTTCTCTTCCAATAAACCCAAATTAACAAGTTGTCTAGGATAATTTATCCAAATTTTAATATTAATTAGTGATATTTTTATAAAAAATAAAATAAAACACCTTCTTTTTTTTTTTTACCTTAATTATAATAAACATAAAGAAACAAAAATTTAATTTTCATTAAATCCAAAAGTCGTTTTAGAAATTATTTGCAAAAATTGAGTTAGAAGGTCCTATGTCGGTGGATCACAAATTTGATAAAATATATAATAGATATTATTTTGACCTTAGGTATAACTACACTGACAAATGTACCAACCCAAAGTGATAAATCTTGTGCAAAAATATATTACCATAAGATAGAAATAAATAACGTTCTTCTTGATTAAAATAAATTGAGTAACTTTTATATTTGATCAATGTTATGAAACAATCTGAAATTTATTATTCTTTTCTGACTAAATACTTTTATTATATTATAGTAAATTGTTTTTATTAGGACTCGAGAATCAGAACCCTCTCTCCTTATATCTTATCTATTTAAATGTGAACCTTTACCACTTGAGTTAAACATGATAAGTAATGGTACAAATTTTCTAAAAAAAAACAATACTAGTAAGTGGTGTATGACATTAATATTAATATATTTTTTTTTGAAATGAATGATATTATTGATTCAAAATTATAATAAATTGATATATCAAAGATACAAATAACTAAAAAATAATATAAAATGAAACAATATATGAGTTAATAACATAATAAATCGATATAAAAGTGCCTAAAATATCTACGACCCGGTTCTTATTATATTTGACTATCATAATTTGATAATGATTAATCATGATGCATGTGAATTGCTCTAGTAAACAGAAAATTCAATTTTTTTGAAAAGGTAAAACGGTAATTTCGATCAATCAGAAATTTTAGATGCCGGATATGACGAAGCGGGTTGCTCGTGGATTTGGAATCATTCACCATAAAATCTAGCTACTTTGTCAAATTTCATTGAATTTTGAGACAGTCGAAATTTCACGTTTTTCAAGGCACCGAAAGTCATGCGAGAGACTTGGCACGTGTGGGGTGGCTCAGCATAAAGTACGTGTCGAGAGATAATAGTCAAACCAATGTCCAAGTGGTGGCCATGTCTGAAGTTAGAGGAGGAAAATCAAAAGTTTGGATAAGGTGATATAGGTAATCAGACGCTAAGGGTGATGACCGTGGCAAGGGTACCTCCACTTGACCCATCTTAGACCTATCGGTGGGATGGGGAGAGAGGAAAGAAATGAGAGCTTAGAGGAAAGCTCTACCTTCTCTCCTAAATTTCTGTGATCGGACTCGAGGTTTGGGGCGGAGGCAGAGGGGAAAGTTCATCCCACTTGTGACAAGAGGCGCAAGTAGAGATCGGAAAGCGAGAGTTTCGGCCAAACTCACGAGGTAGGGGTTTTAAATACTTGGTTTAATCCTTGTTAAGAGTCATTACAATGGTTGGGGTATTTGGGTAGGAATAGTCGTACATTTCGATCGAGTTAGGGGCCGTCGCAGGTTTTTGGGGCCCAGTTCGGACAGTCAAGCTAGTATGGATTGTCTTTGGGTAATTAAGTTGAGCTCTTTGTGTTTGTTTTAGACGAGTTTAAAGGCAATTTGGGCTGATGATTGGCCCATGTATGCTGTTTTTGGTGTTATTGCTAAGATGAATAACAAGTTGGTTGTGTGAATTATGTTAGTATATGCTTGTATGATATATTAACATGAATTGGCATGAAATGGCATATCGCATTTCATATGCATGGGGACATCATAGAATACTAGGTGTAAGTGCATGACATGGTTTTTGGAGAGATTTATATCAAAGGGTTGACCAACAATTATTTATTGGAGTATGTCCACTACAATATATCGGAGGGTTGTCCACAAAAATATTTATTGGAGTATGTCCATTAATTTATATCAGAGGGTTGCGCACAAAAACAAATATCTTTGTTTGAAATAAGTTTTCCATACATGGCAAATGCATGTGTGAGGGAGTTCACGAGGACTCGAGGCATGGGGCATGGCATGTAAACATTCGAGTAGGAATGTGCATAATTTTACTTGAATGTGTGTGTGGTTGTCATTGCATGAACACTTAGGTGGGGAATAACCTATGTAGGAAAATTCAACTACTAGGCATTGCTCACCCCGTCGTGGGAAAATAATTTTTAGGTACAGGAGGTGCATCGGGCGAAATGACTCATCGAGATAAGTGGTGAAGTAAAGGAAGCTAGATTAGGTCTTGTTTTATATTGTATAGAGATTACGTGGCCAGAAAACCACATTTTCAACCAATTAGCAATTAAAGAACAAAGTGTTGTAATTAAAGCTACGTTTTGTATAGTAATTACATTTTGGCATGTTTTCTGGAGTCCGATGGCCTTTGTATTAATAAGGATAATTTATGTTGATTTTCGTATGTAGAAAAAAAAAAAAGGTGCGGGGGGTCGAATGGGGTGGAGCTCTTTGCCCATTTCAGTTGTGTTGTGGCGGTGCGTGGTGTCGCGATAGGAAGGGTGCGGTGTGCCGCAGCGAAATTTCGCTATAACACCCTTTTTAAGTCCGGCCCGGATTGGGTGATCTGAGCAGGTTCAGAGATGCTCGTTTAATTCTTTATTTATTTGTTTTTTAAAAGTGTCGGGGCGAATCTGGCTTGGGCAGATGGCAGTCCGGCAGAACCACTGTTTGCCGATCGTTTTCATTTATCTTATCAAAACATTTTATTTATGTTATTTCATTTTAGAGTTTTCAATTCTGTAATTTGTTTTCAAATAGTAGGCTCATAAACATTTACTTTTACTCTGTCACGTTTACAAAATGGCATATCACGCTAGCATGAAATGATATACAAAACAATAGTTCGAATAATGCTCTTGTTCACAAAATGTCACATGTTCAAAAGAATGGTATGCATGAAGGAGTATATACTTATACGCATAACTTTCTTATATTCTGCGCTTCTTGATCTGCCTTCTTTCCCCATTACTTGAAACGCAAATAGATAAAACTACACATAAGCATTTTCATGCTTAGTGGTTTTACTCTGATTCTATTCCAAATCTTCGGAGTTTAACCGACAGCCATTTATCATAAACCATGTAATTTATATGTAGACATACTTTTACCTCTTTCCCTCGATATAAAACAATACTCATGCTTATTCATTTCACATGCTTCCTTTACAAATCATTGATCATATCAAAATATGCATTTTCACATACAACAAATCATTTAACTCAAATCATGAGATTCAAACATATACTCTTTAGGGCTTATTTAGTTTACAAATCTCATTTTCACTCATCAAAGTTTGTTATTTCACTTTTAATACATACAATTCACATTCATGACGGACCAGATTCGGTGAATCCCTGACCCTTTTTGTCATTTAGTAAATGTCTTTTGTTTAACAATTTCGGTCTCCCATCATGATGGATCACAGTTAGTTTTCATATGTGGTCATTTAAAAATGCCATACGCCATCGCCAGCTGAGATCTTAGATTGGTTCATCCGCCCAGTGGGACATTGTATGACCATACAACATCATGACGGATGCCTATTGGTGCATCCCGCCATGTGGGATATTGAACAATTTCGGTTTGCCTTCATGACGGATGCCGATTGGTGCATCTCGCCATGTTGGTCGTTCGGTGTATCAATTCAATTCAAGACGTCAAGAATTGATCAATTCGTTTACAATTCAATTAATCACTCACATGCAATTAATTGTAAGACATTTCAAATATCACATTTTCAAATCCATATGCCCTTTCTTAATAACATTTAAGAGATATGCATACTCCATACAATCATTTCATATTTATTTGGTAAACTACCAAAACACTTGAAATTCAAATATAATTAAGGTGAACAAAGAACCAACAATACTTGAATCGGAATAGAGGTCCGAAGAACTAACTGAAGCTGTCGACTCTCATTTCCTTCCCTTCGATCTTGGTCCTAGGTTAGGTGATCCTCACCCCAGTCCACCCCAATCCCGATAACAATTACGCCACTCTTAATTGGATAAACAATTATTATACATTTTTAGTGAATGACAATTAATCTTAAATTACTTGGTTTTTGGGTTAGATGCAGTGCGCGTTTTCACTTAGTTTCATTCTTATTTTGAACCAATTAATTCTTTATTGGTTCCCTTAACAATCGGTGTATGAACACGGGACTTAATAGTCATAGTATGCAAAAATAGGGTTCTTTGGGAGCATCAGTCTGGGGTACCCCCTTGTGATCTGGGTGCAATCTCTCTAGTGAATGGGTACTGGTACCCCAAGTTTTGGTATTGATACCAATTCCCCTATGTACTATGGGTATTGGCACCACTTTTAGTCTGGGTACCAATGTGCGAGTGCTCCTTGAAATGGAGATTTTGCCATTTCTCACACAAAACTCAAATAACTCCATCCAAATTCATGTATCATAACCCACCATGGAATCCTACCCAAACCACTCCAATAATGGGTTAGAATCAATAACAACCTCTTTTTCCCAACTTAAGGCTTTTCCCTAAAACCAAAATCACAAAAGAAGGAAGCTAGGGTTTTTGTTCATACCTTTAATCCCTTTGAATCTTCTTCACCCAAGATGCTTGATTACTTAGAAGCAAGAAATGGGAAGAAATCACACCAACAATATTGATCTTCTCACCTTGCCCTAGCTTTTCTTCCTTTTCTCCTCTCAATCTCTCCCAAATTCGTTTTTTCTCATAATGAGCTTCCTAGACCAAAATTTGGTCTTTAAACCCTAATTTTCTCAAGGACTTGTTTGGCTCACAAAAACCCATTTTTGGGTTAAGTTCTCCCAGTTTACTATATAGCCCACATTTCATTTTATTTGCACTTAAAATCGCAATAATCGCACTTAGACATATAACTTAGTTTCAAATGACCCATAGGTCCTCATTTTCCTCCTTAAGCCCTGTTTAGCTTTTCTCATTATTCATTTCTCATTTTCTCGTTTTAGCACTTGATTGCCTCTTTCTCATTTAATTCTCTTTGGCATTTTAAGTCCATTTTCATTAGACCACAGAGGTCTTTCTTTACAAATTCAAATTTGCCATTTCAACAGGTTAATTTTAGGTTTGATCGATCCAACAATTACATTTGGTATTTATCACATAATCATTTACATTTGACATCTGTCATATATCAATTTATCAATTTTCCCAAAAATACCCAAGTTTGGCTCAAATCATACCCGGAATATATAATAAAAATTATTACAAAAATTCTAGGGTATTTGCAAAAGAGTGTTACGGTGCCTATGCCACGATTGAGGACACAACGCACGCATGCACGTGGAGCGTCTTGGGGAGGCCATGAGACCGGAGACCTCATAAGGTTCTGTCCGCAGCGAGTTAGCTCGCCTTGTGTGCATGATAGAGTTTTGGTGTAGCGACAAGGCGTTAGGAAGTGGGGCGTAATCATGCGGCGACGGCCGGTATCACGGCGGTGATGCTGCGTCATGGGTTGGCCTCGTGTCGTGACATGACTTTTGTGTCGCGACAGCGGCGCTTCAGTGTGAGGCTGAAGTCTGTTGTGACAGAGTTTTCTCTGTCGCGATAGGGTTAGCTTATTGGTGTTGCGACACAGTCTTTTGGTGTCGCGGCGGGGTTAAGATGTTTGGGGGTGTCGTGGTGGCGCCACGCGGAAAGCGCCTGGCGAGCACGCCCGGAAGCGCGGCGCGCGCGCAGCATCCCATGCTAGCGATAGGGGCGGTGTTGTCTTATGGCGCTGGCGTGCTATCTGTTGGAACTCACATTAACTCTTACCTTTGTTCATGGACATTCAAAAAAAAAAAAAAAAAACCCAGAGTTTATGGCGTCACGACTTGGTATCGGGCTTAAGTAAGCGATTACAGGGGAATTAGTGTGTGTACCCCGTAAGTATGGTCTTGATACGACTACGGCATGGGTATGAGTAACTTAGGTACACGAATACCTAGGACTCGATGGGGAATGGGTTTAGATCATGCATCTATTGTGCATTTTGATGACTTGAATTGTGATGTGTGATTAAATTGTAGGAAATTTATGCATGATGAAATTGTATATGGAACACTAGGGTAAGAGAACATAACCTTAGGGGTTCGGAAAAACAAAAGGAACATGGAAATTTAGAAATTTAATGAATTGTATTAGTGGTTGGCGGTTAGTACCACTAAGGAAAAAGGGATGAATGGGTTAGTTCATGATGACTAAGTCTATTAGTGGTTAGCATGTGCACTACTAGTTAGACTGGGATAGAAATTTAATAACTCTGTTGCCATTGACATGTGTAGATGGCAAGCCAGGGGCGAAGACGGGGCGGTCGAGTCAAGTCACGATGTGCTAGTCGGGCACCACATTTTAGACCCGGCGACGGGCTACGGGCTATGGCGCTTTTGCCCGACTGCACGAGGTTAAGTGCGGTTGCGGGGTCGGGGAGGTCAGGGTAACCTCAGGAGGTTCGAGGAATCGTCATCCTCAGAGCATTCGTAGGAAGGGAGATCCGATGGTGGTAGACCGTTGGATTGAGACATATCAAGAAGATGTGGGGCCATGGAGATGCCTCCCGATGTGACCAAGATCGAGGCTAGGCGCATTCAGTACCAGAGGGTGAATCCCAGTATAGTGGGGTAGGTTAAGACCTCTGAGATATAATTAATGGCTTGGCGAGTTCCATGAGCCTCTTCATGGGCAGAGTATTTTAGGCCCTTTGCTAGACATGCAAGGCCTAGAAGTTCCTAAAGAGTGAGGTAGGAACGATGACGGTGATGGAGTATGGCTAAATTCATTAGGTTAGCCATTTCTTGATGATTACGTGACAGGACATGGCGAGTGAGAAATTTGAGAATGGGCTAAAGTTGTCCCATCTGGGCAAGATCGTGGGCTCCTCCTACAGGGATGTCTATGGTTAAGGCCGACTCTATCATAGAGATAGAGGATGCTCGGGAGTATACGCCGGGATCAGGTGCTAGTGGAAGAGGAGGATCAACCTTCTTCTAGTTTGAGAAAGATTTAGAAGACTTATGTTGTTCGAGTGTTTCAGGGCAGATTGGCGGCTATAGAGCCAAAGGTCAGGCCAAGGCTTTTGATCGGGTAGACCGGGTGACATGTTTCCATTGCCGCCTCTGACTGGACGCGCTGGCCGGGATTACCCCCGGCGGGGATGCGGGGTTTTGGGGCGGGGCGGTCGATCATCAGTGGGACCGGCGCGGACCGCGGTTTGTCGCCATTACGATACGGGTCGAGAAATCGGTACCCGGTCGGGGTGCTGCATGGCGCGCCATTACGGGCATGCGGAGGATAGAGTATGGGCCAGGCGGAGGACGGTGTGACACCCTGGCAGGGTCGGGTGACCACCGTCGACTGAGGAAACACATTGTCTCTATCCTTGAGACCCGTATGATAAAATGACAGTAAAAGGCCCATCATCCATACTCGTCCATCAGTTTACAAGACCATATTTCTATAGATCGAAGTTATTACATCACTCTTAATACAAAACATATATTAAAATGATTCATTCCCAATATATACATAAAACAAGAATCAAGGCCTGATTGACCCGCTTAATAATCCCAGGCCTGCGTATTATGCACATGCACATCCTGTACACGAAGGGGTCCCACGGCGAGGTGAGCTAACGCCCGGTGAGATAAATCCTACAAGAGCATTCACCTTTGAAGTACATCTGATGATCATTTCATGGTCGAACCCGGCCAATCCAGATTGCATACATGTTGTCTATCATGGAAAAATCTACATGCATGTATGAAACGACTCACTACGCATGCCTCAATCTGGGTCGACCTCTAACTACCACAGCTGAAGTGTAATGGAAATCAATATTAAGTCGGTCAGACTCCGTCTCACAACACATAATCTATGTGATATTTATTGTCGTTTCGTGCCTTTTTGGGCAACGAGACTTTCGGGGGTTTCACGCAGGTCTTACATCAGGCATTTTTCGAGACTCCCTTTAGGTGGATCTGTTGTCTAACCGGGTTTTCGGGGTTTTTTCACTTGAAGTGTCATCCCACTACGCCCAGAGCACATTTGTTTCATTTTCATTTGCTCTTGTGGAACTCGATTTGACTTAGTCATTCCCGAGCCCCGCGATTCAACGCAAGCGCGATTGCCAAATTAGTACCATGTACGCACTCTCATGTAATGTGAATTGTTCTGCTTTTCAATCTGTCTGATTTGCGCCATTCTACAGCGCGTACACTATTATTGTGCTATGAACACTCATGTCTAATGCCTGACATTTCATATATTTAACATACATGCGGTCATATTTAATATTCACATATTCAAATCGGTACATCACATAGCATGCACTACATATTTTCTATCATTTAGTTCATTCATGTCGACACATCATTCGAGCATGTATTAACATAATTCCAGACCATTATTTAGGCAAGTAATGCCATAATTCATATTCGAGTGAGGACATAGTATGTCAATCCTCTGACTGCTCTACATGAAATATTAATTCGAAGCCTGACACATTACATCGATGTGTTTGAAGCACCCCATATTGATAGCAGTGTACATAGTACAACACTCAGTTTTCGACATAGATGTAAGCACCTATTTCCACTGAATGGCTAATGGCTAGATTCTTGACTCCATGAGCTTGTCATAGAGTCCAAGAACACCCGAATCGGAGTTCGGATAGAAAAGTTATGACCTAAACAACCAGAGTTAAACCCAGAAAATTTATGCATGTTAGTCATGCAGTATAATTACTCTGGCTGATTTTTCTGTAGTCGCCAGAGAAAAAAAAAAAATACATGGCATTCATTCAAGTAATAACAAACCAACCTAAATTTCGATCTTAAACCCAAAAAAAAGCGACATATACAATAACATGCGATGTCATATTAGTTCGGAAAATTACGCATGGCATTCGTTAGTAATAACAAACTGACTTGGATTTCGGTCTTAAAACCCGTAGAAAGCGGCACATCTGATAACATGCAATAGCAGTTAGTTCGAGAAAATTCTGCATGGCATTCATTCAAGTAATAACAAGCGAAACTTAGTTTTCGAGTCTTAAAACCAGAAAAAAAAAACAGCACATCTGATAACTTGTCTGATAACGATTAGTTCGAGGAAAATTACGCATGGCATTCATTAGTAATAACGAAACGACTTGGTTTAGTCTTAAAACGGAAAAACAGCACATACAATAACGCGCAATAGCAGTTAGTTCGGAAGAAAATTACGCATGGCATTCATTCAAGTAATAGAAGCCCGACTTGGATTTTAGTCTTAAAACCGAAAAAAGCGCACATCTGATAACATGCGATATGAAGATCAGTTCGAAAAATTAAAAATGGTATTCATTCGAGGTAATAACAAATCAACTCGACCAAATGCCATTTCCATGGCCCCGAAACAAGAAAATAACCAAGGAGGAAAGATCCCTCACTTCTTGAAGTGTGTAAGACCCGAGTTCTTGATCCTTGACCTTGCGAAAATGGAGAGGTGTTTGTGGCTTTTCCTTCTCACTCTTCCTTCCTTCCTTCCTTCCTTTCTTTCTTTTCTTTCTTTCTTTCTCTCTTTTTCTTCTTCTCCTATTAATACTATGATTGTTTAAATCTCATAAATACAGATTAGTTTTGTTAGATGTTTTTTGTACCAACATTAATTTGACACTTGTTTAAACCCTCAAACGATATTATATTATAATTCAACACTTTCATGCTCAATACATGAGGTGACTGACATTATTTACAACTCAGCATGAATCAAGACATGATGTATTACCTTATGCGATGTCTCTATTAATACCATTTTGTGTTGTGATTTGAATAAATGGTGAAAGCGGCGTCTAGAATTAAGTATGGGTTGTTTGGATCAACAGATTTTGTGGGATAATTAAGCAGATCAGTTTCATCATCAGGATACAGAAAAATCTGAGGTTTTGTGGTGCTATAAGAATGAAATTAAAGTTATTCTGTTTCAGAAAAATCAAACTTCTGGTTAGCTCTGCACTAAAGAATTTGATTGAAATTCGCATATATCAAACGATAAACGCGTGCCCCATAATGGTCATTTAAACATGGCGAAGCTGGCTTATGTGAAGGGAGGATAGTTGGCGCGCGCGGTGTCCTCGCGCTCCGTGCGCCTCCCCTGAGCTCTCGGTTACGCCCTGACACCTTCCACAAAGCCTCACGGTCTTGCCACATGAGAGCCTGCTCTCTAACATCCATGATGCATCTGCGGTCCATCCTCGAAGGTCCCATATGCATCAACAACAAGCTCACCCCAATCCACTATATGAGTTGGATCTGGAGTATATTTTCGGAGCATGGAGACGTGAAATACCTCATGAACGCTCGACAAACTCGGCGACAATGCCTAGCCGTCTACATGCTTAGCGCCTATCCTCGAGTACCTCGAAGGGTCCAATATTACCTCGACAACCCTCTTTTGTTGAATCTAATCCTCCTATCTTAGGCATCACCTTGAAGACATGATCTGTATGAACTCTGAGGTCGTCGTCGTACATCCAACGTAACTCTTCACGCTCGGCTGCGGGTAGTAAGGAGGCATTTCGGATCATACCCACCTTGTCCGGGTGTCTCTAATCAAATCTAGACCAGTGATGGAGCTCTCTCCCACCTCTGTCCAACATATCGATGATCGACATGGCCTCCCGTAGAGAGCCTCATAAGGCGCCATGCGAATGCTGCAGTGTATTTGTTATTGTAGGCGTACTCTATCGGGTAAAGTTTTCTCCCGACTACCCTTGAGATCCAAGGCGCATGCTGCGCGACATGTCTCTAAAATTTGAATAGTTCGCTCACGATTGACCATCCAGTGCAGGGATGAAAGAGACACTCATCGAAAATTTGTGTCCCATTCAGCGCCCAGAAACTCTTCGAGAATTGGCCGTGTAGGGATCGATCCGATCTTGTGGAAGCTGGAACTCCATGCAATGAGTACTATCTCCGTATATACAACTGCGAGAATTCCTCCGGTGTGAAGGTCATGTAGCCGAGAAAATGTGTCGGCTTGGTGAGTCGGTCCACTATAACCCATATTGCGTCGTAGCCTTCGCGATGTCGTGAGTGAGTCACGAGATCAGCGTGATGTGCTCCCACTTCCACTCATTTATCTCGATGGGCGGGTAGCCTGTGGCCCTCACGGTGCTCGTATGACTTGTTGGCATGTGAGGACAGGTCGGACAAATCCCAGACGCATGCCTCGCCGTCGCTCAGTTAATATTAGCGACCAGCGAAGGTCATGATGCATCTTCGTGCCACCTAGATGCCTGACGAGATCGGGAGCAATGGAACTCCATGAGGATCGTCTCTCAGTCAAATCATTTGAGGGGGGACCTGACGAATCCCTATGCAAGACTACCATGCGTGTGGATGGCCCATTATGTCAGATTTATTACTTTTGACATGCTTTCATTTTAATGGATACTAGTTACCGTCACGCACCTGTTTCCACATCCTGCCTTTCGGTAGAATAGTGTCATCATCTGCCTTCAAGGTACCTGACACGCTCATCGTGCGATCTGAAGCGCTATCTCGAGCATCTGCCCTCCGGGAAGCTATACTAGCGATACTTCTGTGACTTTCGGCTTCGTGCATCCAGCCCATGCATTTGCCTTACCAGGGATGGTAATCTGAAGTGATCGTAATCTTCAAAAAACTCCATCCACCTCTGTTGCCTCATGTTGAGGTCTCATTTGTGTGAAAGTATTTTAGACTTTTGTGGTCTGAAAACACCTCGAACTGCTCACCATATAAGTAGTGGCGCCAAATCTTTAGGGTGAAGACTACGGCAGCCAACTTCATGTCATGCGTGGGGTAATTATGCTCATGATTCTTCAACTGCCGAGAACCATAAGTCACAACCTTCTGGGCGCATCGAACACGGTCCAGTCGCCAGGCATCACGATTGCACTATGTACCTCTGTTCCCTTCTAAGGGACTATTAGGATGGAGGCGAAGAAAGCCTCCTCTTGATTCTGGAGCAGCTCGCTCGGCATGAGTCATCAGTACAAAAACTTGACCTCATGCAGATTCGATCTTGTCATAGGCGTTGCTAGCTAGGAGAAATCCTCTATAAACCTCCTATAATACCCTACCAATCCCAAGAAACTACGTATCTTAAGCGACTTGATCTCTGACTCATCACGTATAACCTTCCCTGAATTAAAATTTGACACGCACGAAGGCGACACCACGTGTCCCGAAACCCGCCTCGTGACGGCTTCGCGCCTGCGAACTTAGCGCCTGGCTTGATGATCCGTAAAAGTTATATGATACGATTCTCAGTGATCACTCATGCTCCACCTCCGGGTGGAGTAGATTAGGATGTCATCGACAAGACCACCACAAATTGGTCGTAGGGTTGGAACACCACGTCGTAGGGCGTGATCTGTGGTGCATTCGTCAATCTAAAGGGCATCACCCAGTAAACTCGAAGTGCCACATCCCAGCGTCACGAACTCTGTCACCGGGGATGCCTCTGCTCTCAAGTGATGGTAACCGGTGCGAATTCATCTTGGATGACTCGCCCCTCTCGGTGATGAATAAGTCATCAATCCTCGATAATGAATCTGATTCTTGATTGTAACCATGAATTATCTGTAATCGATGCATGGTGAAGGGTCTTACCCTTCTTCTTCGCCAAAAATAAGGCAGGAGCACCCCATGGTGGGATCTTGGAGTCCTAATGAAACCCTTGCACAGTAACTCTGTGTCTGGACCTTGAGCTCCTACTGGCTTAAGCGCCATCTGTGCGAGGTCATGAAATAGGTGTGGCGATCGGGTGCATTTGATGTGGAAGTCATCCCTCGGTGGAGCTGTCGGTGGCTCGTCAGAAAAAACATGCTGTGCTCATAAAACCACTCGAGGGTAGACTCATATCTGTCCCACCTCGTCCTCCCGGAGATGGGATAAATTGTGACACATCCCATTGCCCGGGTGCCATCGTGAATCGTACACGGTATGGGGTGGGAACATGCATTACTTTATTCCTGGGAAACACAACCTGATGCAGGTACGGGTGTGTGGCGGCTGACTCATCTGGGTCCTGATCTATGACAACCCCAGATGTCTTGAGTCCAATGATCCATCCAGGGATGACCTCGGGCTGACATGTCCATGACTCGAGAAGGTCCATAGTGGTAGAATCCGGAGATCTCTAGATTCCACATCCCCAGGCATATCAGATCAATTCTATGTAGTCCACTGAGGAGAACTCACATCACGATGAAGCTCGTGCAAGGTCTCGACCTCTAAGCCCCGATGCTCTCACACGAGATCACGTGATAAAAGGAATGTGATGCGCCAAGTCAAATAACACCCTTGCCCACGGTGAAAGGAGTAGAAAGCATTACCTTAAATCAGCGGCCCGATCTGCTGCCTCGATTGTGAGGGTAACGACGTGAACACGTCACTGGAGCCACGAAGTCTGGGCACGTGCACTCTTGCCTAGGCCACGACCCGTACTGCGGCCCCTTTGACTGTCGTGAAACCTCGTGCTTGTGTCCACCACGGGGCGATACTGTTCCCGGCCCATCTTGGGTGGGAGAACATCTTTGAGGAGTGCAGTCATGTCCAGCTGATGATCGGGATTGTGGTGTCCCGATCCACGAAACCCACGTATCACGGGGCGGTTCCACCTCGTAATCCCAGATTGATGGTAGTGGAAACATGTCATCTGTCTAGCTGGTAGTAACCGGACGACCTTGACCTGATAGGCGCGCCACGCGAAACCGTGGAGCGAAAGTCCTCTGCTTCTTTCGAGCTTTGAAGAAGAAACGGCTCCCCTGCTTCTTATCACTAGCACACATCCCGGATGCTACGACGTCATTACCTCGCTTCGATGATCGAGTTATACTAACCATCGAGTCCATATCTTGTAGGTTATGTCCCTCTGATCTTGCCCGGATGGAATGACCCGGCCACGTCCTCTGAACTTCACGGCGTTGGTAGCGTCGGTTGCCACATAAGCATCCCCGAAACGTGCCAACTCTTGTGAATGCGGCTCGCATTGCTGGTCTGATCCTTAACCCTGTCATTTCGAGGAACTCGGGCCTTATGTCTAGCGGGCCGAAATACTTCATGAATCAATCTGCGAAAATCATCCCATGTCATAGTCTCCGACTCCCTGGAAGTTGTCACCCACTCCCGCTTTGAATCCCCGGGACTCACCCTCAGTGGAGATAGAAGCCAACGTAATCAGAGTAGCATCGGAGGTGATCTCCATGCTTCAGAATCCTCTCAATCGTGGAACGATGGTTGGCTACATTGATCCTCCTCCGGGTGAATGTCGAGGGATGGTGTGCCTTGAACCTCTTACGGAGGTTACTAGCACCTCCACGACCTCTAGGCACGCATCAACACATTACGTGTGAAGAAGAAACATCAGTAGCACCATGGCCTCTATGAAGGCTGCGATCAAAAAACCGGTGGTGGTGGAGCCAAATACCCAGTGGATGAGCTTCCTCACGCCTAGTCTCTTTCCATACAAGTCGACAAACGAGAGTTTAGATCATTTTGGAAATTGTCCATTTGGTATCACACATGCCGACCCGATAATAAGACTTAATATCACAAACCATCGATAGTTTCGAACTCTAAGGTTCACGTTTCTCAGCGCTAGTGTTCACATTTCCTATATATATCTACCACATACTATAATTCAAGTGAATTTGCACACAGATGCCTTTATCTGATGAAAGCATAAACCAGAAAACCTGAAATGGAGTGGCAGTCTAATCTGTCTGTGGATACAGGTAACCTCTACTGAACCTTGATACCAAACTATGATCTGGATATCAATTTCCGAGCACTAGGTAATTCTAACCCAAGCTCCGACACTAAGCTATACAGCTGTGATGCTCTTATACCTTAGTAACCATGGCCTAAGCCCAAGTCCCTCGAAGCCACTGGGTACTGGTGCCCTAGGCTCTTGTCTGGTGGCGGCTTCGAGCGGGGTGGTGACCGCGAAGTGACCTGCGGAGCACTTGTGTGTCTCATATCATGAGACTAAGGATGAAAATATCGGTTTCGACGGATATATCAGTACTTGGATTTTACGGATATATCGGATATATCGGAGATATATCGATGGATATTTTTACATGAATATCGATATATCGGATATATCGGTGGATAATCGTTGGATAAAGTCAGGATTTCAAATCTGGTCATTTAAATATATCTCCGATATATCCCAATATATCTTGGATATTTTACCGAAAAATTAAACTAACGCACGCATGTGCCACAGACCTGATATTTTCACGATATAACCGGTCACCATGGAAATATCATATGAACATCATCGATATCGGATATATCGGAGATATATAGACGGATATATCGGATATTTTCATCCACACGCCAGGACCCGTACTTGGTAAAGTGACCCCGATAGGGCCCGTCATCCCATACCCGATGATACAAGACAAATACGTTTTATAGATCGAGAGTTATTACATCACTCTTAATACAAAACATATAAAACTAGTTACGTTCTAATATATACATGAAACAAGAATCAAGGCCACGGTCCAGGCCGGCTTCATAATCCAGGCCTCAGAAGCGTCGTGCACATGCGTCCTATACGAAAGGGGTCCACGGCGAGGGTGGTAACGCCCGAGTGAGATAAATCCTACAATTTATTCCCAGAATTTAGGTGCACATCTGGAATGATCATTTTCATAGTTAAACCTGACAATCGATCCATGCATACATGTTGTCTATCATGGAAAATCTACATGCATGTATGAGGCGACACTACTGCATGCCCCAGTGCAAGATTGACCTCCGTCCCACCACCCAGTGTAAGTGCGATGAAATCAATACTAAGTCGGTCCGGGCTCCACGTCTCCGCGACCCAGTGATGCATGTGATATTTGTTTAATCGTTTCGTGTCTTTTTGGGCAGACTTTTGAGGTCTGGGTCTCTTACAACATCTGACATTTTGGGGACTCATGAGTGGATACCTTTGTCTCAGCTTAATTTTCGAGTTTTTCACTTGAAGTATCATCCCTACTTACTACGCAGAGCACATTTCATTTTCCATTTCGTTTAACTCTTTGTGGAACTTCCCGGTGAAAGCCGTCCCATTCCGAGCCCACACGATTCAACACCAAACGCAGTGCCAAATTAGTACCATGTACACACTCTCATGTAATGTGGTGTTACCACACACCAATCTGTCTGATTTGTGCCATTACACTCAAACCCATGACGATGTATGAAGACCTCTATAAGGACATTCTACTTAGTACACTATGTGGTAATGTACTTGAACACTCATGTCTAATACACACAACATTTCATGTTCTTTCATATGCGTCGTATTAATATTCACATATTGAATGATTTTTATCACACTTAAGCATGCACTACATCTTTTCTATCATTGAGTTCATTCATGTCAACACATCATTCAAGCATGTATTAACATAATTCGACCATTATTGGCGATAATGCCATAATTCATATTCAAATTTGAGACATAGTATGCCCGGTCCTTCTGACTGCTACATGCGAAAATGACCATGTTCCAGCCATGACGCGCATTACGTCGATGTGTTTGAAACACCCATATTGACTAGCAATTAGTACGCCAGTACAACACTCGATTTTAAACCGCGGTCTTGAAACTATTTCGGTGAATGGCTAATGGCTAGATTCTTGACTCCATGTTTTGTCATAGAGTCGAGAACACGAATCGGAGTTGGATAGAAAAGTTATGACACAAACAACGGCTAAACGCCAAAATTTACGCATGTTGGTAAATGCAGCGATTACCTCAGCGATTTTTTTTTCTTGATCCCTAAAACCGAAAAAATACATGGCATTCATTGATAATAACAAACCAACCTAGATTTCAGTCTTGAAACCCGAAAAAAAAAACCGACATGTCTGATAACATGCGGTGACTAGATTAGTTAGAAATTACATGGCATTAAATTCAGTAATAAGACAACGTTTTGGAGTCTTAAAACCTAGAAAAAAGCGACATGCAATAACATGCGATAACGATTAGTTCGAAAATTACGCATGGCATTCATTGAGTAATAGAAGCGGCGGATTTTCGTCTTAAACTCGAGAAAAATACTTTGTCTGATAACATGCGATGAATCAATTCGAGAAAAAGTGCGCATGGTATTCATTCGGTAATAACAAATAACTCAACGAAATGCCATTTCCATGGCCCCGAAACAAGAAAAATAACGAGGAGGAAAGATCCCTCACTTCTTGAAGTGTGTAGGACCGATTCTTCATCAACTGACCTTGAAAATGGGAGGTGGTTTGTGGCTTTTCCTCCTCCTCTTCCTTCCTTCCTTCCTTCCTTCCTTTCTTTTCTTTCTTTCTTTCTCTCTTTCCTTCAACCTTGCGAATTGTTTTGAAATCTCTCCTCAAACCACCAAGTTGGTTTGACTTTAAGTGAGCACACAACACGATTTGTTTGACACTTGGTCGACTTAAGACCAGTGTTCTCCATGCTGTTCAACCACTTTCATGCTCATGCATGAGGGTGGCTTGACATTTGGCCCCCACCAACTCATGCAATCCTAAGGGCATGACACTTGGCCACCCGTGTGCGAGTGTCTCCAGTAACTTTTTCCAGTAGTTGACAGATTCGGAGTCTCGAAATGTGTGAAAAACCAACGGTCTCGGAAGTCGATGCAGTTTGTTTGGTTTAACTAGATTTTGCGAGATGATTCTAGCAGGTGTGATCGATTTAGATCATCCAGAAGTGCAGAGCAAAATCTAGGGTTTCTTTCTTACTATCGTGAAGTGCAGGTTCGCTCGTTTCGAAAAAATATGCTTTTCGGGTTTCCGCGGGCGTCTGGTCGGGGACATCGGGGGGATTCGAGGGGCTTATCTATGCCGTCACACCACTTGGTGACCAATGGATCGATGATCATATAGGAGTATGTTTTGCTATCTTGCACATCGCGAGGTGTGATTATGGTGTATCGCGTTCGTTTCATGTTGCATCGGTTGTGAGAGGGTTGGGCTTAGAGGTTGAGACCTTGGAGAGCCCATGTATGAGTTCTCCGCCAGGGACTAGGGTGAGCTTGGATCGATATCTTTGGAGTTATGAAGGCTAGAGATCTAGATATTCTACTCCCACGAGTGGACTGAGAAATTAAATGGACAACATCGAGTTCGACGTCGTCCTTGGGATGGACTAGTTAACGACATATTGGGTCGTCAATTGATTGTGAGCGTAGGAGGGTTACCACTACCTGAGGGATGGAAGTACTCGTATTCACGTTTCAGGGGGAAAAACATGATGTCTTGCCCCAGGAGGCCAGGTATGCGACTCCTGATTAACCGCGGTATTAATGGGTTGACTAGCGCACTTACCTTGGAAGACGAGGCGAGATAGGACACGGATCACGCCTCGATGTGTGCGAATGTGAGGATGTTTCGGACAAGCTACCGAGGTTACCTCCAGGGATGTAGACCCATGTTGGGTTCACACCCCAGCACGTCGCCCGTCATGACTCTACATAGGATGGCGCCCAGTTGGAGTCGCGGGAACTGAGGTCACGTACGCTAGGAATTGTTGGACCAGAGTTTTATTAGACTAAGAACTTTACCATGGGGCACTCCGATTTTGTTTGCAAAGAAGAAATACAAGACCCTTTGACTGTGCATCAATTACAGGTAGTTGAACAGGGTTACGATCAAGAATCGATTACCCCATTTACCAGGATTGTGACTTGTTTGATCGGTTAAGAGGAGCGGAGTCTACTCACAGATGGGCTTATGCACTAGTTACCATCGGTGAGGGTTAGGGATGAGATATCCTAAGACGGCTGGTCGGGACAGCTGACAATGGCCACTTTGGAGTTCACGGTGATGCCCTTCGGATTGAACGAATGCTCGGTAGCATTCATGGATCTCATGCATAGGGTATTCAAGCCCTATACGGATCGGTTGTAGTGGTCTTTGTGGATGACATTTTGATACACTCCCGATCGGAGAGAGGAGCATGAGGACCGTTGAGGTTGTTCTGCTGATTGTTAAGAGACTATCAGGTTATGCGCGAGTTCGATCGTCACGACTTTTAAAAACTGTGAGGTCAGATTCTTGTAGCGCGTAATTATCGGCCTCGAGTGTCGATTAGACCAGGAAGGTCGAGGTTGTGATGAGTTGGGAGAGGCCGAAGTCAATCTTTGAGATACGTAGTTTCTTGGGATTGGCAGGATACTACATGAGGTTCATCGAGAATTTCTCTAGACTAGCAACACCTATGATGAGACTGACCCGAAAGGAGGTCAAGTTCGAGTGGAATGACCTATGCGAGAAGGCATTCCAGGAGTTGAAGAAGGAGAGCTTGCCGGCTCTGTTCTAATTGTCGAGAGGGACGAGGTACACAGTGTATTGTGACGCCTCGAAGAACGGATTGGGATGCGTTTTGATGCAGTCCGGGAGGGTAGTAGCTTATGGTTCTTGCCTGTTGAAGAATCATGAGCAGAATTACCCCACACACGACATGGAGTTAGCAGCCATAGTCTTCGCCTTGAAGGTTTAGCGTCGCTACTTATATGGCGAGTAGTTCGAGGTGTACTCGGGACTTATAGTCCCAGTATCTTCAGCGACGGGACACCGATATGAAACGTCTTAGGTGGATGGAGTTCCTTGAGGACTACGACTTCACTTTTCATTACCATCTTGGTAAGGCAAATGTGGTGGATGACGCACTCAATCGGAAGTCACGAGGAGTATTAGCTAGTATGGCTTCCCGGGAGTGGCAAATGCTCGAGACAGTGGGGCAGTTTGGGTTACAATACAATGAGCGAGCTTAGGGTACGTTGGGGAGTCTGGTAGCCACCCCATCCCTATTGATCAAAGTGATTTAGTCCCAGGGACAGGATGCAGAGATAGTGTCCATCAGGGACTAGAGTACCGTCCCAGTATAGTACGATGAAGGCTAGACCATGCGCGTATGGTAGTGCGGTATAGGGACGGGTAGTTGTTCCCCAGTTGGTAGATATGAGAGAGGAGATCCTCAGGGAGTTTCACTGCTCTCGATTTGTTGTGCATCCAAGTGGCACGAAGATGTATCGTGATCTTCGGTAAGCTGTCTCTTGGGCCGGGATGAAGGAAACCAGCCAGGGGACCGTTTGTGATGCCTCACGTGCTGGCAAGTTGAAATTTGAGCACCGAGAAACCAACGGGCTACTTTCTAGCCATTAGAGGTGGTGAAGTGGAAGTGGGAGCACGTCATGATGGACTCTGTGACCCACTTGCCACAGAGACAGCGAGGCGTACTCGACAGTATAGGTGATAGTGGACCGGCTCACGGAAGTGACACATTTTCTAAGCGGGTGTGGATGACCTTCCAACATTTGGAGGAGTTAAGTCGGTTGTATATACAAGAGATTGTCTACGGCTACATGGGTACCGGTGTCCATAGTGTCGGATAGAGATCCAATTCACATTTTATACGAAGAGCTTTGAGCCGTGGGAACCTGATTGACTATAGACAACACATTTCATGTAGACATATGGTCATTCGGAGAGGACTATACAGATTTTAGAGGACATGCTGCTAGCATGCGTCCTGGATCATAAGGGTAGCTGGGAGGAGCACTTGCCCTTAGTGGAATTCGCTTAGAACAACGGTTATCAGGCGAGTACACAGATGGCACCCTACGAGGTGTTGTATGGGAGGCACGTCGCAGATCAGATTTCTTTGGGCCAGAAGTGGGAGAGGCTCCATTACTGGTCAGGAACTGAATAGAGACACCTCGAGAGGCGAGTTTGATGCGATGGCGTCTTCTCACGGCTCGGAGGCAGCGGAAGGCTACGTTGGCTGACGATGTCGACCCACAGAGTTCGAGGTTAGCGATCACGTCTTCTTGAAGGTGATGCCCCCAGGATAGGTAGTCGAGGTTAAATGAAGCGAGGAAAACATTCTTGTGTACATTAGGCGTTGAAATGCTCTCAAGAGAGTGGGCACGTGGCATCTGGGTGAAGCTGCAGCCTAGCATGTCAAGTGTCCATGAGGTGTTCCACGTCTCCATGCTCCGGAGAATACTCCAGATCCAACTCATGTAGTGGATTGGGGAGAGATAATGGTTGACACGGAAGAGACCTTCGAGGAGGGACTAGTGCGTATCATGGATAAGCTAGGATCGGGTTTGCGACCTTGAGACCATGCAGCTAGTAGAGAGTCATTGTGGCAACAAGGGAGTGGAGGAGGCAACATGGGAGTGCGAGGACATGATGCGGGCCACCTATCCCTTCTTGTTCAGGGATGAAGGTACGTGGTTTATTTGTCTCGTAATTAAGTGACTAGTTTACATGCATGAGATAGTGCACATTACATATGCATGTGAGTTGATATGAATGTGTGTGGAATTTCGGGACGAAATTCTTTGAAGAATGTAAAACCAGAAAATTGATTTTTCTAAAAAATGGTAAAACTGATGGTTCGATCAAAATCAAGAATTTTTCTGAATCTCTCGGATAATGAAACGGACCTCACCGTTGGAATCGTCTCACAAAATCTAGCTACTTTGTCGAATTTTGTTGAATTCCGAGACAGTCAAAATTTCACTTTTTTCAAGGCATCGAAAGTCACGTGGGAGACTTGGCATGTGTGGGGTGGCTCACATAGAGCCACATGTCAGAAGGATAGGTAGTCAAACCAATGTCCAAGTGGTGGCCATGTGTCATAAGTTAAGAGGAAGAAAATCCAAAAGTATGGATAAGGTGATAAGGGTAATCCAAAGACACTAGAACAGTGACCGTGGCAAGAGTACCTCCACTTGACCCGTCTTGGACCTCTTGGTGGGATGGGAGAGAGAAAAGAGAGAGGAAAGAAAGAGAGAGTTTAGAGGGAGAGAAGCTCTACCTTCTCTAAATTTCCGATGTCAGGCAGATGGTTTAGGTGGAGCAGAGGAAAGTTCATCCTCCGTGAGAAACGCGAGTAGAGGCCAGGAAGCCGAGGAGTTCGACAGACTCGAGAGGTAGGGGTTTTCTCTACTTAGTTTAATCTTTGTTTAAGAGTCATTTTAATGGTTGGAATTATTTGGGTGGAATGGCCAGTACATTTCGATCGAGTTGTGACCCAGTCTTTGGGTTTACGGGACCCGGTTTCGGACCGATCCGTAGTTATAGTTTGTCTTGGGTGGTGGGAGACTCCTGTTTGTTTGAGCGGTTACAAGACGAATTGTTGGACTATTGATTGGCCCATATGTGCTGTTTTTTGTGTTATTGCTAGCGATCGAATAACTGATTGGATTATATGAATTATGTTAGTATATGCATGTATGATATATTAACATGAATTGGCATGAAATGGCATATCGCATTTCATATGCACGGGGACATCGTAGAATACTAGGTGTAAGTGCATGACATGGTTTTTGGAGAGATTTATATCGGAGGGTTGACCAACAACTATTTATCGGAGTATGTCTACTAAAATATATCAGAGGGTTGTCCACAAAACTATTTATCGGAGTATGTCCACAAATTTATATCGGAGGTTGCCAAAGCCAATCTTAGTTATGAAAATAGTTTTCCATGTGGCGCTAGAGTACTCGAGGCATAGAACGACATGTAGACATTCGGTGAATGTGCATAATTTTACTTGAATGTGTGTGTGGTTGCCATTGCATGAGCACATAGGTGGAAGTAATATGTAAGAAAATTCAGCTATTAGGCATTGCTCATCCGTCGTGGGAAAATGGTACCCAGAGTGCGGGGAGGTGCATCGGGCGGCGAAGCTCATCAGGAGGTCCTTGAGTGGCGGAGTAAAAAGGCCATAATGGGCCTTATTTTTTTATGATATAAATTTTAGGTAAACCACAGTTTTTTAATTGTAATTAAGAACAAAAGAGTTGTAGTGAAATAATTTTTGTATGATAATTACATTTTGGCAAGTTTTCTAGGTCCCAGTGGCCTTTGTAGTAATAAGGATAATTTATGTTGATTTTAGAGTATGTCGAAAAAAAAAAAAAAAGGTGCAGGGGATCAAATGGGGTGGGCTACTACCCATTTCTAGATTTGTGTTGCGACACTGTAGTAGTGTCGCCGAAGCAGAAAGAATGGCTTGCATGGCAAGCGCTATGTGCATGACCAGGACTGCAGCGCGTGGTGGGGCAGATTCGGGAGGCCGTCGCGACACATACCTCCTTGGGTTCTACGATTGCGATAGACAATTCTCTATCCTTCTGATTAGCTCACCCGTGTTGCGACGGGGTTTTTAGTTTTCTTGATAGGGTGTTGGTGGTGGGGGCTTTTGGTGTCGTGACGGCTTTAGTGTCGCGGCAATGGCAGCGGTCTTAATTTGGTATGTTGCGACAAAGTTTTCTCTATCGTGGCAGGGTTGGCTTGTTGGTGTCGCGACATAGTTTTTTGGTGTCGCTATAGGGTTGGGTTGGCGGCGGTCAATACCATAGCGAAGCGCATAAGATGCAGCTGCGTCTGCGATTGCTCCCACGACCAACGCGTCCTGGCAGCGCCTGGCTGTAGCAGCGTCTATGCGCCGCGGCCTTGGCGTCCTATGCGCGTAAGCGCGGCGTCCTGCGCTACGACGAGAATCTTATCTGGCAGCGCCTTTGTGTGCGTACAGCTGACTGGGCTGGTGCTCTTGTAGTGTTCATGGACATTGTTAAAAAAAAAAAAAAATCCTCGAGATTTAGGGCTTCACAACTCCTGACACAAATGAAATTTAATATTAATATCTCTTCAAAAAAATATTAAATATTAATATTTTTTAATAATAATAATAATAATAATAATAATAATAATAATAATAATAATAATAATTATTATTATTGTGTTTTAAAGAGGAAAGCGAGATGAAGCATAGGGTGCGGTCATACAGTGGCCTTTTAGTAGTTGGAGAAAGTCATTATTAGGTAAAAAGGAAAATTCTTCCATTTTCATTTTCATTTTCATTTTCTATAATTTTCTTGGGATCCAAGAAACCTTCTTGACCTGTTTCCACCGTCTAGCTTTGTCTTCAAGCGCCGACGGATCTTCATCTTTTTCTGTTTCTAAGATCATTTGATTATTCGCGGTGAAGTACAGGTTGAAATGAAACCTTGATTGCTCGTTGGATAATATCACGGTTCACGAGTGGGTTCCTTAGGACATTAGAGCATTCTTCGCAAAGGTCTTTACGTATATGGTGGTATACTCTCATCTACGATTAGGTCGCGACCTAAATCCCATGTCGTGACAAGACAATGAATAGACAAACAATTTTAAGTATGACATGGGGAGAAAGGGAGTTGTGACCGAGATCGATAGTGACAACGAAGTAAGGTTCGCGACATGCTTTTGAGGTAGCGACATAGAATACGTGAAAACAAAGCGACGAGGTCAGGCATGGGCTGAAGTCGTGACAAAGAATTTGTGAAGGGTCGGGAAAAACATGGTTATTAAAGATCAACATCTTGGAAATAAGGCCCGATGTCGCGACATCAGCCTTTCGGGAATCCGACATATATTCCAAAATAGGGGCGGAAACGGTCGGTCGACCCGAAATAGAAAATTGAAGGCACATTGGGGCGAAGTAAGGAGTTGCGATTGGATAGGAAGAGGATGAGTGCGCAACATACTTACGAAGGTCGAGAGACGAATTGCGATGATTAAAGAAAATACTTAGTTTAGACTTAATATCCGCGTCGCGACAAAGAAAAGCAAGCAGGGCCGAGTTTTGAGTCACGACCTGTAGCTTCAAGATAACTAGGATGTCGCCAACATGAAGAGATTGTGACGAAGCAAAGAGGATGACAAAAGAAATGAGGTCGTGACATCTAATCGAGGTCGCGACACGAAAATACGATAAAAGCGAAAGTGAGGTCGCGACATAGAATTGAGGTCGTGACACGATTCAGCGAAGCAAGAAAAGAGGGTGCCAACTAAAGTCTCTTTGTTTGCCCGACTAACATGGTCCGACAAAGAATTCATGTCGCGACCACTAATGAATGTGAAGAAGCCGAGGTCATGGCCAGAGAACATCGGTCGCGTTCGGCAATTATAAGAACAAGTGAAGAAGGTTGCAGCCGGTTTCGAGGTCGCGACAAACGACAAACGAGCCGGGATTTCACGTGTGAAGTGTTTGAAGTCGCGGCCTAAAGCGTTGGTGACGATTTATTTTAGGGAAATCACTTGGAACCTTGGAATCATGCCCGATTTACGAAGATTTATAAATAGGCATACAGGTTTAGTAAAGCGACTTTTCTTTGGGAACGGAAGCGAGGAAAAGAAAACTCATTGTACCACGATTTATGTTTTTTAAGGTTGTCTTCTTTGTATAGGACCTCCTTGAGAACCAAAACATGAATTTTTTTCTATGCGGTTGTTGTTATAGAATCATAAAAACACATTGAATCGAATATAAAGGTGATTTAATGATTCACAAAAAAAAAAAAAAAAAAACACCTAAACCAAAGATCTAGAAATCTTGAAAAATGAGATTATGTACTACAAAAAATTTATTTTTATTTTTGCGAATAAATATCAGCGGAGAATTCGATCATGCTCACGATGCCAGAATAAAAGTTGCATATACGACATCCTAAACATGTTTCTAATATGGAAACATGAAAAGAAATAGGATCTTACATACCTTCAGCCATTGATTTTCTTTAAGTCTAAAACTGGATCACAAAGAACCAACCCATATAACCTTTTTGATTTCCCTTACTTTGCTCTCTCGAATTGATGGAATTTTCAAAGAATGAATGAAAGTTTTGATATGATAGAGCAGTAAGAGAGGACCCTTTATATAGTAGTTCTTCCATCAATAACTACAGTTGTATTGCTTACGAAGGTTATCATACAAACTTTCAATTCCCGAAGTTCAAAGTTGAAACTTCAAAGGAGTTGCACCATTTTAGAATCTGATAAAACCTTACAGCGATTACTCAGATGAGGTTCCATTTCCCTTCCTTAAAGGCTTGAGAAAGGTATAAAGGACATCTGAAAGGGAATATCCATCTAGCTTTATGGGGAGGTTCTACGAGTCTGTTTGAGATTCAAATGGATTTTATTTTGAGAGGTGTATATGATAAGTCACATTTGGTGAATCGATTCCTGACTTATGATCAGAGTTGGGGCTATATATTAAGTTTCCATTCTCGAATAATCTTCTCAATGAGAGAGTTCTGATGGAAACAAATAGATACGGAGGTATTGGGACATGAGTCGGGATGATAACTAAGAGTGAAGGAAAGGTTATGGGTTGGGTTATGAAGAACAATCCAAAAATAGGTGGGAGATTATTTAGCAATGAGTGCTATAAAGAGTAGAGGGTGAAATTTTGGAAGCGTCGGTGGTTTGATAATTCACCAACGGGAGAGTCTTTTCCAAGTTGTTCCTATAACATACGAAGATTGCCTAGGTAGTGACATGTAGAGCAAGAGGGAGGTGGTTGTTGGAACCCTCATTTTCAAGATAGGCTATGACAAAGTGACCTGATTAATAAGGTTCATAAAAAATAAATATTGTGGTTAAGTTTCAAAAGTGACATTTTTAGGTTATCTACTCTTTGTCTAATGGCAAAATTAAGGGTTCATATACATGTATTGGATTCCTTGGTTTTTAGCTATAAATGGAAGTGGGGATCTTGATGTAAATCCATTGAAGAAGGAGATGGCAAAAGTCAACAATGTGGAATGATGTTCTCTATGTAATGACGGAAACGATGAAGACATGGTCGATCAAATATCGTGTTGGGAACTGGAAAGGAATGACAAAATATAAGTATCAACATTAACAAAATCAGATTTTCCAGTACACATCAAATTTGCCACACTTGATTTATACAAAGATATAAATGACATCTTATGAGGATAGCGGCATTCTCAGTAGTCAGTGCATCATGAACAATGATAAGATCATCATTCCCCTGAAAAAAGTAGTTCAAATGAAAACCTTGATGTGTTAATGCCGTTAATACACTTCAAGCATTAGAAAGTAAAAGCAAAAATGTAATTAGAAAGACTACGAGATCTGATATAACATATATAATCGGCACGGAGGTTGCAATTCTTCTACTTGTCTGAAACAAAGGCAACATCAGGGTCTGAGTGTATTGAGTCTACTTGAAAATTTGGACCTGTTCGGAGAATCTGATCAGTAATGTTGAATATACCACTACGAAGTGGAGTCTATGGCGTGAGTCATTATTGGCTACAGGTGGCAAATAATGCGGTATAGCATATAAGTTTTGCAAACAAAATCGGGCCGCGACGAGAAGGCGTGACCATAGGTACCATGGACAAATGTTTTGGCGCGGAAAATCTAATTGGGTGTCATAGGTTATAGTCGGGTTTTGTTGCGGCGCGACCATAGGTGGTTCTATGGCAGGGGTTTTTGTTCTCCTGTGACCACTAGGGATTAAATGAAGCGAGAATGTTTTAAAACATTTAGATCCATTCAACCTATAGAAAAAGGAAAACATTTGGAAATTCTAAAGGAAATGCATGAAAATGCGGTGACAATCATAGACAAAACTATATTCATGAACCGTCAAAGTTTCCAACATTAAAATAATCTAGTAATTTACGCCAAATTAAACTAATGCCAGAAATTAATGCGAAAATATTATAATCACGATCTGCAAATTAAACTAGTAACAAAGTGAATCAAGCAAAAACCCGAATCATAGAGTATCGTGAATGAATTCATGTTTGATCTTATCGGAGACCAGGTATGAAGTAAGCAGTTATGGAATGGAATACCCCAAATACCTTTGTCAAAATCTGACATTAGATCTTTTGCATCTTTAATTGAGAGATGCCTACTAAACTTCGGCTATTGCTTCTCTTCATTAAATTCTTGGGAGTGTTCATCTTGGACAGTGAGGCCAAGGTGCTTTCGCTCCTCTTGTCATGGATTCTTCGAATCACCCTCTTCCTCCCGATTGTCAAATACCACTTATCGTTCATCTTTATCAGCCAGAAAGGTAGACACATGAGATCACAGGAATGACTTTGAGTTACCCAGGATGACCATCTATATAGTGCATGACACATACTTTAAGTGGACTCTTGTTAATCTGAGGGAAATAAACTGTTTCGGCATTGATGATCAGATTTCCTATCAGTTTAAACCATAGTGCAAGCCAGAGCATGAAATATACACTTTGACTTGATGTTTTATAGTCATCAGCGATTCTTGATGTTGGTGTAGAATTTCTCTATCTTGCATAGATGTATATTTCTCTCGAAACTTCTTCCCCAGTTAGCGGAGTAGGACTATGTATCTTTGTTTACACAGTCCGGTCTTTCTAGAGCGCTACCTCACGAAGGAATGAGAAGAAATAGAAGCATTATTTAGGACTTCTCTTTGCACCGTCCTTAGTCGCATAGTGTCTGATCTTATCAAACTCCTGCACGGACCCGTATTTTGCTTGTCAGTTATTTTGCAAGAAGCATCATCAACATCTTGACTTGAAAGGTTGATCACTATGTAGCATTTCTAAACCTGCCTTAGAAAGAGATTATCTTTGCCCTCAGCGTTTCCGACATAGTCTCGGCTACTAACATAGCATGATGAGTAGACAAACCAAAACGCCCTATGATGATTCTTTTTAAATAATAAAACATGGATCAATCGATGATACAAACGACCCGAGTTACTTGGTAATAAAGTGCAAATACATCCTCCACAAATCTTGTATTTCTGAACATGTAGCCACGAATAGTCGAGGAAAGACTTTGCAATTGGGATGGAAGATGAACGAGGAAAATCAACCATTAAGAGAAAAAGATCAAAGTATTAACTACTCTAATGTCTGATGCTTTCGGCGACAAAAGTGATTTCTTCTTCTCTCTGCGTAAATGAAAATTTGGTTGTTCAAATCCGGAGGACTTCGATTGATACATAAAACAGTGGTAACCCCTACGCGCTATACACGAGAACATACCCTGACTTTCAACTCTTTTCGAGAGGCACTCGACTTCGGGTTTCATTTGTTTTAAACTTTTCCTACACAAAATGGCTTTTTAACATATCACACCACTTCTGCCTTTCCTCTTCTTCCACTCTTTTCAAAGCTGACACAATTACATTGCTATCATAGCCTTTCAACCTAACAAATGGAAGAAAGAGATAAGGTTCTATACATCCATAATAGGAGGAATTTGAAATGCATACATTGATGAATGACATGTGACCACAATTAAAAATAATCTGACCAAATGTAATTTGAAGTACATCCTGATAAAAGCAATTTCAAACCATGACTTAGAAAACACTTACCCCAATTGATTAAATAGTTTCATTAACCTAGTTGAGCGAGTTTCTATTTCACATGTCTGAGGAAACATTGTAAAATTCTAGACAAAAATGTATTTTGTTAAAAAATAATTAGTTGTAGGAAAATATTCCATTTATTTCAACGATGACACGTGCCTGTTGATGAGATTTTACCCATATCTCGGGCTGTTTGTTGTGGCGAAATTCAAACTTTCTTCGTGCTTTGTTTCTCTCTCCTACCTCTCTTCTTAACTTCTTAACACCTTCGTTCAAATCTCTTTTTTTTCCCATACCCTACTTAATCTCTAGAATCAATGGGGAACCAAATAAGGTGGCGTTTAGTGGATGTTTCTTACCTCAAAAAATCCACCCCTTGAAGAGCACTTTGAATTTTCCAAAAACTGACTCCATCCATGGCTTCAGTTATAGCTCTGACGAGAAACCTAATGAAAAAAATTCAAATTTTCGATAAATAACTCCACATCGGTGAAATCCTGATAATTTTTCGGATAGCCATTGATTCTTAAACTTTCATCTTTTACACAAAAAAAATTAAAAATACATATCACGAAGATTGATACTTTTAAATTTTCAAGAAAACGGTTTCAATTAACCATGAGAACCATAGTGCGTGGTTTTGGCATCCTTTCGAAACCACGATGGGTGTAGCGGCAAAGTGACTTGTACGAACATCCGATCGGTTTCCTTGTACACCGGTAATGGCCCGGTTTGGCATGATATTGCGAATGATATTCGGGCATAGATTAACTTGATTAACAGCGCATTCATTTGTTATTTCAACAAACGGTTTAAAAATTCCAAAGCTAAAATATTTCGAACAACGAACCCGACACTTAAGCATCCACAACCTTTGAAAAACATTGGCATTCCATGACCTTGGTCGATATCACAAGGAGCTAATAAGAGCAATTAACACCTTACCTAAATTATCCCTGCAATCTGACGAGGGAGATCCTATCTAAACAAGCCCAGAAAGTATAGAGTAACATGCAAGATGAAAGGCCCGACGATACACTAATAATATTATGCGAAATTAAGTCATGAATGAGATATAAAACCAGACAATATTGAAATAATTCAGGGAAAAAAGAAAACTATAAACATACAAAATAAACTAATTTTCTTTAAAAACAACATCAAAAGCGAGCCTAACAAAAATTAGAAAGATGATAAAGTAGGCATTAGGAATTTGCTCTAAGCATTAACAACTATAGCATTGGTGCGAAAATTTACAAATATTAACTATAACAAAAAAATATAGAACAATATGAAACGGACAATTGACAATAGGAATATTTATGTGCATAGTTATGTTTTTTTCTTTAAGATTGGTTCTTTTTCAATCCTGTTAAGTATAAGTATTCAAATGGCAATCAATTCAATAGGAAAACAGGGATTGGCTATTGGAAACCCACTAGTCAAGAGCGTGAAATCGAGTATGGGAAAAACAAAATTTGTTCCAAGAAACTTTGGTTTTCTATAAAGGTCGTGGTCGTGTCAACCTAATTCTTTGAGAAATTTCCTGAGTGAATCAACGTCACAAACATACCGAATCATAGTGTGACCAAGAAATTTTGGGGATTAGGTCCGCAAGAAAGCCTCAAATCAATGTTTCTAATAAAAAACATTGTCTCATAATTTCTATAATTTTCGTGACCATCTGTGATGGAAGAAAACAAGCGAAGTAGAAGATTTGAAGCTCCACCAGTTCACGATCATCATCAATCTTGAGCTTCTTGACATTCCTATATGTCTGATTTGACTTTAATTTGTCAACGAAGAGAAGTTAAGGTTCTGGGATTCAAAGAGAATAGAGAAAGAAAAAGAAAAATTAGGAGAAACTAGTGAAACTTTTAAAGACTTGTAAGGAAAAAAATAATTACCTCGAATGATGCGAGAAGCGAAGCCCAGAAAGTTAGGGCAGAGAGCATGTCGGAAAGAGAGCGGAACCAGAATAGTTAGGGTAGAGCGAGGGGGGGGGGTGTACGAGCGAAAGTGAGATTGGGAGAGGGGGGACAGAACAAGGCAGCTAATGTATAACAATATAAGCTCTATGGCCTTAAGACTAATGTGTCCATTGTACCACTTTATAGTAGCGGTTTTATGTTTTATGCAAATATAGGAGTCTCTATGGTAAGGTCTAGTTGATTTTCTCGACTAAAAAATTGAAGATAACTTCCTTTCGTGGAATGGATACAATAAACATAAAACTGGTTTACTTCTTTATTGCTCCTATAATTTTATTTTAAAAGTATTTTGATAGAAGTTTTATTTCTAAAAATAAATAAATAACAGTATCATATTTTTATAGAATATTTTTAATTGTTACCAGTTGATCTTATTTAATTTTTAGAGCTATAAAAAAATGTATAATGAAAAAAAAATGGGCCATAACTATTACTTTTAAAATATATTTAAGTAAAGAAATAAAAGATCTTAGGTTTCTAAAGCTAATACTACCTACTTTGTTATAAGAATTCAAATTAGACTCTTGTTGAATCATCCCCTCTTACTTAGTTAGAAAGCAAGGGTAATTTTTATTTTTTCAAAAATATTTTTTAGTTACAAATCTTTATGACCCTTACTAAAGTATGTTGCACTTTTATATCCCTGTTTTCTTGTAATTAGCAGATTGATGTTGATAGGTTAAATCTTTTGTTTTTTTATTTAGAAAAAAATAAACTTTCCTTAATTTGCCTGATACTTTTTAGGCACATTCTTTTATGTCCAAACTATGAAATTATTCTTATTGTTTTTTTTTCTTTTTATTTTTACATGTCAAATATTTTAAATGTCCTTCTCACTAATTATACAAAACCAGTTTGAAAGGTAATTAAAAATAAATTATTTACGACAACTAAACACTTTTGTAATGTTACTCTTTCACCTCCCTTTGGATTTTTGTTAATACTACTAAAAATCACCGAATTACCGACCAATTTTTTGGTCGGTAAACAGTATTTTTTGGTCGGTAAACCCATTACCGACCATTTACCGACCTAATTATTTAGTCGCAATTTTCCCGGTCGGTAATTATTTCACTTAGACAAAAAATCGATTAATTGGTAACTTCACGGAAACCATTTACCTACCATTTGCAAACCAGACCATTTTAGACTATTTTCCTACCATTCTGAAATGAAAAGAATTTGGTCAGTAAATGGTCTCCAAATGGTCGGTAATTACCGACCAAATTGCGACCAAAAACCGATCAAATTTTTTTAATATCATTGGTTGGTAAATGGTCTCCAAATGGTTGGTAATTACCGACCATTTGGTAATTACCGACCATTTGGAGACCATTTACCGACCAATGATGATACTGGTCGGTTTTAATCATGATAATCCCGATAAATTAATTTTAAATATTTTTTTTTCCATTTTGAGTTTGATATCTTTGCTTTTAAATATATATATATATATATATATATATATATATATATTTTAAGATTCTGAAACAAAAGAAAAGAATACAATAGTGCATGCATATTATATAAAGTAAAATATTTTAAAGCAAGCAAACTAATATATATCTTTTGCATATATATAGTAAATAAGTAAAGAAAGAAAATAAAAACATGAATTCCCAAATCCAAGTATAAGACATAAAAAAAAAAAAAAAAAAGTGTGTAATACACTCAATCATCCAACCTAGTGTCATCATCGTGATCTTTGAGATGTATCGAATTAGGTATGGTGAGGATGTGAGATACTTGGGGTAGAGGCATCTGCTGCTTTGCTAATCGATCGCGGTTCTTTGCGGTCTTCTTCATCAGTCTTGGAGTAGATCTCTTTGTGGCCAGACATTCTTGCCGAACAATCAGAGTAGATCATCCCGAGGGTTGTTTGAGTCCACCTTCTGACACTTCTTTGTAAGCCCGGTCGAAAGCGCGAACCTGACTCATCCTATCATCCTCGCCCAGTCGATCATGCGTCGCTGAGTGTCGGCAGCCCGTCTTATGTCGCGTTTCGCATCGGCGTCTGAAAGTCCTCCATCGTCGAAACAAAGGTCGAAATGGTCCACGAGAGATGGAGCTTCATGTCTGGTCGTCTATGCGAGTAGAATGATGATGTGAATGAGGCAGAAGCGCCGTAGGCGGGCATCTTCTCCCTTGCCATCAGCGACCCTCGCCACCGTCGATTCGTATCAGCGGTGAAAGTGATGATTGAGAACTACCTATTGCACCATCACATGAACTGAAGTAGGCGGAATACGCTTGAGTCATAGCGGCTAACATTTCCTCATATCTACTTTAATAAACATGTAAAATAAGTATTTTAGTTTATCTTCAAAAAATAAAGAAGTATAAACGAATCTTTGGATTATATTTTTACATGTTTCTGGTCCGTTGTGACAGATCAACTGTGAATATTCTGGATGTCGGGTAACCCGACACTTCGTGAGTCCCTTTCTCGAGACTCGAGATTTGCGAAAATCGAGTCTGCTATGCGGGAGCTCTACGAATGCAAGCATGTCGATAACATGGCAACTGTCGAAGCATTTCACCAACACACAGGTCCACATACGGATAAAAATGAGTAAAAATGGCCACTTAGGCCCCATACATCACTACTCACAAAATATATCCAATCAACTATATATATTACATGGTTAGTGTTAATAAATCTGGTAATAATTCAAACATATATTAAACTGTGATCTGACAAGCGGAATACGCTTGAGTCGCGGCTAACATTTCCTCATATCTTGTCCTAGCCAACATGCTTAAAAATAAGTATTTTTTAATTGATCTTCAAAAAAATAGGAAAGTATAAACCAAATCTTTGGATATATTTTTTTACATGTGTTGGGATCTAAATAAGGTTTTCTTATAGTAGATCTTTTTAAAAATATCTTTTATTATATTTCTTATATGGTTAATATTTCTTTTTTTTTTTTTCTTCAATTCCATATGTTTGTGGTGTAAATATATTTTTACAAAATCTGTATTGACTCTTCTTAATAGGTTTGTCTTGTATGATTCCCATAATGCCCTTGTACTTTCTCTAAAGGTTTCTAAATATTTGTACATAGTTTCGGGAGTGCATTTCGTGGGAGTATTTTTCAGACCGTATACTAGTGATTGGATATTTCCTTACATCATAATACACTATTCCATAATTGTGGATCGTGAGATGTTATATTTGATGTTGGCCTAAGGCTGAACTTGGAACTTATAGGTTTTTCTATTGGGTGAGGGTCTTTAGATTTGTAATCTATAGATTCGATCATATGATTGGTTTGGCACAGGTCTCTATTTTCATAATATGCTTGTGGTCTAGGTAATTTTCCTCCTCTATTGTGTCTTACTTCCATAGGTTGGCTTCCTAGCAAATGGTGTAGGAGAGGTTCTTTGTGACACCCATTTCAGGGAATTAGTTGTGACAGGTCGACTCGCGAGAATATTCGTGGATGTCAGATGGCAGGCACACTTCATTGATTCCTTTCTCCCGAGACTAGGGATTTACTTGGCGTCGGGCGAGTCTCACGCCAGATACCCAAAATACAACATGTCCCGATAACATGGCAACTGTCCCGACATTTCACAAACCACACGGGTCCACATACGGATAAAAATGGAAGTAAAGAAGTATTTTAATTATCTTCAAAAAAAAAAAAAAAGAAGAGAAATAATTTTATTTTAATGAAACACATTTCTTTATACGAATCTACGATCAACAAAATCACGATCATCATGACCCTTGGTGTGTGTATCTGAATAAAGCGAGAGACCTTTGGGCTTCTTACCTACTAGTGTCTTTAATTACAAACAATACATACGTTAATTCAATTGAAAAAAATCATACGAGTAATGAAAAATAGGCATAAAGTGAACCTGATTCACAAAGTAATAAACATAAAGTATAAATTAGAAATAATACCAATGCACTTAGTTTCATGCTCACGCATAGAGCGAGAATCCTGAGTGTGTGTAGACATGCCAACTACCCTCTCCCGACCGCTCGGCGGCGATTAAGCTACGTTTCTCACACCTCTTCTATGTCGGGATCTTCCCATCTTCTCACCACTCTGGGAAAACATGATCGGGGACACTCAAATCACCTCTTTCTTCTTCAACCATTTATCTTTTGACCTGTACCACGGTGTCTTTGCCTCTGGCGCGGTATGTTTGTAAAACCCCCTTTTGATCGCCTCCTTGGAATTTGTGTCCACCTATAAACTTACGCAATTATAATTTAAAAATATTTCATCGATTGAACAAAAAAAGAGACAAATAAAAAGATGCCAAAAATGTTAAGTAGTAATGCCATACCTTAAATTCTCTCCAAATCATCAAGCTAGTCTCTATCATCATTGACTTTAATTATGTCCATGAGGTTTAAGGACTTCACAGAAAATTGTCCTCGGAACCTAGAAATTGAGCCAGACGGCTCTAACCGTCATGTAACACAAAAATTTCATAGCAGTAAGAAATAAATTGAAATGGATAAATCATTAGTTTAAGTTTTGATATCTTACAGTTATCAATTGTCGGATCAAAGCGAGCGATAGGGAGGAGTCTCGTCGTAGGGTGCTGGAAGACTCTCCAAACATCTCCATCCTCCACTTCTCTCCCTCTCCGTCATGATCATTTCTGTCACAATCTCGGGATATGATGTGGATCGGTCTGCGTCTTGTTCTTTGTGGGTATTTTATTCACAACCTCCTCTGTGCATTGTAGGGTCTCATCCACCCACGACCCTGCCGAGTCGGGCATACACGAGACACTCTTGCCTCACCATAAGCTGATGCGACTGTGACGATCTTTGCCTCTGCCTCGTCACGTGCCATATCACATTAAAATAATAAACATACATTATTGATTAGTAAGCATCAAGTAAAACCACATAAAGCGATGAAAATAAACAAACATGATTAACGATTGAAATAACAAAACTCACTAACTGCTACGTTCTCATCGCTTAATCATCCCTAAATACAGTTCGTCTTCTTCTTGAGGATGTAGTAACATCATTTTCAAACTCCTCTTCATCGCTCGTTTCTTCCTCGCAGTCAATTAAATGTTCATCGATCTACATCCCACTTGTATCCATCTCGAAAGATCTGACTAAAAGGGCGTCTTCGTCCCCGCCTGACACCGATTATAACATCGGTATCATCATTTTGAAATCTTGGTTACATTATCGATTACTTGGTGATGCGGGGATGTGATTTGAGCCACAGCTTTGATCTTGCGGCTTTCGATCCTGGTAAGGGTATCAGCAGGATATTCACGATAATAAACACATGATGCTTATGCTAGCCCAAGACAAAGGTTCATACTTGTTGAATCGTTTTATCGTGCACATCGACAAGTTTATATCGAGGATGGACAACTATCTTAGGCATGTGGTGTTGGGTCGAACCATTCACATTTGAATAACACGAGTTCTTTTAGCAGGAGGGCTTCAAATTCTTTCTATCACTTCGACCAGTCAGTAATAGTCGGTCGGTTTCATTGTATCACGGATCCTTTAATACATACCCGTATTATGCATTTGCCGTTAACTCCCATACGATTGATGTGAAATTTAAAACCATTCACCACGATGGCAGATTCATGGATTCTAACCTCTCTTAGGGGACCTCGTGCTATAGTTCGAAGATAATGATTGGAAATTTTATTTGCACGATTATGAACCTGTAATCGAAATGTCGGTGTATTGTTTTGAGATTACAGTATAAATTTGTATCGAATATTACAATTGTTTTGTGATTTTCATGTTTAGTAAACATACGTATTTTCAAACCATGATGGAAATTCTTGCTCGTCCGCAGCATTGTGACTTACGTCATTCAAGTTTGAAGCTGTTTACGTTTTCTCCCAATGAATACACTAAAAATAGAAATAAATTAGAAAATGGATACATTGAGAGAAATAGTAAATTAACACATGCTAAATAGATCTCATTTGACTTTTAATGACTTCTTACTCTATGAATGGTTGAACCTTTGGACAATTCATTAGGACATATAGATGTTCTGATATATTCATTTATGCGCTGAATCACAGATTCATACGCATAGGTGCTTTACGGAGGCTTCAAATTTCAAACATATCATCATCACAATGTCATGAGATAAACCTCATTCATTTTCCTTAAGTGGAAGAGTTGAGATCTCAGCCTTTGAAATACGCAGAATGATGCGAATTTGGCGAGCCTCATCCATGTGCAATTGATATAGAACCCTTTACACGAGCCTTATTCATGATTTTATCTTTATTTTCTCGAAATATCTACAAGAAGATTATTGAATATTATGAGTCATGTATATTGTATATATATATATATATATATATATATATATATATATATATATTACCTTCTGGAGGATACATCCAACGATAATGGTGGACAGCGATCCCCAGCCGTAAGCGAGTGTGGAGAATTGTTAGGTAGTCAAAGAAAAACTGGAGGGAAGATCACTATGGTGCATAAGATAACAGAATTTGTTCATCAGTTCCTCGACTCCTCATCGATTGAGAAGAAATTCGGTTGTGAAGGTAAAGAAATCTGGGTTCATGGCTCCCCATATTCTGTTGGCGGGGAATTCTGAAGCGATTGGTAACAACCTTTGCATGAATACATGACAATCGTGACTCTTCATGCGAACATCACTAAGTTTGTTCGCATCCACACATCTCCCAGTTAAACGCAACCATGCGATCTCAGTTTTTACCACTCCAACCACATCCTTCTTACGTGATTTATTGAGCAAATGACACATCAGGGGTATTTCTTGGTGACAAGATTTTGTGCAAATTGAGAACTGACGACAATGTTATTCAACTCATCTCTTGACTTGTACGTGTCCTTAGTTTTCCTGGGATATTAAACCTTTGTATTGAAAATATAGTCAAACACATTCTTCATTCATAACATGAATTTGTACTAAAAAAGCGAAAGTGTTCCGCATGATGAATCCGTCAGAAATCTTCTGTATTCACCCACAAGTCTTAGATATGATGTTCTAACCTTAGCATCAACATATCTGCCTCGACCCTCTGTTATTCAAATCCTACTGAGAATTTCATCCCAGTCCCAACCCAAGAATTATTTAGTAACCTTTACATTCTAATGTGATCTTTGGTGTTAAGTGATGTGAGGATGATTCATGAAAAAACTTAGATGGTTGTCGAGACCGACTATTTCAGCTTTCTTAATTAATCTAAAAGCATCGAGTCTTCCATCTGATACGGACATGCGACATACCGGCGGTACTCCACCGGACATCATAGGAATATTGGAAGAGTCATTTATGGTCCACGAGGCGTGCGCATCGAAAATTTTGCCGTTTGGAAATATCTGGGTTTGAACTGACACCCCCGAGACTTTTCCTTTCAGCTATGTGTTGTTGCGAGAAAACATCTATCTTCCTTTGGATTCGTAGGCCCAGAAATAACACAGGTCAAAAAACATAAATTCCTCCTTCATACATAAGTGCAGGCAAGTTATCTGACGTCACCTTGAGGCCACAAAATATTCTTTGTCGGATTATTGTGGTGAAAACCATCGGCGAATAAACTGCCTAACATTTCGAGACAGGATAGAAAATCGAAACCCATCAAAGTGTTTTTCCAGGGCATCGGAAAGGTGACACATCTGCAGATCCTCCATATGATGCTCACAGAATTTCATTTGTTGTTGCGGTTGATGCATCTGATCTGCTGACCTAGGTATTGGAAATAGTGCATCTTCTTATCACGGCTACCTTTAACTTGAGTATATACAATCTATTTCGAGAACCCTAACCTTTTGCTTATGCCAGGAGCAAGCCCACATTTTTACAACTATTAAGGTCAACTGTCATCACCCCGTTATATCATGCGATTGTTCACCGGCAATAGACCTTTGTCTGATAATCCAAACCTACAGCTTCTTCTTAGGTCTTTGTAGAAATCGATGGCATCAGTTATCTTGTGACGAGTTCTTGAATGAAATTAGACATATCATGAGCAATGCACTGCTTGAACACGTGGCTCGCACTTTACATTTCTAACATCTCCACGGCTCTGAGATAGTTAAGTATGCTTAGAATTTCCCTCATATACAGGTTTGTCTCCAGCTCGAATCATGTCATAGAAATTCCTTGCCTCGGCATTGGGTTCCTCATCCGGGTTGAATTCAGGACCCGTAGCATCACAAACCATTCTATGGTATGTAGTGTGATTCATATTATCAAGGACTATCTTATCGTTTCATGCGACACCGTCTTGAACTTGAACACCTGCGGGTGGACTTGCTTCTCACCATGGTATATCGAACATAATGTCAAACCGCAGAAACCATTTCTATACAAATGCACCTTCAGTCTCGACATTCAAAAACTTCTTATTCGACATTTCTTAAAGTGCAGGACACCCCTTATAGTTGTGTGCCACCATTCACACGCGGGATGTTTTGAGCAAACTCGACAAATTCATCGAGCTTTATCCCGTTCATTAGAACATTCCATTCACTATTCGACCCTGCGTACATCCATTCACGATAGTCTTCATAACTAGTCACAAAAAAATCAATTTAGTAAGCAAGCGATTGTCCTCAATTATTTACATGTTCATTAACCATTTATTGAGGTTAGATAAAGTTATTTTCTGGCGTGTGATATGCAACCTACTACACATCCACCTCACGCCTCCGTCCAACGGTTCTTTTCTTTTCAATAGGTTTTGGTCACAATCCATTTTACAAAAGTTAAGTTGTTAAAAAAAAAATCACGATTGCATGTTCGTATGTATGCATTTCGGCGGCCACCCGCGTGGTTCTCCAAGTACCTTAAATAAGATATATAAATAATAATGCATAATCTGCTTGATTTAGCAAATTGCATTACTATTTATATATCTATGTCTGCAGGAGAACAAACGAGAAGCGAAGGCACCAAAATGACACATAATATACAAATTAAATTAATCATGATCATTTAATTAACGTCCTTTAAGTAAAACATCCTTTGGGACAATCAGATATTCAAACCAGTTGTAATACCTTTGGACGGATATATTCTGGTAACTATATGAATCCAAAGCATGACTTTAATCATTTACGATGATGCATTTTCAAATCGTTGCTAAGAGAATGTAGCGAGTTCGTCGTATAATTAAAAAAATTTTAGTTTATATATGTTAAACGATTTCTTCAATTTAATCCTATCACATGTTCTTATATCCATATCATTCATAAATTCGCCTATATCATGTAATCAACTCATATATTCTATAGATTTCATTCAAGTGATTAGTACACTTGGTACTCTAATCTAAATTTTAGAAATATAGGTACTAATAACATTAAATAGCATATGGTCAGATTCTAAACTCAATGGGATTTCCATAGGATTCGAGGAACACCCCATAAGCGAGAGTCACTAGCAGAAGAGGAGTTATGCAAGTTGCAATCCTTGAAGAAAATGAGCAACATGACGATGCGGCGGCGGCCGAGAAGCAACCACTTGTTTCGTCATTTTTGAATCTAATATGAGTTCAACTCTAATCAAGCTATAAATGGGTGGATTCTAGACTCGAAAGGACTTTCCATAGAGTCTAGAACACAAATCAAGTTACAATGGAAGGAGTTATGCATGTTTCAAATCATGAAGAAAATGGCACTACGACAAACAGCTAGCAGCGAGGACACTGATTTTCTTCATTTTCGGATAGGATATGACCTCGATTTTTATCCAGAAACCGTATGGATTCACAGGCTGAGGAGCTTCAATAGAGTCTAGAGCGCTCCAATCGAGTTCTAATGAAGGAGTTATGCATGTTTCAAATCATGAAGAAAATCGGCCTCTGATAATTGCGGCGGTAGGGCCCGCGATTTTCTTCATTTTCGGATAGGATATGACCTCAATTTTTATCAAGCTATACATGGGTGGATTCTAGACTCAAAGGGCTTTCTATAGAGTCTAAGAACACCTATAACAGAGTCCTAACGAAGGAGTTATGCAAGTTGCAATCCCTGAAGAAAATAGGCAACTTACGGCGGTAGCGGCCAATTTGGAGTTTCATCATTTGAGCCTTTTCCAAGCGACATTATTATAAGCTTTTGAATAATGAGAGCGCATAATCTTAACATTCTCTTTACTAGGAACTCGGTCCCGAGCATCGAGGAGGGCATTTTCATCATTTCAAGTTGTTAACCAACTTTCTGTTCCCTTAATTTCTTATGGCTGATAACCGTTAATACCCGAGCTACGTTCCCCCGAACTATTGCTTGAAGGCTTTTAGCTTTGCTTCTTTACTGGCCCTAATGGTTTTGAACTGACCATATCATACAAGTAACAACTGACTTGTTCAAACCTGAAATTTTACAAGCTTATCAATATTTTATATTTTGTTTCCAGTTCATATTACTAGTAGCCTAGATTTTGCTAAGTCTTCGGTGGATATGTAATATGAACATAAGCAGTGAAAATTGGAGCACAAAGATGCTTTTGTGGAAATTTTCTAGCATACATCTAGGTATGCTGCTCCAAATTCATATACATAAGGACCACATTTTTATGGTTGATTTAAAGAATACCCTGTGAATCTTATACCACATTTCTATACCACATTTGTGACCTTCGAGCAGGGGTGTCAGTTAACTACCGTCGGCAGCGGAATACAAATGGATGTGGGTTACGGCGCCGCCGGAAAATCGAGGCGGAGTCTCAGCATGCGGAGAAGTACACCTGATATAATACGCATGAAACACATCCCCAGCTTGATCGATATGATCGATATGAGTAAAATGACCACTTGGGCCCAATAACTATACTCATCGTGTCTGTGACTATATCGATAGTTTTGAAAGAGTTCAAATATTTACTCTTATACAACATATATTAAAATACTCGAATTAATACGCTGTAAACCACCACGGCCACATTAAAGGCTTTCTTCACAGAACTCGACCTCTAGGACGAAGGCCCGAAAGTCCTCGCAAACTCCACTGTGCACAGTAAAATAATATCCCTCGACGGGGTGAGCTAATGCTCGTGGAATCGCCCTAAGTGGGCTACTCTCCACCTAAGTGCGGTGTAATGTTAAAGTAAACACGCATTGAGCAAATTAGTGATCTACTTGAATGTCTACATCTCTAATCCCATTATGCCAGTCTCCTTGGGCTACATCCCGCAACACTGGTAATGTATGAAAATATTAGTTTTAATAGTGGACAACCCTAGATGTATATATATATATCGATTGGTAAAGCTCAGGCAGTTGATATATTATTTATTGATGGACTACCCTCCAATGTATATCAATTAGTAGCTCAGAGCTGATTGATATTTTTAGTTTAATGGACTACCCTCAGATAATTAATATTTTAGGCTTCTTAAGCCGAACCATTTCTACAGACTCATCTCATGCGCTGCTCACATGGTCAGGATGTTAGGTGCATATGGAATACATGTGTGCAGTTCAATGCGAGTCTAATCACATGCAAATATATAAAAACACGAGTATATTCACATAAGAAATTAAATGACACAAACATGTTATGTAATTATCATTTCAAACATCAAAATTAAAGCTCACTTGGGCTAATGATCAAACCGCAACGGTCGATTTGAATTGCCAGCAAACACATATTTTCCACGAATACATTTGAGAACCTTTGTTTGGGGAATAGTGAAACCCTCGGTTACTATTCCCCGAAAATCACAAATCAGCGGTTCGCAGTGAACCCAGGGTTTGTAGTAGTTCAGGCGCCGATCAGTGACACATAATTTATCACAAAATGCATCAATTAATAACCCAAATCAGCCATGCAACGGCCACGGCTGCTCCAGTTTTCTTTCAAAAATTTGTATCAATTCGGTCCCAGTTTGGGGCCGTCGAGACATTTCTGCGGCACCATTCGAAACATTAGTAAAACACTTAAGGGAATAGAAACTCAAGTAGGGAGAAACCACTCTCGGAGTTGAGGAAACTCTCTAAATCCGGTACCGCAGCGAAGCCCTCTCGCGTAGGTGGAGTTCTCCTTCTTGTCAGAAAGGCTGCTTAGATGGTCGGATCGCTCGTACTTTTAGAGAGAAGGGCCTTCTCACCTTAAGCATGCGTGAAGCCTTTGCATCCCTCTTCTTGTCTTTCCTTTCACGTTTTGTTCTTATTTGTTTAAGTGGGGAAGACAACTCCTATTCACTAATTTGTCTTTTAGTGACTTAATCCATTTAATTAATTAATTTCCTTATTTCTCCAGTTTTGACATTCGGCACTATCTCGGCCGTCTATTTTCATTATTTCTCTACTCATACCACTTATGGCATATGAGTACTTGTTATATGTGACTTTCTTCGCATCGAAATTCGTTTTACGGCACCCGAAATGCGATGCCTCGTAAAGCGATGCCAACTCAGGCGTCTCGGAATATTCACGAAATTTTGCGGTGCTAGCCAGATTTTTCGGGGCAATTCCAACGGTACAATCCGTTTCATCATCCGAGATCTAGAGAATAAATTACAGATTTTTTTAACCGAAATAACAATTTTGTAATCGAAATTACGATTTTGCTCTTATTCCAGAAATTGGAATTTCTCGAGTCTTACAACATTTCTATACCCCTGTGAAAATTTGGAGCACATAACTAGGAATGTAAATGTTTCTTTCTATACCACATTTCTAGATGTGCAATCTCACATACACACACACAGAACATACATATATATAACTTCATTTGTTAGACCTAACTATTCCTTCCCAGTTTGTTTCATTTCGACCTGGAAAGACTTAGAAAGGAAGCTGGCGGAATCGGCTTGACTAGAATCTAATTCTGAAAGTGACATGTTCTGACTTAATTTCTGAGAGGATGAAAACAAAATCAATACATTCGAGAGGAACTCACTTTGCTTAGGGATGACGTCGGTCAATTAGATCTGAATTCCCGAGAGAAAAATAAGCTCCTCGGCTTTATGGTAATCTACTACTCACATCGGCTGAAATAAAGCCTTCTCAGTCTGAGAAACCATGTCCACGGTAAAGCGAGGCGAGGTGTTTCAGGAGCAACAGGGTTAGGAAAAATAAATCTAAGATATTCCAGGGAGTAAGAAATTTATGAAAATGTGACAAATTTCGGGAATTGTCTTGGATGAAAAGGAGATGATTTTTACGTCAAATATCACTTAGAATTTCATCGAAATGAAAAAAAAGAAAAGAAAAACACATTGTTGGCCAGGGTTTGGAGGGTTGGCTAGAGTGTACCTTAGAATATTTCGGGTGAAGAAAAATGTGAAGGAAAATAGAAAAGAAAAAAAAGGAAAACCTGTGGCTAGTAGAACTTGGAGGGTTAAGCAGAGGTGTTGTCATGCATCGGAAGTATTGGTGAATGTAGGCAGTAGTGGAAGAGAAAGATGAGAGCATTGATTTGCTTTCGGATCGTATCGAATTGATTTTTAACACATTACCAACCAAATTTTTGGTCGGTAAATGGTCGTAATTACCCGAGTTAAAAATTTTTTAGATTCATCTATTCACAGACCATTTTTTCATGAGTAATTTATTTTTGGTCATTAATTGGTCGGTAATTTTTTGGCGCTAATTCAAACAATTCTGGTCAATTTCTGACCAAAATTATTTGGTCGTGCGTGGTCGATCTTTGATCGGAAATTTGGTCGAAATTTTCTTTTTGACGAGCCCCTTTTTGGTCTCTAAATGGTCGTGATTTGGTCAGTAATTACCGACCAATTTTTTAGGTCGGTAATCTGGTTATTTTTAGTAGTGAATGAAGTCTTAACTATTAAATTCAATGGTGACGAAGTTTGATATGATCGGCAAATCCTACATATTTTTTTGAGGATTTCAGTTGAATACAATTGTGTTTGGGTTAAAATCATGATGACTTATCTAATATGTTTAGCCAACAAGATGTTTTTGGGTCAAAATTTATCCCAATTTTGACTTATTTAATCATTATGTTGATTAACCTGATTATGACTGCAACATATTTAATCCACATCTGGTTCATTTAAAATTTTATTTTGAATAAATAGTTCAATTAAGTCATGGCATATCAGGTTAAAGAATGCAAGATAAACCTAAATTGACCTAATTATTAAATAGGTTACACTTTTTTTTTTATTATTTGTCTTGTGTTTGGGTTGACCAACACATATCAATCTATATTTACCTAATTTTCTATTAAAAACATTTTTTATAGGCAATTTTCTATCAAAATTATCATAAATTCCTCGAATACATCCACTTATTTTAAAAATAACTATTTGAGAAAAGTAATAATCATTTGAATAGTAATAATGAAAAACTACTAGTAAAATTAGTAATTACATTGAAACACTTTTTTACATTTTGAATAAAAATGAAATTAGTCAAAATTTGTAAATTGAATTTTATATAAAAAAAAAATAGTTGAAAAGTATATTCTTCTTCTCAAGTATGTTCTTTGTAGATTCCTAACCATATAAACTGAAAAACCACGCACCAACACAAGAATGCTGGAAGAAAAAAAATTATCCTAAATATAATAATTAGATACAGAAACAAAACAACTAAAAAGAGATGAGAAACCTATTAAGAAAAATAGAAAAGAGAAGAAAAAGACAATGGAGATAAAAATGGTAGGAGTCCTAGAGATTTAAGAAAGAAGCTGCAGCAAGGCATAGATCAATAACATCAACTATAACAGAGAGAATTTTATTAGGCACTAATTTCAAAATGAAACCCAAAGTCCCCATATGCAGCCCAATGACAGCCTATACCTTAATGCTTACCTGTCCATATTCAGTGACTGTATCAAGACCAAAAATGCCAAGGTCTAGATCTCCAGACAACAATTTTCTAACTATGTCTTTTGGCCGCTGAAACCAGACTTCCATGTTGGAGAGCTGCAGCATAACATAAAATGAACAAGTAAAAATCCAGATCAAACTTTAGTAAGACGCATGCATTAGCATGTCTTTAAGTATTAAAATGAAAAGAACATTCAGATCATGTAAGAAAATGGAGCACTGTTCAATTTCAAATGCAACATCAAAACGCCATCAAATTGACTGTTCATGTAACCCTTAAAAAAAAGACTGTTCATGTAGCAACTTGGAAAGTTGGAGAAGAATGAATATTGTCGATAGCTAGGTATAGTCTTGAACAATGAACATTGTCGATAAAAACCACAAAGACACAATATAGCTTCCCAGATAAGGTCAAATTACCAAGGAAAACATTAACAGGAATGTTAACAAAGAAGTCAGTTGAATTTGAAGCACATTTTTTTTATAGGCAAAGAGGCAATCTATTAACAAAATAGTAGGGCCAAATAGGGGTGGTAATTCGTGTCCATGGTCGATTCACAGAACAACACAATATACGAATCACGCCACATTATTTACTTCACCCAAACTCCGATTAATCGAATAATAAACGCTACAACATTCGAAGTAACCTAAACCTAACTCATTTATTATTCGTGTTAGGCAGGTCAACACGAATATAACCTATTTAATTTGATTATTTAAAATAATAAGAATTATAATTAATTAATGTAAATAACTTATTAAATTTAACATGTTTATTAATTTTATTATTTAAAATAATAGAATTGTAATTAATAATCTATATTTAACACAGATAACCTATTAAATAGGTTAATTAATTAATATAATAATTAAATTGGTCAAATTCGTGTTAAACATGTCAACACAAATATGACTCATTTATTAAACGTGTTAGGTGGGTCAACAAGAATATGACCCAAACACAATTATACTCAACTCAAACCTTCAAAAACCGTGTTAGATTCGTGTCGTGTTCACATGTCGTATCAAATTTTGTCAACCTTAGGGCCAAAGAACCAAACCCAAGATATACAAGGAGTATACAAGAAGAATAAAGGCGAATATTGTTGTTTTTGTGACCCGAATTTGGTTTCTAGCTTACGTCCGACCATGCCCAGACGACTTCTTGCGAAAATAAAAAGTTGAAAAAAATGTAGGACTGGCTGTGGTGTAGGAGAGAGGGCTAGACTGCTATATAAACAGCATTAGAGGTTATTCCTCATGAGTCAGATTTCTTGTAATCTATCTCAAATTGATAGTGAAGTTTTCTCCTCTGCCTCGTAGTTTTTTCCCGCAAGGGTTTCCATATAAATCTTGTGTTTTTCTTTATTTTTGTATTTTTTTATTGTACTATTGATCATAACAAATACAAAAAAGAAAGGGCCATAAAAAAACTTACCACCCCAAAAAGGTAAACCTTAGAGAAAACACAAAAGAATTCTTACAATTGAATTATCCCCGTTAGATATTAACCCTTTCCAAGAGATTAAAGAGCTTGACAAAAAAAGCTTCCATCTGTTAGGGCAAAAAAGAGCATCTTCAAAGACAATCTTATTTCTTTCCTTCCAAATAGCCCGAGGGCAATCATCCACAGCTTTTTTGCATTCTTTCCAATAGGAAAAGAAGACCAACCTAAGAACATGTCCTTTACAGAGTAAGGGCAAACACAATACATTCCAGGAATGGAGATGAAAGCTGCCCAGAAACTCAAATTGCAGGGCAGTGAACCAAAAGGTGGCCCAGATTCTCCTCAGCTTTACAACAAAGAGGGCATCTGCTAGCACCCTGAAAACCCCCTCTTTTTAAGATGCTCCATGGTTAGCACCTTCCTTTGACAAAGAATTTGTAACCTTCTTACTTTCATCATACTTGACTAAAAAAAAAGGATTTCAACTAGGATGAAATTTTCTATAATATTATATATATCTATTAGGTTGACTATTTCATATGTCTTCAACGTATAACAACATCTTTTCATCTATTATTGCTCCAGGCCCCACCAAACCACCTGCTAAGCAAAGCCTAACTTTGGAGGTACACGGTTGCTTCATAACAACTTTTGTAGGCACTAAGCTGACCCTCCCACCTTCCACGCTCATGAAGTTGGATTTAGCTGTATATACGCCATTTTTATCCACCTTCCAAAAAAACTCTATCTTTCCCTGTCGGGGTTACTTTTCTGTTGGTGATTAACGTAAGAAGTTCTAAATTATTTCAATTTCCCAATCATTATACTGTCTAACAAATCTAGGGTTCCAAGCGGCTTCCACATCCACCATTCCACCCTCAAGATGTCTTTCAATTTGTGCCAGATATGCATGGCTGTTTTTGGTTACACCCAACTTACAGATATTTTGATATCAAAATGTCCTTTCATGGTTTTACATTTCCATCAAACAGCACATAAGATATGGGTGATGAGTTAGGCCACTATCTGATACAAGAAAGGGATAGGTACACACACCTGTGGAATGTATGCAACATATTGTCGAGGGTTCACCTGCTTGACCGAAAGTTGACAGTCCTGCAAATGAATTTGAAATATCAAAATGGAACATGTGCATGCTTGTCAAGGTTTCAATTCTGGTGGAAATTGAACAGCTTCATTGTGCTGATAAGTAACAAACTCAATTGAGTAATTTCATTCCCAATATATATCCAAATAGACTTCTTAAATCCAATCCAAAACATGGCTAGGGCAAGACTTTCATTTTGTCGCAGAGAGAATTGAGGGATCTTTTGTTTATAGATGATGATAGAACGGCTTGCATAGGAGATGCCTAAAAGCTGATGTACACAACAGTACCCCAAAACAGCTAGGCAGTGGAGACAAACTTACCCAATAAACAACCAATCTACAGAATCAATCTTACACAATTCACAAAAGAATGCACGAAATTTATTTTTAATTGCTTGGTCAAACTACTCGATGCCATCGAAAGCTCTTCCATTCATTTCTCATGGAACCAAACACCCACATCACTCCCAAAACAAATATTCAAATTATTCAAAGCCTAGCATTTTCTTTTAATTTCCCAAAAAGTCCCTTCAGAATATTTCTCTTACCGAAACGATCAACTCCTACTAAAAAACTTAGATTCTATAACTTTCGCGGCCACCAAACAGAACAGAAAGTAAATAAACTATACCTTTAGAAGATTCAGAGTGACAGCAGCCATGTGCCCTTTACTGGGCAAGCCAAAACGAATCTCATTCCTCTCGGAACTGCTCCGCTCTGGAGACGGCGTCAGGCAACAGAATACCGTCGATTTCACAGAAGTCTGAGTAAGGAAGGAAGGAGAAGAGGAAGAGAAAGTGAAGAGAGAAGGGCATTGCTGGATAAACATGGACACGATGATGAGTGTTCGTTCAACACCGAGTCGATTTCACACTTCTCTCTTCGGAATTTGGGAGAGAATTTTAGAGAGAGAAAAGCTGTTGCAAATTTGAATATTATTTACAGACAGGAACTGCCGCCGCAATGATGAAGAATGGCGGCTCACCTCGTATTTGTTTTTTTGTCTCCTACTGCATGAGAGCCCATTGGGCTCACTCACGTCCATTTACACTTGTTTATTAATGGGCCCATTTACACTCAGGCCCATTGATATTTTAACAAAATATTTCACTCACGACAACGCTTCCAAGAGCTGTGTTTTCATCATCTGGGTTTCAGTTTTACTAGCATTGTAGCATTTCCACTACTCTTGTCTCCAGGTGGTGGGACCAATTAGAGAGTAACATGTGGTGGTGAGAGGAAGAGGAGACTTATTTATAAAAAAATAAATAAAAAATTTAGGGTTAATTAGATAATGATATATGACATTTTTAACCTACTAAGTCAGTCATTTTCGGTTGTGGACTAAAAGGATAAGAGACCCCCTAAACCTAGGATTATTCATAGTTAATTAGTAGTTGAGATTAATTAAAGAACATCAGTTAAACTATGAATTTTTCTTATCAATTATCCTAATGAAAAATGATTTGTGAAGTCTTACCCACATAAATATTATGGTGCCATTTGTTTTTTTTTGGCTTTTTACTAAAAACTAAATAAATTTTAGCATTCAGTTTGTTTGCTTTTTAATTTTTTCATGACTTATTGATAAGATTTTTTTAAAATTTTGAATATAAAATGACAAAATATTTGACTTTTTCTATTAAAAAAAGTCATATTTTGAAACAGGAAACAAAATTCTTGTTCAAATAAAATGGGAACTAGCAACACTAACTATTCAATGTTAAAAAACAAAAAAATTAATACTTAATATCATTAAATACTATTTAGCATTAAACTCAAAAAAAGTTTTGTTCAATATTAAGTAAAAAACCACCTTAATTTTATTTGTAAATAAAAATTTGTTTTTAGGAATGGTGTTACTATAAATCATAAGATTCCATAGGTATATTGTACCGGTATAAGTTTTGAAAGTTACAAAATCAGAAAATATTTAATTCAGATGCAAAGAAAAAAAATATTTTAACCTTTTCACTCTTCATCTTTGATAGTGTATCTTGGGGCCGTCTCTATACAAAATAATAAAGCTTAACGTTACAAGTATTTAGAAAGAACCTGAAGCATTAGCTGGAAGAAATACTTGAAAGAAAAGCTCTAAAATATTTAACCTTTTCACTCTTTCATCTGATAGTGTATCTGGGTCAGCTCTATACAAAAATAATAAAGCTTAACGTTACAAGTATTTGTGAAAGAACTCCAAAGAATGAGCAAAACATGGAGCAAAGCTAAAAATACGTATTTTTGAAACCACCAAGAAATGGGAGCGAAACCGAGCAAATTATAATGGATTTAAATGTCGATCAACTAAATGTGGCAAATATAGCCGATCACTATTCATCAACAAACGTGGGAAAACCATTCCTACCCTCGTTTTATATCCGTTGGAGGCAATGTAAAAAACTGAATCAAAAACTGGAAAATCATTCTCCATAACAGAGATTCCCCTGACATTATTGTACACCCGTGAACCATTTTGAAATCCCAACAACTGAATCAATGTTTCAATAAATAGAGAAAAACTGTAAACGATTTCTATATCCAGATTTCTATAGAGCAAACTGAATCAATTTTGAAATCCCAACAACTGAATCAATGTTTCAAGAAACGATTCGAAGCTTACAGAAGAGTGAGAAAGCCAACCCGCTTGTCGTTGCCGCTGCAGTCATGCCGCAAGGTCGCCAGACGCTATCGCCGCCCACCGTCCGCTGGCCAACACGCGCTTTGTCGATCCAAATACGTGGTCACCGCCGCCACTAGCCCAAAATCGTGTGAGCTCGATCCAGTCGCCGGGCCGCCGGCGGGAGGCGCACCTGCCTTCCCCCGCTACAAAATGGGACGACAAACAGAGACCTTGATTTTAGGGGAGGAAGGTTGGCGAAACGACGTCGTTTTGTCTCTGGAGGAGATAAAACGAAGTCGTTTCATTTTTATTTATTTTTAAATAAATAACAAAACGACGTCATTTTGGACAAAACTCCATGAACGACGTCAAGTTGGCAGCTGTCACTAACCCAAAACGACGTCGCTTTGGGTATGTGGACCCCAAAACAATGTCGCTTTTGGATCGCTAACTAAAACGACGGCCGCTTTTGTTATGCGCGCACTTTAAAAAAACCTTGTAGAGCCAAAAACAACGTCGTTTTGGTCCAAAAAAGGCCAAAACGACACCGTTTTCACCCAAAGTCATTTTTTGCCAAATTGACAGCCTACAAAAATTTTTTGCAACTTCTAATTAGTTTGACTTATAATATTATAAATAAGGATGAATACAAATGAAAATTTTTTAACATTATAATATTATTATTTTTCAATATTTTTTATAAGAAGCATTAAATTTTTTAAAATTAATTAATATTTGTAACCAAAAATTTTCAACTACAAAAATTATTAATTAAATATTTATATTTATAGTTATTGATTTAATAAATATTATACTATTTTATTTTAATTAATATTTATTTATTTAAATTTTAATTAAATATTATTTATATTTTAAATCAAATTTATAGTGCATGGAGCGTATAATGAATGTACAGACATGATATTATTATTAAGAGAGTGGTAAATTGGAATGGGGATGCAGATGTGGGATGAACTTTTGACGCTATTTGGCTGAGATTTTACCTAAAAACTTCAAATAAATCTCAAAATAACTTTTGTTGAAAATAGCTAGATGCTTTTTTTTTTTGGCTAACCGCCGAGACATTTTATATTCTTCTTTAAATACCATTTCTTTGTTCTTCAGATAACATTTATTTTTAAGCTAAACATGCCTGTTGAACTCCAAGAAATGAGCAAAATCTGGGAGCAATAGCTAAACATGTGATGTCGGCGGAAAAACCGGGCCTCCAACAGCTGAGCACACGAGCTAGGTTAGCAGAGTCGATGAATGCGATCGCCAATCTGGGCAACATACCGATCACTGCTCATCAAAGAAACGGAAAACCATTCCTACCCTCGTTTATAGCCGTTGGAAGCAAAAAAGCACACCCGTGAACCAAAAAACTGAACCAAAAAAGCAAACTGGCATTCTCCAAAACAGAGATTCCCCTGACATTGCAAGCACACCCGTGAACCATTTTGAAATCCCAACAACTGAAACAAAAATTTCAATAAATAGCAAAAAAACGGAAATGATTTCTATACAACAATTTTGCAGATCTGAGGGAAATCGCAAGAAATGATTCGAAGAAGGGAAGAAATTAGGAGGAAAGCCAACCTCAGTCGTCACCGTCGCCGTTCGCCATTCGTCCTTCCCCCGCTCGCTTGTCGGTCCAAATCCACCGTCACCGGCCGCCGCCGCTATCTCCGACATCATGTGAGATCTTCGATCCCAACGAGCCATTGTCCGGTGGCCCCGCCTTCCTCCTCCCGCCATTGCAAACTAGAACGACGCACGCGGAAAGTCGCTGGGCGGCGGCGTGGTGTGAAACGACGCCGCTTTGTCTCCGAGGAGATAAAACGCCGTCGCTTTCTTTTTGTTTTTAAATGCTAACACGACGCCGCTTTTTGACAAATCAAGCCGCAAAACGGCGCTGCTTAGCCCAAATGTTACTAACCCAAAACGACGCTGCTTTGGGTATAGAAAGTCGCTTCCAAAACGACGCCGCTTTGCAAAGAGCTTTTAACCAAAACGACATCGTTTTGGTATAGGCATAATTTCAAAAAAATAAATTGCAGAGACAAAACGACGCCGTTTTGACCCAAACCCATTTTTTGCCAAATAATTAGCCTACAAATATTTTTATCAACTTCTAATTATTTTCAATTTATAATATTATAAATAAAATAAGATTAATAAATGAAAAAAACCATAAATCATATTTTTTGTGAATAATTTAAAATACAAATTAAATATAAATGTTTTAATTGATATGAATTAATTTATTTTATTGCCATTAACATACATATCTTTCATTTAATATTCCATTAACTATTTAAATAATTTGTTTTTATTAATTTTCCACCTTAGGTTATTTATACTTAATTTAAGTTTGATTTTGTAGCTTAAAATGGCATCTCCCTCCAATATGTGGGGAAAATTCTTTCTTAAATGAGTAAGAGGCAGATCACAGATATCTTACGACTAACTCCAAGATCCACGATCAATATCGCAACCACGCCAAAGTTTGATCGGAGCGACGGCTGCTTTGGATACCAACGCCGTGAGTTGACCTAGCTCGCTGATCTTTATGTTCAGATAAAATCGATGGCTAATCCGACATTATCAGACAAATGCAGTGGATACACGCACAGACGCAAATAGGTAGAAAATTGGAGCGAACATCACCGATGAGGTCAGTTATCTATTGTTATAATTTTCTACAACAAATATTTTAATGAAAATTTTATTTATTTCTAATTTTATTTTTCTGCAACATGTGCAAGCTATGAATATGTTTCAAGCAGATGTTAGGAGTCCGTGGATTTATGATCATTGTTGGGAGGTGCTTAAATACTGTGATAAGTGGATGATTATACCGCAAAGCAACCCTAGGCCCCGCTCTCCTGTTTATAAGGGAACTCATGATACACTTGTATCTCTTGACTCGGATCAAGATCCATATAGCAATGCAACAGTTAGCTCTCCAAGGAAGAGACCCCCGGGAAAAAAAGCAGCTAAATAAAGCAGACATAAAAGTAAGGCGAGTTCAATAGATACTAGTAATTTTATTTCAGATACGATTCGTGAATTATCTGGGTAGAGTGAAAAGAGAAATAATTTTACGAGGGAAAGAAAAGCTTCAATTACTAAAAAGGAGCAAGCAATGGGAGGAGAATGCGCAACTAGACATTGCTGACGTGCTAAAACAGATGCATGAGCAAGATAGTCATAGATGATCCCCGACGATGCCATTATGGAAAAGACATCTCACATACGTCCGCTGAACAAAGAACACTATTATCAACTACGAAGACGCTGACATGGGCAAAAGCAATGAAAATGCAAGTAGCTCTAACTTTAATCGTGATAAACAGTATTACTGTACCGCTTATTTTCACGTAATTTCAATTTTGCCTACTTACTTAAAATGAAATATTCAAATTATCTATGTCATTTTAGTAGTTAAAATGATTAAAAGATGCAACTAACTTAAATCAACAAAATCTTATCAACTACATCTGGATCCGATTTTTCCTATTAATCCCAACACATTTATTTTTAACCTTTATATTTAACAAATTATTTATTTTTCTTATTATTTTTATAAGAAGTACAAAATTTTTTTAAAATTAATTAATATTTGTAACCAAAAATTTTCAAATACAAAATTATTAATTAAATATTTATATTTATAGTTATTGATTTAATTAAATATTTATGGGCCATTTTTATTTTTAATTGAATATTTATTTTTATTTTAAATTTTAATTAAATATTTATTTATATTTTTAAATCAAACTTATAAATGCATTTAGCTTTATATAAATGAATCAATAAGATACTTAATGTAATTATTACAAGAAGGCAAGAAATCTGAATGTATTTGCGATTACTTAAAACTCTTTTAGATCGAAATATCTACGAATTTCCTGCCTAATATATCGGACATCATAATTGATATATTTAATTGATCAAATCTATATTATATATAAATTGTTCCCGGTACAAATAAAATTGAATATTAATATCTCTTAAAAAAATTTAAAAATTAATATTTTTTAATAATATTAATTATTATTATTATTGTTTTAAAGAGGAAAGCGACATGAAGCCGTAGGGTAGCAATCATCACACGCACCTTTTAGTCGGAGAAGAGTCATTATTGAAGTAAAAAAAAAAAAAAAGGAAAATTCTTTCATTTTCATTTTCTCTGATTTTCTTGGGATCCAAGAGACCTTCCCTACCAGTTTCCACCGTCCAGCTTTGTCTTCAAGCGCAGACAGATCTTCAGCTGAGTTGAATTGTGGGAAACCGTGATTATCGTTGGATAAGATCACGGTCCCAGATTTGTTTTTGACCAAGAAGGAGAATGTTAGCTTTATGTTTTATAAATAATGAGTCATTGATTAATAACCAAAATTAATAATGGGTCATTTGGTTCCTAGACTATCTAATTAGTGATAAAACACATTAATTAATTACTTAAGATATAAGAAACCTAATAAAACAAGAGTTTTTTTATTTGATAGGGAAGAAACCCCATGAGATAGGAATTGGTTGTTTGTCAAACATTCTTCATCAGGCCTTTACACACATAAATCTGTGCTCTTATCTTACCTCTAGCAATTAAGTGCACACACACGTAAATTTGTCGCACTATACTAGATTTTGACGCAGACGTGATGCGCTTTAACACGGCTCGACCAACTCGTATATATATCCACATACGGTAGAATATTTTAATTATACTATATCAAATATTATAAAGGTAGATTGAGAGATAATCTTTTCATTATACTAGCTATAACAAATATTATAAAGGTAGAACTGTAAAACCATGAAAAAATTCAATTTTTATGAACAAGGATAAAATGGTAATTCGACAGAACTCCGAAATTTTCTCGATTTCTCGTGATGACAAACGGACTGGCCGCCGACCATCTCATAAATCTGGGCCACCTCGTCAAATTCTCGTCTGGATTCGAGACAAATTTAACGCCACGCTTTTCTCGATGATTCACGACATAATAAGATAAGCCATATGATACACTCGTGTAAATGGCTCACATTGAGCAAAGTGGCAAGTTAAGGAATTAATGGGAAAAGAAAAAATCATGAAAATAAGGAAAATTTTTCAAGCATATTCGCACTGAGAGTTTCAGAAAGCTTTAAAAGCATTTCTCTTTTTCATGCTGTGATTTTTTTTCTCATGGCCCATAATATTTATAGTAATATTCCTAATTACTATTTTTATTCTATAAGGAATCTTTCCTAATATAATAAATAAACCTAAGAGATATATTATACAATATTCTTTATAAAAAAGAATTTATACTAAGGAATTGGAGACATCTTCTAACACAAATTATAAATAAGAGTAAGAATTTTTTTTTAATGAATATAGTGATATAACTTTTGTAACTATATTACTATGTGGTTTAATAAATGCATTTTATGCATGAGGAATGGATGAATGAAATGCATAATTTATGTAATTATTTAAAGAATATAAATTCTCATATGATAAATAATTAGTTGGTAGCCACTATGTAGACCCCACCCCACTATAGGGTAGAAAAAAACAAAAGAGGAAAAGCAAAAAGGAAGATGGGAAGAAGAAAAAGGGGAAAAGGGGAGAAAGAAGGGTGCTCACGGGTTTTCTTAGGGAGGAAGAGCAAAGGAAAAGAGAGAGAAGAGAGTTTTGAAGGTAGTAGCTTCCAGGTATGTATGGTTTGATTTTATTTATTTCTATTGCCTTTGTCCTCTTTTTTTCATGGGTTTTTCATATATATATGGTTTGAGATTCATTTCGTGTGATTGGTCTGTGATGATTGTTGTTCTTTCGGGAAGACGATGTTCTTTTTCTATCAAAGATTGAGTCAAAATTCTTTTATAAAATGAGCGATGGGTTTCGGTGGAGATTCTCTTTAGACTGCGAGATTATGAATACTCGAATGAAGTTTCATTTCTAGTCTTTGAATTGCCATTGAAATAATATTATAGATGTTTGAAGTTTGAACAGAGCAGAATTTGGACACTTGGAGAAAGTTGAGTTGATGAGCATGCACCCCAAGCAATCACTTGTACATATAACAAATATTCCCACATTCACTCATCATTTGCCCTATTTATTTACTTACTTTCATTTTCTACATTTTGTTTGGTTTTGGTTTAAGGTATAATTAGAACACATGCTCTTTGATTAACCTCATAATTTGCTTTGATTTCCATGTTTAAGATTTTTATTTAATTATTTTTTTATTTAGCTTGTATGGTTGTTTAACTCTTATTTCTATTTTGACGTGCACCCTCATGGATTTCTAAACTCATTTGCTTAAGCTCAATAGAATCAAAGGTTAATAGTCTAACCCATTAAACCAAACCCATAGGGACCTAATTAATTAATTTAATCCCAACTTATTTAGGCTCAGCCCATTAGATTCAACTTACTTAGGCCCAATCTATTATATTTCAACCCACTTACTTTTGCACTCCACCCCATTGGGCCACTCATCTAAACCCAACTCATTAAGTCATTTTTACCGACCCATTAGACTTAGTCAAGAAAACTATATCATCTCTTGCATTTCAACCTATTTGAATATTTGACCAAACACTTTAGAATGCACACATTCTCGAATTCTCTCTTTTAAATTCACAAACTCTCAATTCCTTAACTTATTCAATTTCCCAATTTCTCATTTTCTAAAATTCAATTTTAAAACTCAAGTCTTCAAAAATTCAAGTACTAAATTTTCATTTCTCATTTATTTTTTAAAATTTCAATGTCCAATTTTCAAAATTCAAATTCTCATTTTTCTCATTTTCTAAAATTCAATTTTCCAATTTTCAATTCCAATTTTTCAAGTTTTCAATTTCAAAATTGCAAATTCCTAACTTCAAAACTTAAGTCCCTTGATTTCTAATTTCAATTTTTCAAATTTCAAATCTCAAAAATCAAGTGCTTTAATTTCCAAATTCAACTGTCCCAATTTCGAATATCAATTTTCAAGTTTCCAATTTTAAACTACTCAATTTCTACTTAAAATTCAAGACTTAATTTCAAAATTCAATTTCTTATTTTAATTTTTCAAGTTTCCCAATTTAAAATCCAAGTCCCTTAATTTCTAATTTTAAATTTAAAAATTCTCAATTTCAAAAGTTGAATGTCATAATTTCAAAATTCGAAGTCTCATAATTTCAATTTCAAATTTACAATTTCCCAATTTCAAAATTTAAAGCTATTACTAATTTAAAAAACTAAATCTTTCCAATTTCTAAATTCAAATCTCAAATTTATAAAATTCAAGTTCTTAATCCTAAAATTCAATTTCCAAATCTCAATTCAAAAATCTCAAACTTCAAATTCATTTAAAATTTCAATTTCCAAAATTTCAAACTTAATTTTCACTCAAATCGCTTCAAAATTTCAAACACCCGACTAATTTCTATACCTTATAAAATGGGATCTTGTGGAGTTAATTTGTATAACATATAAATGGGCTTGGGTGGGACCCAACATCTCATGTATTATTTAAACTAATAATTTAACTTCTGATCTATAATCAATTTTTAATTGAATGTGAATATTCTATATTGTTGTGTTGAATTAACATGATTTTCTACTGATAGCGCTCTCGATTTGCCGCCAAAGTATACATATCTTCTCTTTAATTTTGCTCTTTATTTACTTTCTACATGATTTATTGATATCTATAATTAATTGATTGATTGTCACAGTTCCCTAAACTTGTTTAGTAAAGTCCGTTTTTATACGGGTTTAGAGGGGTGCTACGACTCACTACCGTACCTTCCTGGTAGGTAACATGACCTCCGACCGTCTCTTGCTGCGACACACTTCTTTTCCTAAATAAGGAGTCACATTAGAGGTTTTTATTTCTTATTTTATTTTTCCCCTTAAAAATAAACAAAATAAGTACGACTCTAAACTGTTCTAAAATGGTTTTTTTAAAAATAAAAAACATGTCTCGACTTGGGCGTTTAAGGTTTAAGGTTTAACATTCCCAAGCCACACTTTTTATAAGCTGCATGCTTTTGGGCTTCAAGTATTTAGTAACAACACATGAGATACAAGTCCACATTTTAAGAGTCAAGGAGTTGAAGATCTTAACTTTTAAAAACAATTTACAAGTTAATCATATCACTTAGTAATGTTATTGTATTAACCTTTGAATTTTATGTTAGGTGGATTTCAAAGTTGAGAAACATTGCCACCAAGGGTTGTTGAAAAGTCAAAAAGTTGAATTAAGGACACGTGTTGATTTAGGATTTACAAAAATTATGAGAACTTCTCATGGTCAATGTATGACTTTGAATTATTTATTCTACGTCCCAAAAAAAAATGAATGTGATAGAAAAGAAAATGAGTTATTAATAATATAAATTATGTTATTTGAATAAATATGTGTATTATTATTATTATTGGGAAAATAAATAAATGATTTTTTGCGAAATATTGTTAAAAGAAAAGAAAAGTGAGGTGAATGAATTACATTTGAGTTATTATATTATTTAATTGATAGTAAAAAGGAAAATAAATAAAATAAAAAATAATATAAAAACAAACCAAGGGGTACCATGTGTGGGTAAGAACATAAAAGGAAAACAAAAAAGGATGAAGAGAGAAAATGTAAAGGGAGAGTCACGAGGGATTGGCAGAAAGAGTGAAGAAGAAAAAATGGGGAAAAATCCCCATAAAGTTAGGGCTTTAGATTTTACGGTGAAACGATTTTCGATCAATATCAAAATTTGAGGCCTTATTCTATTTGATTTGAAGAATGTCTCTACGGTGTCCGATCAAACCATTAACGGTTAGATTTTGCAAATATGAGGTAGGTGGTTTAACCTAAAACTTTTATTTATCAATTTTCTAAAATAATAAATTATTAATCTTGTGTAGGAAGTTAATATATGCTTTATGATGGTTGTGGATGATTCCTTAAGTTATTTGAACCTCTAGTTATTGTTGTTAGATTTGTTAGTAAATTTATATTTTTAATTTTATTCATAATGTAAGCGGAAAAGGTTGTTTGTGAGATTTATTTGTAATGTTTATATAGGGTAATATTATGAAAATTCTTCCTAAGTGTCGGAGAATCATTCAATTGATTAGAAATAATAATATGATTTAATTGAAAATTTTTAAGTTAATATTTTATTGTTAATTTTATTATTTTAATTTAAAAAGGAGAAAAGAAAAATGAATGTGTAGTGTATTGGGAAATTTGAGTACTTGAAGGTTAATAAAATTTATAGCAATGAAATATGGAAGATTTAGGAGAATTTACATGATATTCGAAAGATGAATATTGGAAAGAATATATTGGTGTGGATTGTTGAAATTTATTGAATATGTTTGTAATACATATTTAATTTATTATGAACAGATAAAAATGGGTGAATGATTTCATAGATCAATTTAGATGGAGTGGTGTAAGATTTACATAAGAAAATTAATTGTTGTCGACGTAATTTACATGAGGTAAAGATGGTTGCTTATGAGATTGTGAGTTTATTTGACTATTTTGAGCCATAAATGAATTATTTTGAGTAGTTGTTGATAACAACACATGCATACTCTTTTGGTGTTGAATGAATGAAATGATTGAAAAAATATTAGATGTGAGACTGTATTTAAATGTGTGTTACATTATCAAGGATTGTGATTTGAGTTGAAAAGTAAATAATGTGAATAAATTCTATCGTCGTATGCAATTGCATCCATGGTTAATTATAGAGGAATTGTTATATGAAATTGATGAGACCCGAAAGAGGGTAAAGATTGAAAGAAAATAAATTTAGGAAACATGAATGGCCCATGAGAGACAATTAAGAAGTGCGAGAGATCCCTAATATGAAAGACCCAAAAGTTTAACCCGGGCAGACTCTGAGTTGGAAGTGTATTAGGGTATAGACATATCTTTCGGTGAAATCCCGAAAACGACAATGTCATTAATGGTTGTGCATCACTCTCACATGCATCCCATCATATTTCATTTGTGTTAATTGTGTGAATTATGTTGATGATGTGCTTGGCATGTGTAAATCGTGTGATTGTTTAGTTATGTGTGCATCCCATCATATATGTTTTTATGTTTTTTTTATTTAACTAAATATCGAGCCTTAGTTATATATAATTTCATTGGGTATAAATCATTATGAGCAACTTTGAAATGCTCATCCCTTTATTTTAAATACTTTTAGATGCAAAACTAGTTTGAGGAAAAAAAAAAGACCGAGTACTATACCAAGAAGTCTCATAAAGCCAAAGAACTAGTTTGATATGTATCTTATCAAATGGACTTATAGAAATTTTCATACTTTTAATAATTAAAATATTGATACTTGTAATATACGGAGTAAGATTGATTTATTAAAAAAAATCAAAATAGAGTGTTCGGTTTGATTGCTAGGTTGGACTACGGATTCTGGGGTGCACAGTATCCGATGCGTGAGAGTTATTGCTTTCGTTGATGAAAGTAAGGAAATCATTTAAGGTTTTGGGGGGCTAATGGTTTGTAGTTATTGGTTTTAAAATAAAGTTATTGGTTATACGTGTATCTTCGAGGGTCTACTCTGCTCAACGTGTATCGCAGTGAGTGATTTGTTGGTGCAAAGAAAGCTTCTACTCCATACTCCATTCCTGTTCTGTTCTTCCTGCTTGCATTTTCCCCTCAGTTATTTCACTTCCTTTCGCAGAGGGAGAAACAGAAATGGCCGAGTTGGTTGGAGAAGCTCTTCTCTCCACTTTTCTCCAAGTTCTTTTTGACCGTTTGGCTTCTCCAGGGGCTTCCGACTTCGTCCGGAACCTGGGGCTTAGTGATGAACTCCGGTACAAGTTGCAACATGAATTGGTGACTTTGCATAAAGTGATCAATGATGCTGAGGTGAAGCAAATTTGGGAACAAGATATCGAGAGGTGGTTGGACAGGGTGAAGGATACTGTGTATGGGGCGGAGGACCTGTTGGATGAGATCGCCACTGAAGTTCTACGCTCCCAGATCGAAGGTCCTGGCTCCAGTAAGAGTGTATTGAATTCCCAGTTCGCCTCTTGGTTCAAGACTCTTGGTAGCGGCATGAGGAAAAGGGTGAAGGGGATGATCGCTGATCTTGAAGAGATTTCGGGCAGAAAAAAATTCTGAAACTGATAGAAGAGGGTAATAATGAGAAACTGTCAGAAAGGCAAACCACTTCTTTGATGGATGAATCCTTGGTAGTGTACGGAATGGATGAGAGTAAAGATACGATAGTGAATCTGTTACTTTCTGAGAGTAAAGACATGATAGATGTAATCTCCATAGTCGGCATGGGCGGCTGCGGAAAGACCACACTGGCTCAGCTCGTTTATAATGATGAGAGATTGAATAGACACTTTGGCTTGGAAGATCAGATAGGGAGTAGTCACTTTGACTTTAAAGATAAGAAAGCGAGTAAGCACTTTGACTTGAAAGCATGGGTTTGTGTCTCGGAGAACTTTCTTGTTCTCAGGATAACACAATTAATACTTGAGGGAATCGGATGTGCAACCCCTTCTGATCTGCTAAGCAGCAACCTAGATTCGCTCCAGCTTAAACTGAAAGAAAGCCTCCGTGGCAATAAATTTCTACTCGTTCTGGATGATGTTTGGTCGATAGGTTTCAGGGAATGGGATCTGTTACGACTTCCGCTCCCAAAAGGAAGCAAGGTTCTTGTGACTACTCGCGATCTAAATGTTGCAACAACCATGCGTTCAGTTTATGTTCATCATTTGACAGGTTTGTCCGAAGCAGATAGTTGGAATTTATTTCAAAGACTTGCATTTGTAAATGGAGACTCAAGCCAATATCCTGATCTGGAGCCAATCGGCAGAGATATTGTACCCAAGTGCGGAGGATTGCCTTTGGCTATAAATGCGCTCGGGAGGCTCTTGTATTCTAAAACTGAAACGTCCGAATGGAAAAAAAATTTGGATAGTGAAATATGGTATTTGAAAACAGATGTTCTTCCTTCATTGATATTGAGCTATCAGGATCTCCCATTGCAGCAAACGATGTTTGCTTATTGCTCCATCTTCCCCAAGGCCCATGAATTCGATAAGGAGAAACTAATTTTACTATGGATGGCAGAAGGATTTCTACGACTTCAGCGAGGCATGGAAAGAATAGAAGAGGTAGGTGAGTCGCATTTTTCACCAACTTCCTATCAGAAATCATTTTTCAAAGTCTGTGCCCTGATGACTCACTTTTGTGTGCATGATCTCATACATGACTTAGCTAAACTTATATCCGGAAAGTCTTGTGTTCGATTGGATGATACTCATGAGGTTCAGAACATCTCTGAGACCACACGTCATTCATTGTACTTTGAAAATACTGGCTCCAAGGCGAAGGCTCCGTTTAAGAGGTTTGAAGCCCTTACCAAAGGAAAAGGTCTTCGACACTCTTGGAGTTGAAATTCGAATGTGGGTATCAAATAAATGAAAGAGTCAGTTTTCACAACATGTTACCCAAATGGAGGTATTTACGAGTGTTGTCATTGCAACATTACGAAAAAATTGATTTGCCTAGATCAATAGGCAAATTAAAACATTTGCGATACTTGGACCTCTCTTTTACAATGATTGAAAGCTTGCCTGATTCTGTGTGAAGTTGTACGAATTTATTTGTTGTTACTATCAGGAGTCAGCAATCTCGTGGGATTCCCTTCTAGGATGGATAAATTGATTAATTTGCGTTATCTTGATGTCAGTGGATGTGGAGAAATGCCAAGTCATATTGGTAAGCTAACAAGATTACAAAAGCTGAGTGATTTTATCGTAGGCCCCCAAGAACATGGGGTAAGAATCAGTGAATTGAAAGAGCTTTCGAAGATTAGGGGAAGACTTGAAATTTCACGGTTGGAGAATGTGGTAAATGTTGACGATGCATTGGAAGCAAATATGAGGGATAAGACGCACCTAGATGAACTAAGCTTGATATGGACCAGTTGTGTTGGAGAAGGTAATGAAACGGATCAAATACTCGAAACATTGCAGGCTCATGCTATTTCAAATTTAAAGGAGTTGGACATAATCAACAGTCCCTGTCTAAAACTTGGGGATTGGGAAAGGGATTCTGGGCTCTTAAATCTTCTGTCCCTAGAACTGGATGGTTGTAGAAATTTGCTGAGATTGCCATCATTGGGGAGGCTACCACGTCTTAAGCACCTACGGATCTCAGGAATGGAAAATCTAGAGACGGTGGGTACAGAGTTTTATGGGTATTCTGATTTGAAGTTCTCATCGCTACAAACTCTAATATTCTGCAATATGAAGAGATGGACGCGTTGGGAAAACACAGATAGTGATCCCTTGAGCCGCCGTGATCCATTCCCTTGTCTCCAGAAGCTTTGTATAAGAGACTGTCCCAGACTCGCAGTTGTAAATGTATCTGAGTTTTCTTCATTGAAGACACTTGAAATTGATGGATGTGGTCAGTTGGGTGAGGCTTTTCATTTCAATGTTCCAAACATCCGTGAATTGAAGATGAAGAATTATGGAGATTTTGGGTTGAGTCCCGGCAATGATCTTCGAACTTCAGATATTGAAATTTGTAAAATGTCTCAGTGGGATCAAATACCATGTGAACCCCAAAGTCTCTCAATCAGGAATACTTCTGATGTAGAGTCTCTATTAGAGAATGAACTCCTGCAAAGCCCCACTTCCCTCACACAAAATTTGCGAATCTGTGATTGTAGTTTTTCCAGATACTTGCAAAGAGCTCCTTTACCCAATACACTGAAATCACAAATCTGGAAGTGTGACAACTTCTACGGTTTCTCTACTACCTTGTTCAGTTGCCGTTACCCATCTCTTGAACGATTCTTTGCAATCCACAGTAGTCAAACCAGACCACTGGGGTGGAATTATCCTTCTCATTAGACCACTTCCCCAGATTGATTCATTTTTCCATGGATGGTCTTAGAGATTTTGAATCCCTATCCATCTCGATTTCAGAAAGGGAACCCACTACCCTTCGGTCTTTGCAAATCAAAGGGTGCGGTGATCTTGAAAATATTAATTTCCCTGCTCTCGACTCGGCATGCTATGAGATCTTGCAATGCTCGAAGCTCAGGGTGCTGATACTCGAACCACCATTCAGGGAACCACCATTCAGGAAACCACGATTATGGGAACCACCATTCTGGGAACCACGCACTTTCCTTCGGTCCTTGCGAATCGAAGGGTGTCATAATCTTGAAAATATTGAATCGTTTGCTTCCGTGCGGAGTTTGAGGTTACGAGATTGTCCACAACTGTTTCTTCGGATAGATGGTTTGTTCTTAAGCGTACGTGAACTTGAAGTTTGCGATTGCGACCGACTCGCGCCACTGGTGAACTTAGATTTGCAGACACTGTTTAATCTCGAGGAACTCAACATTAGAGGTGGATGCGTACACGTGGAGTCATTTCCCGTGAATGAGCCACTGCGGCACTCCATACTTACCTTTCTTGTAGAATTATCCATCTGTCGCTGCCCAATGCTCAAATCCTTTGGGAAAGAGGCGCTTCCACATCTTGCATCTCTTCAACGATTATTCATCTCTGAGTGCAATGCTCTCCAGTCCTTGACAGAATCAGGTCTTCCAGAACTTACCTCTCTTAGAGAGCTACACATCTTCAACTGCCCTAAGCTCCGATACTTGACAGAAGAGAGACTTCCGGCATCCCTCTCTTTTCTAACCATCAAGGGCTGTCCGTTGCTGGAACAGCGGTGCCGAGTTCACCGGAAAGAAATTAGGATTATATAGCTCACGGCTGCAAATATTGATCAACGATGTGCTTTTCTAAAGAAGGTTGTGCTACAGCATTATTTAATCAGGTAATTGTTCAACCCTGAAAATAATTTCTATTCACCTACATAATTCATTTGCTAGCTAGTCATGTTGGTGAGATTTAGTTTGTGCAACATTCTATAGCATTTTATGTAACCCATTCAAATGTCATATTCTAAAGGTACCCATTTGTACATTTTAATAACATTCTTTGGAACCACTAACCAGAGACCTGCAACAAATGAAGATATTGAAATTCTCATGTTTCCAATATATATTATCCATCTTTTTATTCGGTGCCCTTTTCTCAAATCTTGTTATTTGATTAATAAGTGAATTTCATACTCATTTTATTCATATTATATACTTTATATTTTATAGTTTTCAAAGTTTTTTTTTATGAGTGTTTTGATGCATTTTATTTTGATTTTGATGGCTAAGATAATCTTTAGAACGATAGCCACGGTGGAGCAAGGAGGAGTTGAGAGCACAAAACCTCGCGTAGAATTAATTGATGCATCATCAGAAGCATAGCTCAAAAGTGCACCAGGAGGAGAGATGAGTGGTCATCGCCAGGAAGTCTTTTGTGCTTATCTTGCTAGAGGACAATGTTCGTTTTTTAGTTTGGGGGTGTCAGTTTTTGGTTGTTTGTTTTAGTTTTCCTTTGGTTTTTAAGTTGCTTTTGTTAATTTTAGTTTGTAAGTTCAAAATGTGTTTAAAAACAAAAAACAAAAGCAAAAACAAAAAAAACAAAAAAACAAAAAGCAAAACAAAAAACAAAACAAAAACAAAAAACCAAAAAATAGTAGGTTTGGTGAGATTTATTTTGTCCTAAGGCCGATATTAGAAAACCTATTGTTTGGAAGGTGTTATTTTAAATTTATGTTTGATCATCCTTAGTGAAGTCCTTTTTGTGCTTATCTTGCTAGAAGACAATGTTCGTTTTTAAGTTTGGGGGGTGTCAGTTTTTGGTTGTTTGTTTTAGTTTTCTCTTTGGTTTGTTTTAGTTTTTCCTTTGGTTTTTAAGTTGCTTTTGTTAATCTTAGTTGTCAGATTCAAAGTATTATTTCAAAAACAAAAACAAACAAACAAAAAAACAAAAGCAGAGTGAGTTTTGGTGAGATTTGAAAAATTTGTCTAAAATGGAGTGATGAAAACTGATTGAACTGCCTATAGTATGTGGAAAATGGAAGGTGTTATTTTAAATTTATGTTTGATCCTATTGTTGGCTATGTCTTGTTAGAAACTCTTGATATTTTGAGCACAAGTTCTAGCTATTTAGTCATTCTTAATTTGGCAGAAAATTTATACGAACAAATAAACTTCAAATCTCAAAGAGCCTCTAGAACTTGTTTGATTATCACTTGAGTGAAATCCTAACCTTTATAATGGGAAATGATTTAGGCAATTTTTGGATCGTTTGAGACTTTTAAGCCACCATGTGCATAACTTTATCACTTAAGTCACCCATGTTGAGCTAATTATTTCTTTCTTTGTTAGCCACAATATCTCCTTACCATTGAATAATTCCCTCACTTGATAACCTTGTTTACCCATATGTGTGATCATCGATAAATTATTTTGAACTATGGGGTAGGGTGGAAGAGGTGGAGTATGATATGGAAAAAAGAAAAAGAAAAAAAAAAAAAAAAAAAAAGGTTGAGTAAGTTTGGTTTTGTAGCCTCCCCAACTTGAACTAATTAGGTCGAAGGGAGTGTTTTAACACCTAATACCTAAACGACTTTGGTTTGGGGTATTGGTTGAAAGCTCGTTAAGGTTAGGGGGAAAGCTTAAAGGAATCAAACATTGCACTACTCATATAACCTTATATGTTTATATAGTGAATAAAAGGAGTTATGGTGAACAATATCGAAGATATAAATCAATAAGTTTTGAGGTGATGAGAAGTATTGGAGGAAGCTCAATGAAAGTTAGAATGTCTGACTATGGGTGAACTTTAGCCATAAATTTGCTCGTATCTATCCTTAACCATGGTCATACATTACAGCTCACAAGACCTAATGATCCTAAGAAGTTGTGTTAGGTCTATATTAGTGGAGAGTGATATGAAAAATAGCATATGGAACGAATATCCATTATAAGATCCATCATAAATAAACTGTTTGTATAAATTCATCAGACTGGAAGGAATGGTTAGAAAGGCAAGACTTAACACACACACACACACGGTTCTTGTAAGACAAAATCAACTATGGGAGGGTTGAAATTCCACTTTCAATCACACCACCTTAAGTTTCTCCACACTATCGGAGTATGTGAGATCTTTGGGCTATCTGCTTAATTCATGAGTCAATACTCACTCATTTCAATTTCATTTTACTATATCTTCAGTATTATTCACTCTTTTTTTTTTTAACAAAGAGAACTAGCAAAAATATTAAGTTTTGGGGTATTTGATAAGTGAATTTCATACTCATTTATTGATATTCTATACTTGATATTTTGTAGTTTTCAAGTCTTTTTATGAGTGTTTTGGTACATTCATTTTTATTTGATGGCTAGAACAATCTTGGAAACTACGACACAAAGTGGAGCAAAGGAGGATTGAAACCTGAAACTGAGTGGTGAAGTTGTGGCTCCTCGGGACGCGACACAAGCCTAAAGCCTAGAATTTTCCGATTTTGGCCCTTTTGAAGCCCATACGAAGGAAGACTATAAATAGATACTTTTAGGGTTTCAAAAAGGGCTTTTGGGTGGCTAGACACCTATTGCTCTGTTTTTAGAGAGAGAAACAAGCTTGAGAAGAGAAGATTTCTACTCTATCCTTAGTTTTTTCTCTTTCTCTCATTATGAGTCTCTTTACATCTATGTTTTTATTCAATTTTAGAATGTTTAAGATTTTCTTTCTGTTTTCTGGTGTAGCCAAATCATGAATGTTGAATTCTATCTATTTTCAATTGATTGATGTTTTATTTCATATCTATGTTGAATATTTCATTCTTCTCTTAATGATTGTAAGTAATTGGCTAAGAAGCACGGACACGGATACGGCCACGGGGATATGACACGGCGGGACACGGGAACACGACAAATTTCAAAAATCGGGATCTGAATATGGTAGGACATGGCGCTATCTGATAAAATAAAAATAATTATCCTTACAAAGTTAACAATTATACCTAATAAATTAATAATAAATGGATGAATTTTTATGTCATTATTTGCATTTACAAAAGAGAATTTTGAACTTACAAAGGGAATTATACGATTCTTATTCTCTCATCAAACTTAATTATTTATCAAATGGTTTATCTTTATAATTAAACATACACATTAAAGACATTCTGCAGACTTGTACACCCAATTATCAAACACCCTCTCGATGTTTGGAACGGTCTGACCGACCCCAGATTCACCCATCGGCCCACCCCTGGGTGAACCTGCCCCTCCCACTAGATTGGAACTATACCCTCTCAGGACACCCCCACCCAGCCCTTGCTCCTAAGCAGCCCTTTTGACTCCCCCTACCACCCCCCTACCCCCTGCCACCCCCCACCCACTCCCCTGCTCCCCCCCTCCCCCCTGCCACCGCCACCTCACCCCCCCTTTTGACTCTCCCTTACCCCACAACACCCCACCTGCCCTTTTGACCCCACACTAAACACTTTAAGTATGATAAAGAAATAAAAATAAAAAAAGCCTTTGATGAGTAAAAAAGAAAAATAAAATTGATGGCAACAATAAAATAATAATAAAAAAAAAACAAATGTTACATGTGGCTTAATATAAGCGAACCAAATTTTTTAATTTTATCGTATAGAATCGTATACGATAATCGTAGCCATATGTTGTACTTTAATTTAACGGTTGAGATTTAATATTTTGTTTTGCTTTCAATTTACGGTTGAGATTTAAGATGGTACATAAGCCATGGGGTACTGGCCCCGAACAACGGCGGGGAACGTGTTCGTGCCGGCATAATGCTCATCCCATGACTCTTATCGGGTCCACGTGGACCAATAGTTGCCTTCTTGAAGCCTGAGAACCGCTGATCATTTCTATTTTTCGACATCATACAAAATTGAAAAACCCGGTTCCCTCACCTACTGAATCTTCTTCCATCCAAAGAGGAAAAAGTGGAAAATCTCAATCTCGATCTCCTAATTCTTTATATCTTCCTTCTCTCTCATTATGAGTTATTTCGTTTCGTCACATACCGGTATGTTTGATTCCTCCACCGCATTTATTTTGTGTCTACTTTTTCCTTTTCCTTTGTTGGTTATTGAAGCACCTTAAAAAAAAGAAAATCGAGTATTTAGTCATGATTGTTGGTATTGTGTTGTCGATTTTCTTTCTCCGAGAATTTTGTGATGAAATCAGTAGTCTGGATGGAGGTTGATCAACGTCGAACAAAGGAGGTTGTGTCGACGATTAATCTGGCCGTCATCAGAAGCCGTTATCAGAAGTCGTTGACCTATGTACGTGGCGTATCGGACCGCATATCGACGCGTATCCGGTGTGTGTCCGGCGTGTCCACGTGTCCACGTGTCGACAACGAGTATTTCCGCATGAAGGTTGTCGTATCCAGATGGCGCGAGAGTAATTGGTCACTATTTACATGATTTGTGATTTGATTTGAGACTAAGAAGTGATGATTGAGTTCCATAGAATAGAGATATTTATGAGATTAGATGTGGTTTTATGATTTCTTATGTTTAACGAGTTTCATAAATTCATAGTTATCACATAGATGTTGTTAGCTTGTCTATTGGAATATGTTATTGATGTTTGAGAAAGACTAATAATTACATTTGAGAAGTCCACCATAAACATAGGGAATAAACATTGATAATTAAACTAGGTGATTCAAATTGGATTGATTTTGGTGAAATCGGAGTCCTAGAGTTTTCGTAAATTGATTTTCATCTATTCGATTGTCTAGTGTTTCCATTTAGTTTAATCAATATTATTCAATTCTTCAGTTCATTTGTTCAAATAAAATTTGGGTTAGATTAATTTTGGTACTTGATAAATACAATCTTTGTGGGACGATTCCAGGGTTACAAAACAAATGTTTGATATCAAATTGCTTATCAAAAAAAAAAAAAAAGTTTGATATCAAATTGCTTATCAAAAAAAGAAATGTTGTGTCAATTCTTTGCTAGATCATTCTGAACAATACTATTTATTGAACCCAAAAAATAATTTATCAACAATCAATAATATCAATAAATACATTACAAAGTAAAACTTTAATTATTCCAAAAAGCATATATATATATATATATATATATATATATATATATATATATATATATATATATATATATATATATATATATATATATATATATTAATTGTAATTATGTAGAAAACTTATATATGACATGGAGTCTAGATTGGTTGTCATTTGTTTCCTAAGAATTTGCAAAGGATGAGATTAAAGAAAAGCTAGGGTTGATGACTTTTTCCTTCTCTGGCGTGTTTTAAAACCCTTAAAAATTATAGGGTTTTTATTTATTTATATATAGAGCATAAGGGAGAGTAATTGGGCTTTAGTCCTAATAGTTTATTAACAAAGGAAGATAGAACCATGAACACATGACCAGTAAAAATTAAATCATCTCATAATTAACATGCACAATTACAATTAAAATTGTAATATGATTATACTTAATGTAATTAATAAATTAATCAATAGTAAAATTTCACTTTACCTTGAGAGACTAGACTACCATGATATCCTGTGCTTGTTTGATTCAAAAGCGTTTCTTAGGTTTTCTTTGTAACAAAGGACATGAAGTGTATCAAAGAGGATGATCAACCCAGTAAACAACTATTAATGTGATGCCCAATCACAGGGGTCTTTTTTTTGGCTTGATTTTCAAGTTTGTCGCACCGGAGAAATCCACATCCGCAGCGAGGAATTCCATGTCCCGAGCTCGATCCTTGTCGTGCGCTCGCCCAGGCTTGTCGTGCGCGCGCCTAGAGCACCGTCGCCGCACGCCCCGACCCTGTCACTCGCGCCTCTATCGTGCGCTCATCCCAGTCGCGCGTGCATGCTTGTCGTACGCACTCGACTTTTCGTGGGCAATAGAGCGTCTTTGTCGTGCGCGACAGAGCACCTCTGTCATGACCTGACCGCGGCGCCTTTGTCGTGCACGCCGAGCTTCTCACATGAGCCTATGTCGTGTGCGAGGCTTTGGTCATGGCCCGGCTAAATGTTGCGAAATCTCTGGCAGCGAGAGATTATCACTGTTTGGCCAGCTCTATCGCGACATAGACTTGCTCTGTTGCGGCATAATTTCCTTGCCGTGTGATTACATCGCGACCTAGAAATCCTCTCTGTGACAGAGAAAATCTTCCCGGCTGGCCCGACTATGCATAACATGGTGCTCTAACATAACCTGAGGAAACCTCTCGGGTACAGCGCTGGCTCTGTCGCGACATAAAAACGTATGTAGCGATAGAAAACTCTGGCGTGGCGGCTACATCGTAACCCGAAATGCTGTCAGCGACGAAAACTCATGACCTTGACCAACTCTGTCACGACACAAACAAGGCCCTTTGGTCTTGGCCACACTCTTCGCGACATAGAATACCACATTCGTGACCTGACTCAGTGAAATCTTGTTCGCGACCTTTGCAAATCTGTCAGCGGCGCCGGAATCTCTTAACTTGACGAGCTCACATGCGACCAACCTCTTGCCTTAAGCGAGTCACCGGTCGCGACAAGGAACCTCTATCGCGCGGCGGTAATGCGATAGAAAACAAAACATTAATCATAGCATATAGGGTCCCTTAGCGGCGAGAAAAACGCCGGAAAACAATACGCCGCGACCAAGAAAAAACGCCGGCGACCAGCCAACACCTACGACTAGAGAGAACCGTATCGGCGACCGCGAGCGAAATACGTAGCGATGAAAAACCTGTCGGCGACCCAAACACGCAGCGAACAATAAGTTCTCTGGGCCTTTTGCACCCTCAACTCTTTTTTTCTTTTTCTTTTTTTCTAAACACCCTAAATTCGATGTCTAGCAACTCTTTTTATTACAAAGGCAACATGAAACCTGGAAAACCTTGCCCAAACTGTATTAATCATACAAAATGAGTTTAATTACAAGTATTTTCTTCTTACATATACAAAAACTGGGTTTTCTGCCCAAAATTTAACATAACTAGATAAATATCCAGAATTTTACATAATACATGAATAAGCCATAATCTGGCCTTTTTTTTTTCACAACTAAGGTCTTGGATGTGTTTCATCCCACAGATCTTAAATCTTGTTTTCCTGACGGGGTAAGCAATACCTAGTGGATGAATTCTCCTACAAGGGCTACTCCCCACCTAAGTGCACATGTAATGGCAAAACACACACACATTCAAGTAAAAGTATGCACATTTCTACTCGAATGTCTACATGTCACGCCCCATGCCTCGAGCTCTTGCCAACTCCCTCACAAATGCATTTGCCATGTATGAAAAACTGTTTTCAAAACAAAAGATTTTTGTTTTTGAAAACTCATTGGTCAATCTCCGATATCAAAATTTATTGGACAACCCTCCGATATAATTTATTCGACATACTCTGATAAAATTTTTTGGACAACCCTCCGATATAATTTAGTGGACATACTCCGATAAAATTTTGTTGAACTGACCCTCATTATAATTTATTCCAAAACCATGTCATACACTCACACCCATTTCACGATGTCCCATGGCGTATGAAATCTTGAATGTCATTTCATGTTACATGCATGATAGTACTACATGCAACATTAAGAAATCATGAATAACTATATTTTTCTATATAATTCGCATCCAATCAAGTATCTCACGTCAATACGTAAATATGGCGTATATTAACGTGGTTCATTACTTATTGATATGTTATTCATTTTAAGCGATAACACATAAAAAACGACACCACCACAGTCGAAATTTCAGTCGGACTACCCGAAAACAGTTCTAAAAATTTCAGTGTTCAGTCCCAAAATTTTGGGACTGAATAATATGACCACTCACGGCCTAAAGAAAACCCATGCCATTAAATGGCTCTTAGACCAAAAGTAACCAAGGAAAGAGAGAAACCCTTACCTCTTGAAGTTTGGCGAAAACCAGATTCTGTACCTCACTGAGAAGCTCATTCAAGATGATGAACTCTCTCTTTCCGACGAAAATGCGGCCTAATCTCAGTAAATCTTAAAAAGAATGGAGGTTTCTCCTTCTCTTTTCTTCTTCTTTTCTTTTCATATAACTTTCTTTTACCTTGCTTTTTCTTTCCCTCATTTTCCTTCTCCCCACCGAATTATTTCAACTTGATTCAAGTGATGTTCCTCATAACCAGCACAATATATCATTATCAAACTTTGCTCTCTTCACTATCTTATCCAAAACTTAGATTCCTTCTGCAAGGATGTATTAGCGTAGCCTCTGTGGGTCACCACCAGGACCTCGTTGTTTGACTCTTTCTCTCCATTTGACATATGTCTTAATGTGAGTCATGGATATTTTCTTTTCTTGATCATGTGTATATGTCCGCGGACACATACGATAAGTGACGTTCTTGCACCGCATGACTCTCATGCCATGTGCGCCCTCCATGACTTAAATGTGGCGGCTTCCATCGGTCATCGCTTGTGTGGCACCGCTCAGCCCTGTGTGCTTCGTCCTCTTGTGTAAAGCATAAAAATTTCGTGTCTCGAGGTCGGCCCAGTGTATTTGGGTGGCTTCTCGTTTTACGAGACAGTTCAAGCGGTGAAGGTCGTTTAGTCATTCGAGATGCGAAAAATTCTAGGTTTTGACATATTGCTATTGTAGCGATTACTAGTTTGCCAATTTTTAGAAAATTTGTATTTTCTGGGTTTCTGGGTTAAGTGAAGAGATTTAATACACGTGAATATGAATTTAAGAACTGTAAAGATAAAAAAATCAACATAAAAGGTGTACAAAGGTTTTAACGTGGTTATATTGAGTATGCATACATCAGCAAATGAGAGAATCCATTCCACTATTCTTGAAAACACATAAAACAAGATTAGAGCTATAATACCTAAAATTATGCCTGACAGGTTTATACTTGCGTTTAGGGTATAATAAAAACAAATGTATATTTTCAGAATAAATAATGCTAAAAAATAAAATAGCGAGAGCAGGAATTAATCTAAGAATTCGGGTAAGTATTAATTTATTAATCCGGGACTTCAGGTCATAAGATGAAAAGATTATGTCTTGCTTAGTAGGAATATGGAATAAGTTGATTGCAAATAATAGAAAAAGGAAGGACCAATTAGCAAAAAATGGAAAATTGGACTAAAAAATGGATAAGACCAAACATGGTCTTAAACATATCCCATTTTGGCTTAGAATTAGGGCATTTACATAAAGAGAAAAAAAGATGAGAAGAAGAGAAGAAGAGAAGAAGAAGAAGGAAGAACAGAAGGAGAGAAGAAGAAGTTTTTAAGGTATGGAATATGTGTATGAAATTATCTTATAGAAACTATGTGTTTAGAATGTGTAAGGAATTGTGTTTAGGTTAGGTTTTCTATTCGTTGGTTGGAATTCTCTACCTTCAACAATAAAAGTTGATTGGTTTAGTTCAGTTTAGGGGTTGCTCTAGGTTGTTATATGGTTGTTTGGTTTGGTTATGGTCCTCGATGAAGGAAAATTTTGTATAGAGAAAATGTTGGGGTTTAGGAGAGATGTTGTCCGTTTTTTTTAAACTCATGTTTTTGTTTTGGCCATAACTTGGTCATCACTCATCCAAATTGAGTGATTCAAAATTTTAGATAAACTAGACTTCTAGGAGAACAAATCTACTTGAAATGGGTGTATGCAAATTTAGATTACCATTGCACTGAGGTACATCCAAGGGATTTAGGTTACATGACATAGCTAGTTCTATTTTGGTTATGTTTGACATTATAGTGGTCCTGGTCGTTTTGGTCATAAGTTGAGTTTCACTCATCCAAATTGAGTGATTCAAAATATTGAGTAAACTAGACTTATAGGAGAACAAATCTCCTTAAAATAGGTGTATGCAAATTTGGACCCCATTGCACCTAGAAATTAGATCAAGGGGAGTAGGTTTCGTGACATAAATTTGAGTTACATTTGACATTAGAGTAGTCTGGTTGTTTGGCCACAAGTTGAGTTTCATTCATCCAAATTGAGTGATTCAAATTTTGAGTAAGTGCTTCCTAGGAGAACAAATATCCTTAAAATAGGTGTATAATTTGGACCATTGCACCAGAAGTTTGTCAAAGGGAGATAGGTTATGACATAAACCCAGTTCATTTGATTATGTTTGACATTAGAGTGGTTCTAGTTGTTTGGTCGTAAGTTGAGTTTCAACTTCATCCCGAATTAGTGATTGAAATTATGGGTAAACTATACTTATGAGAGAAAAAATCTCTTTTAAGTGGTTTGTCTAGAATTTGGACCCCATTGCAGAAAGTCGTCAAAGGGGGGTACAAGATTGCATGACATAGTGGTTGCATTTATTTGATAGAGTGTCTAGTTTTTGGCCATGAAGTTGAGTTTCACTCATTCCAGAAATTAGGTGATTCAAAATTTAAGTGAAATTAGACTTCTAGGAGAACAAATATCCTTGAAATAGGTGTATGCAAATTTAGGTGACTCATTACACTTGAAAGTCGTCAAAGGAGCTAGGTTGCATGACTTTTTATTAGTTTATGTTTGGTTATGTTTGACATGGAAATTGGTCACAGTTTATTTTGGTCATAAGTTGAATTTCACTCATCTAAATTGAGTGATTCAAAATTCTGGGTAAACTAGACTTATAAGGGAATAAATCTCCTTGAAATAGGTGTATGCAAATTTAGATTCCATTGCACTCAGAAATTCGTCAAAGGGGAGCTAGGTTGCATAGCATCGTACAGTTACATTTTGGTTATGTTTGACATTAGAGTTGTCCTAGTTGTTTTGGCCATATGTTGAGTTTCATTCATCCAAATTGAGTAATTCAAAATCCTGGGTAAATTATACTTCTAGGAGAACAAATCTTCTTGAAATATGTGTCTTCAAAGTGGACTATTAAACCCGAGGAAAACTTGTCTAAAAGGAGCTACATTTGTAAAAAATATTTGATAGTATCTGGAGATACACTTAAAAATGCAAAGTAAGGTAAATGATCGTAAATATCGCGTATAACTTCTTGGGATAACAATAGTTGTCGGGGATATGAATATGTACTAAAAATGAAATAAAAATTAATTATCTTCTTAGAGCACGGTAGAGGATAGATTCGTCTCTTTTATTAAGAATAAAGTCTGCGACTATCTTGATCAATTGGTCATTCTGATTACCTTCGGACCCTTATAGAAATTCATTTATGCAAATCTGATGATAATAAGCCTTTGGGCCCTTAATTTTCCATCATTAGGTATATAAACATAAACATGATAAATAACAAGCGTATCACAAATAACATGAATATGATAAATGATATGATATAGAAAAGCATATATTCTTGGCATGTGATGATAAATATCTATGACAAGAATAGAAGAAAAGTGTAAAATGATACGAAATGTATATGAACAATGATAAGAAATGAAACATGATATGATAAGGTGAGATTAATGTGTATAAGCGTGTGGAAATGATATGTGCGAATAATGTGTGTGTCAAAGTCGTGATGATTCTGTAGACGATCGAGTGTATTCCACTCGAGATCATCAGACGCAAGAGGTGTGGTGATTGTCAGTGAGGATGTGAAATCGGGCGTGTGACATTCAGTGATATAATGAGTGCTAAGTTATGCAGTCTCATTTGTGTGTAATTTGTTGTGATGTCAAAGTTGTGATGTTGAACATCTGTTGAGTGATGTTGACAAATCAAATGATATATTTCAGATAAGGTGATTATGCGATGACAGTTATAATCGAAAAAAAAATGTCTAGATCCACCGCTTCGTAAGTCGCGACCGGATCTGGGTCAAAGTGTTCGATGAAAAATCTCAAGTCATGAACCGGATACAAATGGGACCTCATGACCTGTTGTGATCTTATCATATGTTGGATAACCTTCAATAAGCTGTTGCTCTGTAACACCCATAAGGGTCATGTATTGTTTTGTGGATAATGCTCTTTGCGACTGTTTTATTGTGAAGAACAGATATTACAAATAAATATAATGTTGATTGTATGCATTCTAAAATAAATACTAATCCATGATTTGAGACATACTCTAATTGTTAAAATTAAGAAAACCCAAATTGATAACAAAGAGAAAAATGAAATTCTTATTGGAATAGAATAATCCTTATAAAAAATTACATAACAAGAATCTTTATATAAATTTATTAGAAGAATCCCTAATAGGAAACAGACATAAAGATTACTAAGAATAAAAACTATACCAAAATAGAAAGAAATTATCATGCAAATAACCAAGAATATAATATAATTTAACACTAACAGCAACATTTTGAACAAGTGGAACTGAACTTGGATGATTTTGCTAACATTTGTTTTACCTTTGCTCTTTGTGTCGGAGATGTCCCACGATCACAGACATTTTAGGTTCGGTCATGACAGAGATTATCCTACATATTCTTTTCAAAATTTACTATAAAATTTAAAAATATTTATGAAATATTGGTATTTTAAGGAATATGTGAAATTACTATGTTATGTCAAAATCCCCTTGACGTGCTTACGACAACCTTTAGGCTTTGCTATAATTTCGACAAAGTTAATCCATGTTAGTTTAGCTATTCCATTTCTTTATGTAGCAATGAATACTCCATGGGAAAACATGTTATAGTCTTATTTCAATTTATTTGAAAAATTATGACAAAAAAACTTGAAACCCAAGGTGAAGTCCTGTTAAATAATATTGATAAATAGTTCAACAAACAGCATGTGACGCCAGTAAACCTTGGATAAATATTATCGTATGTATATATTTATGGGTGGGTTTATTGAATTCATACCTAAGGTTGTGGATGATTTATCGAGGTATTTGCCATCTTTTATGAAATATTTTTTTAAATCGAGGCACGTGAACTTGGTTTCAAGAGTGCTAATTGATCTTATTTTCAAATAAAATTGAAATGAATCATCTTCAAAGATCTTTTGTTTATGATGTAGAAGACTTGTTGGAGAGATGGCCATAGGGCTCTCTGATGCAAGATGGATCTTGGCGTATCATTGTGGCTTCCCTTGTCAAAAATAAAATCATTAAGTGCCTCACCTATTGACGCAGTAGATGTTGCAGAAAATCGTCTCTCTCACATGTCCAAAGCCATGTAAGACCAAGCATAAGGAAAAGTGGATCTTATCTTATCCAGCTTTGCAACTCATAATTAAGTAGAAGATTCATAAGAAGAGAAAGAAGGAGGGTATATAAGGAATAATTGTGCTCATTTCAGATCTTGAAAATCCTAGTTGTAGGAGATCTTACTTATAAGGCTCAAATAATGATAAGCTATATGCATAAGGAAGGAATCGTCAACATGTAAAACGACTTTGAAAATGTATTGGTTGAAGAATCCCATCTTCTCCATTGAAACAAGACAACGCCAAAAACAAAAATCAAAACAAAACTAAGATCTCATGTGAATAAAAGATGACTGTGGTACTATGATACTATGTGACTAGTACTGAGGAGTGAGGATGCTCTGTTTTGATACGAAAGTCTACATTTATGAGGACAACCACTTCTAAAAGGCAATCTCATAAAAATATGGCAAACTTTGATATGTAGTAGCAGTAATAGTCATTAATTTGCTTCCTTTTTTTTTTTACCAATTTTTACCTCATTTTGTTTTTTCTTTGGTGTTATTTATTGCAAACCCCGAAATTTAGTACATTTTCTATTGTTGTACACGTGATGATTTTGATCAAACAGTAAGGTGGCCTTGTTTTTTGGGAAGAGCTGCCATAGCTTCTATGTAAGTCAAAGTTTTTAGTGTTAGATTTGAATTTTGTTATTTTTGGAATAGATTCAAAAAGAAATGTAAGAATATTTTGATTGATGGTTGAAAGAGTTCTGGTTTTTCAGCCAAATAACTATTTTACTTAATATTGTTTTAAATATGTGATGAAATAAAATAAACATAAAATATAACGAAAACACGTAATGATTCAGTGACTTATGTTTACCGATAAGGAGACTATTTTTTATTGATTATGACTTTCAAGTATATCATTTAAAACCTTAAATCTTGTAATATATGTGTGTATTGTATTGTTAAAAACTTGAAAACTATTTACCCTCACATTGTATATGTTTGTGTGTGTATGTACATATAAACCTTATATCAAATCGAGGTTGCTTTCTAATCGAGTTAGGTCCATATCGCGGGGGTGTTGCCTCCCGCATGGCCCTCACCCTTTGTCACGATCACATATCTCATAAAAAATTCCTTTAAATTCGATGCTTGGTCAGTGATGTAAATTCTAGTTATTTAACAAATGCTAAATATAACTTTTGTTATGAATAGTGTTTAATGGGATTAAGTAATTAGTCTGGTTATTTTTTCTAAAAAATAAATCTTTTAATTTTTATCTAAATTTTAAGATAATAAAATTTAAAATAAAAAATTTAAAATACATATTTTTTTATTTAATCAACATGAAACGAATAATAAGAGTTTCGATTGAATCATAAAGTACATGATTTTCTCATATTTGAATATATATAATTTTTTAATAGAAAAAAACATTTAAAACATGCATTAAAAAAAAACCAAAAAAAAAAATTTCAAAAATTCAGTAATAAGTCATCAAAAAATTAAAAAACTAAGAGGCTTAATGTTGAAAGCAAATTTTTTTTTTTAGCAAAAAGCAAAAAAAAAAAAAAATACAAACGCCACCTAAATCCAGAAAAAGTTGGGTCATGAAGAAAAACATTACTATGTGTAATTTATAAAAGTATTAATTTAATAAATCAACCCTATATCAAGATTGAAGAAAAATATTACTTAACCCAAATTATCAACATTTAGTTCCTTTCAACACAAATTCTCTTTATAGCCTCTCATTTTAAAGCATCGAGGGGTGATTTTTGGTCATTATTTGTTTGAAATCGTGAATCTACGATTTTTACCGATAAAGTAGTTATTTTATATAAATATGGGTTTATATGTTTTTCATTGATGTCGTTAATTCGTCTTTCATTATGAGTTGTTATCGTCTTAAATATGTATGTGGTTGTGGTTGATAGCGATGCGAAATTGATTCGCGTCGTACCGATATGATAATTTAGTTTTAAATGCGTTGTAGTTGACGATTTATTTATGTTTGAGTGATTGACGAAATGAAATGTATATGATGAATCATATGGTGATCTGATAGATAATCGTTTGTTATGTTTAATAGAGCTTAAATTAAGTAGGGTATTATGGTCGTATTAGTATTGTCCTAGGTATGAACTGATTCGTGATATATGAAACTTTGGTCGATTCATTATATTAAGCTTTAGATACGTAATTTAATGATTTTAATTTTATGTTTTATGACTAATTATCCCGAATTATAGTATTTTATAATTAATGATATTTTTTATATAAAAAATATTAAACCGAAATTATTTTGATAAAATATATAATGGATATTATTTTGACCTAAGATTTTCACTTCACACTAACAAATGTACCAACAGAACCAAGTGATAAATCTTATTAAAAATATCGTACCATAAGATAGAAATAAATAACATGTTTTTTAGTTGACTAAAAAATAAATTGAGTAACATATTTGATCAATGTTATGAAAAAATAGGAATTATTATTTTTTTAGGATTAAATATTTTTAATTATATTATAATGTAGTTGTTTCGTGGGACTCGAGTCGAGGCTAGTTTCTTTTTTATGTCATTGTTTATTTAAAAATTGAACGATTTACTATTTGAGCTAAACATGATAGATAATGATACAAATTTTCCAAAATAAAAATGATATGAGTAAATGGTATATGACATTAATATTAATATTTTTATTTTTATTTTTAAAATTAATGATATTATTGATAAAATTTACAAGGAATAAAATATTTACGACTTTTATGCTTCAACATGTTCATCATCAAGTCCGCGTTGCCTGTGAAGCGCCCAACACAAATAAAATTGAATATTAATATCTCTTAAAAAATAATTTAAACATTAATATTTCTTAATAATAATAATTATTATTATTGTTTGAAAGAGGAAAGGGAGATGAAGCCGTAGGGTAGCAGTCATCACACCTTTTAGTCGGAGAAGAGTCATTATTGAAGTAAAAAATGAAAAAGGAAAATTCTTCCATTTTCATTTTCTCTGATTTTCTTGGGATCCAAGAAACCTTCCCCACCTGTTTCCACCGTCCAGCTTTGTCTTCAAGCGCCGACAGATCTTCAGCTTTTTCTGTTCCTCAGATCATTTGATTCTTCGCGGAGTCAAAGTCTGGGTTGAATTGCGGGAAACCGTGATTATCGTAAATCTGCTTTTCTTTCCATGGCAGCTGAAGCTTAGGGTTTCGGGTTGAGATTGAGGTCGGGTTTAGGTTTTAGGGTTAGGGTTTTTTAGCCATGGCAGAGGCTGGGGAGGATGGGGCTTACTCCTACAAGGGCATGTCTGCTGACAACATCAAGGGTTTGGTTCTCGCGCTGGCTTCTAGCATTTTCATTGGTGCTAGCTTCATTGTCAAGAAGAAGGGCTTGAAGAAGGCTGGGGCTTCTGGAATCAGAGCAGGTATGCAGTGCTTGGTTTTGGTGGGATTTGCTCATCTGTTTTGGTGTGTATTTGCTGTGTTTTACCGAGATTTAGTGGTTTTGATGCCCTTTTTGTGGCTTTATTGTGTGATCATATTTGATTAATTTGAAAATTGAGTTGAAATCTGGCGTTTTGATCATAAGTTCCTTTTCTTAATTTTTTTATTAGTAGGATTATGAAGGTGGCATTGTAGCATTTGTGATCAAGGCAGGCAGACAGTCTTTAGATCTTGCCGTTTTCTGTAATTAATGTGCTTGTTTTTTTTAACAAATTTGATGGGTTTGACGTGGCATTGTTGAACTTGAGGCCATTTTCTCATTATTTTTGTTTTTTTTTCGCTTGCTAGAATTTTGGGGCTTGGCGTAGGTTTCGATTTTGAGGTGGTATTTTCATGTTTAGGCTGTTGTGAATTTAATTCTTGTTTTTGAAGTTATGAGTAATATGGATGTTTTGCTGAAATGTTCAATTTTAGTGGGACTTTTTGAGGTGTGCTTGGGGGACATTTATTGGCATTCAATGGGGTTTTTTTTAATTTGTACAATTTTGGGTATGCATATACTAGTTCAGAAAATGTTGGATTGAACTATCAGTCACTGAGTTTAATTTATTTCTTTTGATCTGTGGAGGAATATCTTTGTATCCAATGGATCTGGGAATATATTTTTTTTTTTTGCATTAGGAAAATTTTGAGGTAGCATTGGTGCTTTTCTTGAAAATGAAATTGCAATCATCTACCCAACCAAAATAGTTTTGGACTAATTTTCAGATTCAATGCCTTTTTAAAAAAAAAAATTTTCAGCTGTTTGGGGATTTGCATCTTGGTTTCAAAAGCTCAGTTTGAAATGAATATGTTTGATGTCCGAAATTACTCAGTTGGTCCAGGAATATGTTTTTAATTTGGATAGATAGGTGGAGTTGAACTGGTGTTGATTCTCCTGAATTGACCTGATTTTAGTATTGGTTTATCACTTAGATTTTTGTCATGTGTTTGTATGTGGGAAACTCTACAAAATAACTATGGAGGACCTCTATATCTTAAATTAAGAGATGGGCTCTTTTGAGTGTTCTATACTAACCCCAAATTCTGGATTGTTGTTCTTTTTGGTATCCTATTTTTATTTATTTATTTTTTGTTTTTTGTTTTTAAAGTTCGTAAATAATATATTTGTCTAGTTGTATGCGTGAGGATAGGAAAAACATATGAAAGGGAATGAATTTTTGTCTTTGGAATGGAAGTGCGGAAAGTAATTTTTCCCCACAAGTCTCCAGTTTCAAGATAATCAGTTCTGAGGGTCATATTTCTATATATATTTCTTCTAGTGTTACTGTGAGTGTATTGTTGAAGCAGGTATATATAAAGCCAGAAGGTGATGGTGACCTTCATTTAAATGTGCTTTATATCTTTCTATCCCATATGCATGTGTATAACACTCATAATAGCTTAGTGGCCATTTGATGTATTGCTTGCATACTTTTATAATCCTCTACCCTTTGTAACATTATCATGTTAACATCATAAATAACATGTCTTATTGCCTATCAAAACATAAATAACACGTCTTATTGCCCATGAACTTTGGTGTGCGCTTTTTTTTTTGGCGCTTTTTAACGTGTTCTTTTTTACCTATAAGAAAAAAATAAAAAGCATATCTTATTGACAGTAAATAATGTTATTGTTTTTCCAGGGGTTGGAGGTTATTCTTACTTATATGAGCCACTTTGGTGGGTGGGCATGATAACAGTACGAGTTCAATAAAGGTTCTAACATTCAAAGTTCTATGAATTTGATTCATTTAAGGATTTATTTTATTAGCTTGGACCTTTAGAAGATTTTATTTTATGATGTCTGAACTTGCAAGCACATGTAGCTGGATAATAAGGTGAGCTCGTAATAGCTTGTAAATATGGTGAGCTAATAATGGTTGTTTTTGGGCTTGTTTTTTGTTTTGTATTTGTTTTGGTTTCTTTTGCTATCTATATAATATTTGCTTTTTACTGATAAAAAAAAATTGGTGAGCTAATAATGGTTGGGTTGTTCGATCTAACTTTGATAATTTTTTTTCTTTGCGGATCAGCCTCTCTCTACACGAAGAGGACAAAAAAATTCTGGAGGATAGTTTGCTTTCGTTGTCTCCTTTGGGCTATTTGGAAAAAAAGGAACATTATTGTTTTTGAAGATGTGTAGTTTTCTTTGGTTAGGCTGAAATCATTTTTTCTTAGGACTTAAGTTCTTAGGCTAGTGTTATCTCTAATATGGATCACACTCTAATTAGTCTACTCTTCTGTACACTGTAATGTTGATGCCTGGGCTGGTAAGTTTTTGTTCTAAGCCCTTTTTTGTTCAGGCTGTGGGGGCTCCTTTGTATACCCCCTGTATACTTGGTGGGATGTTTTCCTCACTTTGTCCTTCTTCTTCTCAATGAATTTCTGTTGCTTATTTATCAAAAAAAAAATTACTTTGATAATTTTTTTTGGTATTCTTTTTGTTTTACTTTTTGGTGAGGTTGTCTCCTTTTTGTTCCTATGGGACAGAGTTAGACCTTACACATCCCTACGCAAATATCTTGCCACTGAATCGTCTCAAATACAATTCCTTATTCTTCTTAATGGAGAGGAAACAGAACTCTACTTCTTCTATTCCATGATCATTATCTATGCTTTTTAATGGATGGGACCACTGCAAGCAATATTGGGGGATTATGCTCTCTCTGAGAACTCAGTAGAATGCATCAGCTGGATTTCTCTTGTAAAACAACACAGGTCTACAATGATTATGCACTCAGTAATTTGCAATTTTGAATTCAATCTGAGTCTTGTTTCAGATTGCAATTTAAGTAACCATAGGTAAGGTGGAACATTAGAATCATTATATGAACCGATGAACCCACACCAGGCTGCAATTACACTTTGTTTCATAAATTTCTTTTAAAAAAGCAAAACATAAAAAAGGGTATGAAACAAACAAATAAACCCTATTACTAATCCATAGTCAGTGCTAACTTTATAATAAGTTGTCAATTCACATTTTAATTGTGATAACGAATAAAATGGGTCTATCTGTATCTTGTTATCTAGTAATGTATTCATATGATCGCTATTTAAACATTATAGAAATGGCCCTCAGCTAAAAACCAATGTTACCAACTTGCCGTTAAAAAAAAACAACTTTACCCACTGTGGAAGAGAGATTTAGTAAAAAGCTTGCCAATTGGAAGGGACAGTTCATATCAAAAGGAGGAAGACTTACTCTTATACGAAGCACAACGTAGAAGCTATTTACATTATGTCCCTTTTCCATTTGCCTAAGGGAATCAAGTCTAGATTGGAGAAAATTCAGATGGACTTCTTATAGGGTGGTGGAAACTTGGAGAGGAGAATCCACTTGGTGAGTTGGGATGCAGTGTGCCTTAGTAAGGAGAAAGGTGGACTGGGCATTCGTAGCTTAGATATGTTGAATAAGGCCTTGCTGGGCAAATGGGCTTGGAGGTTTGTAGTTGAGGACAACCCTATGTGGAAAAAGGTTATTACTCTAAAATATCAAAGTGAAGAGGGGGATTGATTCACAAAAGAGCCAAGGGGTAGTTTCGAAGTGGGCCTTTGGAAGGATATCAGTAATGCAGCCATAAATTTGAAACAGGACTTCTGTTTTGTTATTGGTGATGGTAGCAGAGTTAAATTCCGGGTTGACTCGTGGTGTGGGGAAAGACCCCTGAGAGTGATGTTCCCCTCACAGTGTGGCACTAGTTGGATAAAAAGGTGATGGTGGCGAAGGTTTGGGATACCTGGGAAGGGACTTGGAATCCTAGATTTATGAGATCTTTCAATGATTGGGAAATGGAGGAAGTTCAAAATTTCATAAATCTAATCAGTTGGAAAGAGATAGATTGCTTTGGAAGGGGGATATAAATGGAATCTTCTCAATAAGCGACTTCAAAACTCTTGGAGCAGTTGAAAGTGCTTTGGAACGGTTGCATACCTCCAAAAGTGTGTTTTTTTGCTTGGGAAGTTTGGTGGGGTAAAGTCTTAAGTCTTAACTATGGAGCAATTAGAAAAAAGGGGTTATCAAATGCCCTTTGTGTAAGAATGCTAAAGAGGAGGGGGGATCCCCTAGTAAGCAGTGTTTTTATGTAGAGAATGAGGAAGCTTGATAGACCATTTGTATGTTTGAGCCAGATGTTATGGGATCTTCTTTTGGCCATTACTGATTCTAATTGGGTGTTCCCTTGAACAGTTCGACAACTTCTCCTTGCTTGGCAAAGCGCTAGTGTCGGCAAAAAACGGAAGAGAGTTTGGTTGGCGGCCCCTCTTTTTATATTCTGGACGTTGTGGATGGAAAGGAATAGAGTGACTTTTGAGAATGAGGCCCCCTCTGCTCACAGGATGAAATCTATCTTTTTGTTTACCTTGTGGTCGTGGGCTAAGTTGTATAGTGTTGATAACTTAAATTCTTTGGTGGGGTTTTTGACTTGGATGGGGTATAGGTGAGAGTGAGTTGGTGTTTCCCCTTTTTTTGTACTCCTCTTGTGTACTCTTTGGGAGCCTTGTGCTCGTTTTTCATCTATATACTGCTTTTTACCGATCAAAAAAAAAAGAATCTTTGAGGAAGATTTAGTCAGCCTTATTCGTTTACATCTGTGGTATGGGGAATGTGGGCGGCCTTGTTGTCTGTTCCTTAGTTTATGAGGTTTGCCACTTTTGATAAAAAGTGTTGTGGATAGTCCTACTTAATCGGGAAGAAACGAAATTTGTGAATGGTGGCGCCTCTTAGTTTAATACGGTACGTTTGGAAGAGAAATGCGATTGTTTTTAAGGATGTAGTTTTTTCCCTAAATAGAATGGAAAATTTATCCTTTGTTAGTCTTTTAATTTCTTGGCGGGGTTAATTCCTAACATGGAGTAGTCTTTGGTAGAGCAGTAGCAGGCGTAGATCGACTTTGAACATTCAGTAGGCTTGTGTCTATGAAGACGGCTGAGCTCGTAGGAGCACCCGAACGAGCTTAAATCGGGCTCGAGCTTGGCGATTTAAAAAAAAAGCAGCTTGAGCTCATTAGGCTCGTTTCCATATGAGCAGGCTGGAGCAACCTCGAGCCTCGAGCCCGATCCAGAGACCTATACAAGTTTTATTGTAATCAATTCTCAATCTCGATCCCATATGCTTTTAACTTTTTTGTAATCAATCTAATAACAATCACTTCAATTAAGGAAATAATTTTCTATGGGATTTGTTTTACCTTGATTGATTTAGCATTGATGCTAAAAATTTATTAAAGCCACCTCCTTGACATTTGTTTTAAAGCTACGGATTACAGCGAATTAAAGCTCTTCAAAACGAACTGCAGGCGAAAAATTATGAAATAGAATTAAAAACAAGTAGAAATTACGGTGAAGAAATAAGATATACGGCGTCGTTGAATGAGAAACATGATTGGTTTAATCAATTATCTAAATAAAATAATATATTAACAAGATGCCTTGAGCAAACTCGTAGTAACAACGAGGAAACTATTTGTGATATCTTTGCGCACATGGTTAAGTTGGCCACCACCCTCTGACTACCAAACTACGCATGATTATTCAAAACCCATACTTCACCTTCGCGGATGGAGATCTGAATCGCCCACCATGTCGAATCGGTCGACCCCGAATTTTCATACCAGTGGTGGCGATTGGCACTCCGGCATTACACCGTCTGATTACGACGATCCCAAATCTTGACTCCTTGTTTCCTCTATGAAACCTACTTACGATCACCCTTGATGCCTTTACCCATACCCACGCCTAGATCTTGGCTGGGTTAAGTCGATACCCGATGTCAAAGGGCCCAATGCCCCGATTTGAGATTGGATCCTAGTTCATCGAAATTTGGCGAATTGATCGTGTCGTGGAGTGGTGCATTTGCCTCAATGTTACTCAAGATCGGCAAACCTTGTCTAGCTCATGGCCTGGCCTCTGCCGTTTCCACGGGGCGCATCTGCATGTTGTAATCGGTTCTTGCCATGCGGGATTGTACGTCTGGAGTGGAGTCATCTGCAATCGAAAGTATCCTTACAGCGTCCAGCTGCCGGCGCTTTTCGCGCTATCCACCGCTAAATGAGCATCTTGTCGCCGCGCGCCCCGGCTATCATGGGTCTGTTTTCTTCATTGACGGTCACGGAGATCTAGATCTGGATCCCCCCCGGCAAACAGTGGTCGCGAACTCAGCCGTCTTGTCGCCATCGCCTCATGCAACCGTGAGGTCGCTCATTCTTAGTCAATGTCATTGAATCTAAGGCAGGTCATTCTGTCGATATCAGGAGCGCGTAATGGGCATTTCCTCCGGCGGCGCTGGTCGGGATCGCAGGTGAGACGGATCCTGTAGGCCGGAGCCGTGGCGGAAGCCTCGTTCCCAGCGACGGATGGGTCTGCGGCCCGAGCAGGAGGCTTTTGAGAGCGAGGAGCCCGGGCGGGGCCCGGGATTTATCAGGCCTAAATTAGGGCTCGGGCTCCGGCTGGATTCAGCCTAGTCTTTGGCTAGAGATTCTTTTGTATATTCTCTAGGGACTAGTTTTTTGGGGTGGTGGGTTTTGTTTACGCCTCTCCCACTGCTATCTGATCTTGGCGCCCCTAACATACTTCCTGTATGCGTTTGGGTTGTCCAAGCTCTGTTTTTTGTTCAATATACTGCTCAGTTTATCTTTCAAAAAAAAAAAGAAAAAAACAAATGTAATGCCACTTCTGATTCACTCTTCTTCTTTTCCTTAATTTTTGTTTCGCTACTTATCTAAAATTAACTAGTTGTCTTATACTATGAGTTTCTTGATATGTGCTTTTTATGAAAAGTGCAATGCTAATGGGTGATTGCAATTGCAACAGTGATTGTTGGGGAAATTGCCAATTTTGCTGCTTATGCGTTTGCGCCAGCTATTCTGGTCACTCATCTTGGTGCACTCATCATTATTATCAGGCATGAGAGCAAGTTGCACTATATTGTTAATTTTGATTCTTGAGTTCAGTACTGACTTCTATATTGTCAATTTTGGTCGTGCAGTGCTGTACTTGCTCATATTATTTTGAGGGAGAAGCTACACATTTTTTGGGATTCTTGGTTGTGTTCTTTGTTTAGTGGGCTCTACAACAATCGTTCTTCATGCTCCTCAAGAGCGTGAGATTCGATCAGTGCTAGAGAAGTTTGGGATCTCCTTCTGGAGCCAGGTAATATGAGCCTATGTCACATATTTTCATTTATTTACCTACTTTTTGTATACGATTGGGTGTGATGAATTACTTTATTTTCCTTGTTATGTGTAGCTTTTCTGTTTTATGCTGCTTTGGTGATAACAGCTGTGTTTGTCTTATAATCCACTTCATCCCTCAATGGTCAGACCCATATAATGGTGTACGTGGAGTTTGCTCTCTTGTAGGTTCCTTATCGGTATGTATTGGCATTTGTTGGTTTATAACTTACTGACTGTGCTCTGATTACTTCTAAGTGTTTTTTGTCTTGATGGAATACTATTCCAGGTCATGAGTGTTACAGCACTTGGAATTGCTTTGAAGTTAACATTATCAGGAATGAATCAGCTAATATATCCTCAGTCATGGGCCTTCACTATAGTTGTAATTACTTGTGTAATTACCCAAATGAACTATCTAAACAAGGTAGAGTGCCTCTTTTCTTTATCATTTTGCAATTTTTTCCCTCTTACTTCTTAGTGCACTTCATATGCTGCCCTTTCTTCATTTTACTACATACTAGATAATTACCTTGTTGCATGCCCTAATATTTTATTTAATCTTAGATTCTTAATATTATTTCCCAAAAATATAAGGGGTTGATGTTCTCTTCATATTCATATATGTTCTTTTAATAGTTTGGTTCACTTAATGTTCCAAAGTTTCCTCTTGATGGAAAATTAAGCAAAGTGACTCATTTATAAAATTTATATTTCTGTAGTTATTTGCCTATGAATGACTTGTTCCATGATTTTGTGTTCCGCGCCATAGAATTTTACATGTTGGTGTAGCAATGCGTTGGCCTTCATGGATCCATAATAAGTTGATCTTTGGCAAATTTGAAGCAGTTGGACTTTCAGGCAGTTTAGGAACCATATGAGGAACGTGTCTTTTTAAAAGTGATGAAGTATGATGATAGTAGGGTGAAGTCCTGGAAGCAAGGAGTTCAAATATTGACTAAGAAACAGTATGACTCAACCAAGCCTGTTTTGATACTGATATCTGAGTTTGACTCAAATTTAGGGCTGTTGTGTGTCGAGCAAAAAATGAAGAAGACGAATGTAAGACAACTCACAATTCAAAGATGAAAAGAAAGTGCTACCTCTCTTATTCTCTGATGCTGATTTTGGTGAATACTTTATCCAGAAGCTAGATATCACCAACATTTGCTGGTAAAATAAGCGGGGACAATTGAGAGGAATGAGTTTGGAACTCGAGGAGAAAAGGAAGATGTTTGATTTAGAAACACTGATAAAAAAAAAAAAGGAAGATGTTTGATTTAGAGATGGATTTTGGGGTTTCTTTGGAGCTAGTAAGGTGGTTTTCTTCTATTCAATTGTGAAGAATAACGAAAGGGTTTGAAAGAGGAGTAGAGAATAATTGAGGAAGTAATGGTTTTTGGATCATCACGACTTACACAATGAGCATTTGAGTATTAGTAATGCGTAATGGGAAATAGTTGGACAATAAAATGAGGAAGGTGAATGTATTTATAGCAATTTAATTTAATATAGAATAATTATAATTTTTTTAATACGCTAGTGTAAGGAGCATAAAATTTAATTTTTTTTAAAGATAATGTACAAAAAATTAACAATGGCTTCTTATGAACTGAAGTCTGAATTTTAATCAATTTAAATAATTTTATAATCAATTATGAAAAAAATGGAATTTTATCATAAAGTAAATTTAGCATTAAGTTATTAATGAAAGAATATTCAATATTAAAGAGTGGTCAAACATACTTTAATGATTGTTTAAATGATATTAAATATAATTAAACTTAGGATCTTATTTTGTAAATCTTTGTATTCCTTTTTTTTTTTTTTTTTTTTTTTATTGATGGGCAAAGAGAAGGAAAATATTATAGCCAAAAAAGAGCCAAAGGGCAACCAAAACGCATCTATGGGGTATACAAGGGGAGCCAAGAAGGCCTATACAAAAAATAGCAGGGGTAGAAAAACACTTACCGCCCCCTTAAAAAACCAGGAACTAGAGAATACACAAAAAGATTCTTTCAATAGAAATATCCATATCAAGAATTAAACCTGCCCAGGATGTTAAAGATCTAATAAAAGAGAGTTTCAGCCTGTTGTGGGAGAAAGTAATATCTTCAAACACAATTCCGTTTCTCTTATTCCAAATTGTCCAAAAGAGATACAGAGGGGCCGCCTTCCACAAATTTTGACTTGCTTCCTAACAGGAAATACACTCCAGCAAAGGAGTAAATCCTTAACCAAACGGGGGCAAACCCAATCAACTCTTGTGACAGCAATGAGGGCAGCCCAAAACCCCCAAATCATTGGGCAATGGATCATAATGTGCTCTAAGCGGAGACTGATGCACTTTAGAATCTACCAAGTCAATAACCAATACCGTGTGTATCATTTGATATTGATTTGAGATACCAAGACCGATGCACTTTAGAACTTACTAAGTCAATAACCAATACCGCAACTTTGAACTTATGCCTGGAAGGATTTAGTGAGGCTTTGTGATTTGCTTTATGTCAGGCATTAATGTAGGTTTATTTTACTTATGTGGGCGAAGTGTGACATCTGAGGACTGTGGTAGTATGACTTTCCTTGGGGAATATGAGATTTAACAGATTCTTAGTATTTTTTTTTGATAAGCAAGCAAAAAATATATTGAACCAAAAAGAGGGAGCCAAAAGGCAGCCCAATGCGTATACAAGGAGTGTACAAAGGGAGCCTTTCAGACTGTACAAAAAAGTAAAGGAGCTAAAAGCACAAAAAAACTCACCAGTCCCCCAGAAATTAAAACCAACCCAAAACCCAATTACAAACAAAGAGAGAAACCAGGAATTACATACAATCTAGCCCAAGAGTGAAATGAAAATACAAAATACCTTTTCAGTCTTTGAACTGAGAAAATCTCATTTTCAAAGACCATCTTATTTCTTTCCTTCCACACAGCCCAGAAAAAGCAGAGAGGAGCAGCCAACCAGATCTTCCTCTCCTTCTTTCTCACCGAGGACTCTGGTAGTATGACTTTCCTTTGGGAATATGAGATTTAACAGATTCTTTTTTTTTTTTTTGATTAGCAAACAAAAAATATTTTGAAAACCAAAAAGAGGTAGCCAAAAGACAGCCCAATGCGTATACAGGGAGTATACAAAGGGAGCCTTTCAGACTGTACAAAAAAATAAAGGAGCTAAAGGCACCAACAAACTCACCAGCCCCCCAGAAACTAAAACCAACCGAAAAACCCAATTACAAACAAGAGAGAAACCAGGAATTACACATACAAATCTGGCAAGAGTGAAACAAAGATACAAAAGAACTTTTCGGCCTTTGAAACGAGAAAATCTCATTTTCAAAGACCACCCTATTTCTTCCCTTCCACAGCCCAGAAAAATCAAAGAGGAGCAGCCAACCAGATCTTCCTCTCCTCCTTTCTCACTGAGATTTTCCTCCAGCCTACCAGAAAATCTTTAACCAAAAAAGGGGGCACCCAAGAGATACCCAAGGCTGCCAACACCAAGGTCCACAAGCCACAAACCTTAGAACAGTGAATCAGGAGATGATCAACACTCTCTTCATCCTCGCCACACGAAGGACATCTGTTTGCCAAATGAAAGCCTCTTCTTTTGACTTGATCCAAGGTCATCACTTTGCCCCATTAGACTTCCCTAGCAAAAAAGCTTATTTTTGTTGGCACACACTGATTCCAAACCATCCTCTTCGGGAAGGAAACTGTACTCCCCCCATTCAACAGTTCAAAATTGGACTTAACAGAACATATGCCATTTTTTGTCTTCTTCCAAATCAGCTTATCCTCTTCTAAGGGGTTGATCTTTCTATTTTGGACTGATGCAATGAACTCCTCCACCATCTCCATTTCCTAATCATTGAAGGGCCTTACGAAGTGAGGATTCCAGCTCCTTGCCTCCCTCGATCCTTCCCACACTTCAAAAACCCTTGCATCTTTTGAGCTTGCCAAAGTGTAAAGGGTAGGGAACTTTACGCACAAAGGTTCATATCTGATCCTACTACCATCACTAACAAGAAACAAACCATTTAGCTTTAAGTGTTGTTAAGGATTAGTTTCCTAATCCATTTAGGAATCTTTTCCTTCTTTCCTTTTCTCTTTAGTCTCTTAATTAAACTCTAATTTTGTTTTCTTTATTTGCTCTAACACTTAAGAGTATAAATATGTATGTTCCCTCACTTTGTTAATTAATAAAAATCAAAGATATATTTTTCTCTTCACATGGTGTCAAAGCCACTTTTCTGGTCACTTTTCCGGCCACTTTTCCGGAAGTCCTCTTTCTCTGTCGGACCTTTTTTGGTGAACCTTCTACATCGGACCTTCTCCGACGGACCTTCTCCGATGGACTTTCTCCGACGATCCTTCTCCCTTGGACCTTCTTCGACGGACCTTCTCCGACAGCCTTTCTTCCATGGACCTTCTCCGACGAACCTTCTCCCGCAGACCTTCTTCAACGGACCTTCCTCGTTAGACCTTCTCTCGCGGACCTTCTCCTTTGAACCTTTTCTATCGGATGTTTTTCCGGCTGAGTTTTCCTTAGACTTTTATTGATCCTAACTGTAGGCCTCTTTTCGATCTAAATGTTCCTTGGGTCTGGTCGGTCGACTTTGAACCATAAATGAATGATTTGAGTGGTTGTTGATAACAACATGTGCATATCTATTAGCAAGAAATGAAGAAAGGATTGAAAAATATTAGATGTAATTCATTTTAAATCTGTGTTATGACACGGGCATCGTGGGATTTGAGTTGAGCAATGATGTGAATAAATTGTATCGTTGTATGCAATTGCATCCATGGTTAATTATAGAGGAATTGTTATATGAAATTGATGAGACTCAGAAGCGGGTAAAGATGGAAAGAAAAGAAATTTAGGAAAATATGAATTACCCATGAGAGGTGAATTAAGAAGTGAGAGAGATCCATAGGGTGAAAGACCCAAAAGTTTACCCCGAGGCGACTTTAGTGGGAAGTATTAGGGTATAGACGCATATTCTTCGATGAAGTTTTAAAACAATGTAATTAATTTTGTCATGGCATCACTCTCACTTGCATCCCACCATTTCATTGAAGTTAATTGTGTGAATTATGCTTGATGATGTGTTTGCTATGTGTAAATCGTAGGATTGCTTAGTTATGTGTGCATCCCATCACATAAGTTTTTATGTTTCTTTATTTAACTAAATATTCAGCCTAGTAATATATATAATTTCATTATAAACTCACTTCCATCGTGAGCAACTTGAAATGCTCATCCCTTTATTTTAAATACTTTTAGATGCAGAGCTAGTTTGAGGAAACATAGAAAGACCAAGTATTGTGCCAACTACCAAAAAGCCTCATAAAGCCAAATAATTGATAACAAGGATTGTCTTCTTAATTTATTTATTTTAAATTTGATATGTATCTTATCAATGGCCAGGTGAAATTTTCATACTTTTTAAATATATTGTAATGGTAAAATATTATACATCCTCATGAATGTGATAATTATCAATTGATGGATCATATTAATAATTAAAAAGATTATACTGTAAATGGGAGTAAGATTTTATTTATTGAAAATAAAATTAGGTGGTCAGGTTTAATGCTAGTTTGATCACATTTCGTGGCATAGATCCGAGTGATAATTGTTGAGCCATGATGAAAGTAAGGAAATCAGTTTGGCGCTTAGGGGTTAATGTTTGTGGAAGTTATTGGTTATTAAAATTGGTTTTAAAATAAAGTTTTGGCGCATTGTTAAGTTCAGATCATTTATGTACCCTCTGAGCCGCCTATTCCGGGCTTCTCACCGCGATTTTCTACTTTAATTTCTTTAACTTTTTAGCTTTTACGTTTGCTGTCTCAGTGAGTGATTTGTTGGTGCAAAGAAAGCTTCTACTCCATACTCCATTCCTATTCTGTTCTTCCTGACGAATTCCTTCTCTACCTCTGCATTTTCCCCTCAGTTCTTTCACTTCCTTTCGCAGAGGGAGAAACAGACATGGCCGAGGTGGTTGGAGGAGCTCTTCTCTCCGCTTTTCTCCAAGTTCTTTTTGACCGTTTGGCTTCTCCAGGGGCTTCCGACTTTGTCCGGAACCTGGGGCTTAGTGATGAACTAAGGTACACGTTGCAAGATAAATTGGAGATTGTGCATAGAGTGATCAATGATGCTGAGGTGAAGCAAATTTGGGAACCAGATATCGAGAGGTGGCTGGACAGGGTGAAGGATGCTGTGTATGGGGCGGAGGACCTGTTGGATAAGATTGCCACTGTGTCTTCATTTCGATCCCAGATCAAGGTGCTGGCTCCAGAAAATAGGCATGAATCTCAGCCCCAGACTCTTGTCTAAGACTCTGGTAACGGCATAGCATAGGTGAAAGAGATGACCCGATCTTTGAAAGTATTTTGAAAGAGAGAGATTTTCTCCTGATAGAAGCAGATGGTCACTCAGACAAACCACTTCTTTGATAGATGAATCCTTGGTAGTGTACGGTATGGATGAGAGTAAAGATACGATAGTGAATCTGTTACTTTCTGATAATGCTGATGGCAACATGATAGATGTAATCTCCATAGTTTCGCATGCGCGGCCATGGAAAGCACCACTACACTGGCTCAGCTCTGTTTATAATGATGAGAGATTGAATAGACATTCTTATTTGGAAGATCAGACAGGGAGTAGTCACTTTGACTTTAAAGATAAGAAAGCAAGTATGCACTTTGACTCAGAAGATCAGAATGCGGGTATGCCCTTTGACTTCAAAGAATGGGTTTGTGTCTCAAAGAACTTTCTTGTTCTCAGGATAACAAAATTAATTCTCGAGGGAATCGGATGTGCAACCCCTTCTGATCTGCTAAGCAGCAACCTAGATTTGCTCCAGCTCAAACTGAAAGAAAGCCTCCGTGGCAATAAATTTCTACTCGTTCTGGATGATGTTTGGTCGATAGGTTTCAGGGAATGGGATCTGTTACGACTTCCGCTCCCAGAAGGAAGCAAGGTTCTTGTGACTGCTCTCACAGATCACCCGCTGTAACAACCATAAAAGCCAGTTTGTACTCATCCTTTGACAGGTTTGTTCGAAGCAGATAGTTGGAAATTATTTCAAAGACTTGCATTTGTAAATGGAGACTCAAGCCAATATCCTGATCTGGAGTCAATCGGCAGAGATATTGTACCCAAGTGCGGAGGATTGCCTTTGGCTATAAATGCGCTCGGGAGGCTTTTGTATTCGAAAACTGAAACGTCCGAATGGAAACAAATTTTGAATAATGAAATATGGTATTTGGATATAGATGTTCTTCCATCATTGATATTGAGCTATCAGGATCTCCCAAGCAAATCCCTGCGATACTTTGCTTATTGCTCCATTTTCCCAAAGCCTATGCAATCTTATATGGAGAAACTGGCTCTACTATGGATAGCACAAGGATATCTACGACTTTAGCGAGGCTTGGAAAGAATAGAAGAGGTAGGTGAGTTGTATTTTCACCAACTTCTATCGAAATCATTTTTTCAGAAGTCTGTTGCCCATGACTCACTTTTTGTCATGCATGATTTCATACATGACTTAGCTAAACTTATATCCGGAAAGTCTTGTGTTCGATTGGATGATACTCATGAGGTTCAGAACATCTCTAAGACCACTCATCATTCATTGTACTTCGAAAATAATGACACCAAGGCGGAGGCTCCATTTAAGAGGTTTGAAGCCCTTACCAAAGGAAAAGGTCTTCGTACACTCTTGGAGTTGAAATTCGAATGTGGGCATCAAATAAATAAAAGAGTCAGTTTGCATGACATGTTACCCAAATGGAGGTATTTACAACTGTTGTCATTGCAACATTACAAAAACATTGATTTGCCTAGATCAATAGGTGAATTAAAACATTTGCGATACTTGGACCTTTCTTTTACCATGATTGAAAGATTGCCTGATTCAGTGTGTGATTTGTGCAATTTAGAAACGTTGTTACTATCAGGAATCAGCAGTCTCGTGGAGTTGCCTACCAGAATGGATAAATTGATTATTGGACCTCTCTTTTACAATATTGATTGAAAGATTGCCTGATTCAGTGTTGTGATTTGTGCAATTTACAAACTTTGTTACTATCAGGAATCAGCAGTCTCGTGGGATTCCCTACCAAGATGGATAAATTGATTAATTTGCGTTATCTTGATGTCAGTGGATGTAGAGAAATGCCAAGTCATATTGGTAAGCTAACAAGCTTACAACAGCTGAGTGATTTTATCATAGGCCCCCAAGAACAACTCGTGCGATTGCGACCAACTCGTGCCACTGGCGAACTTAGATTTGCAGACACTGGTTTCCCGTGGAGCGCCTGCTGCCCTCCACACTTACGTCTCTTGTAATCGATGATTTTCCAAAACTCAAATCACTGGACGGTGGAGGGCTTCAACAACTTACGTCTCTCGCTGAATTATCCATCTGTCGCTGCCCAATGCTCATATCCTTTGGGAAAAAGGTGCTTCGACATCTTACATCTCTTCAACGATTATTCATCTCTGAGTGCAATGCTCTCCAGTCCTTGACAGAATCAGGTCTTCCACAACTTACCTCTCTTAGAGAGCTACACATCTTCAACTGCCCTAAGCTCCGATACTTGACAAAAGAGAGACTTCGGGCATCCCTCTCTTTGGGCTGTCCGTTGCTGGAACAGCGGTGCCGAGTTCACACAGGAAGAGAGTGGCCTTTTATGGCTCACATTCCACAAATATGGATCAACGATGTGCTTTTCTAAAGAAGGTCGTGCTACAACATTATTTAATCAGGTAATTGTTCAACCCTGAAAATAATTTCTATTCACCTACATAATTCATTTGCTAGCTAGTCATGTCGGAGAGGATTTGGTTGTGCAACATTCTCTGTTTATTTTATGTAACCCATACAATTATCATATTCTAAAGATGCCCATTTGTACATTTTAAGATTCTTTGGAACCACTAACCTGAGACCTGCAACAAATTAAGATATTGAAATTCTCATGTTTCCAATATATATTTTCCATCTTTTTATTCGGTGCCCTTTTCTCAAATCCTGTTCTGTGATTAATAAGTGAATTTCATACTTATTTTATTCATATTATATACTTTATATTTTATAGTTTTCAAACTTCTTTTAAGTGAGTGTTTTGTTGCATTTTATTTTATTTTGATAGCTAGAATAATCTTAGAGAGCAATGACACAAAGTGAGCAAGTAAGGAGGGAGACGAGAGCACAAAACCTCGCTGTGGGAGCCAATTGTTCATCATCCGAAACATAACTCTAAAGAGATGCATCAGGAGGAGAATGATGATCATCCTTAAGGAAGCCTTATCTTGCTAGAGGACAATGTTCGTTTTTCAGTTTGGGGGTGTCAATTTTTGGTTGTTTGTTTTAGTTCTCTTTGGTTTGTTTTGTTTTAGTTTTTCCTTTGGTTTTTAAGTTGCTTTTGTTGATCTTAGTTGTTAGATTCAAAGTACTATTTCAAAAAAGAGTAAGTTTTGGTGAGATTTGTTGTCTAAGGCCGATGATGAAAACTGATTGAACTGCCTATAATTTGCTTTGTGAGTAATTAGCCTTTATTGACAAGGATTTATTCGATTTGAGACTGAGAAGTAATGATTGAGGTAGATCATAAATGAAATATCATATGATTGTTATAAAATATAAATATTTATGAGATTATGTGGTTTTATGATTTCTTGTGTTTAATGAGTTCCGTATATTAATAGTTATCATAGAGATGTTGTTAGTTTGTCTATTGGAATATGTTATTGATGTTTGAGAGAGATTAATAATTACATTTGAGAAATATCATATGATTTCGTGTTATAGAATGTTATTATTTATGAGGATTAGATGTGGTTTTACGATTTTTTTAATTGGGCGAGTTCATTAGGATTCATAGTTATCACAGAGATGTTAGCTTGTCTATTGCAATATGTTATTGATGTTTGAGAGATTAATAATTATATTTGAGAAGTCCACCTTAAATAGAGGGAATAAACATTTAGTTTAATCAGTATTATTCAATTCTTCAATTCATTTGTTTAAATAAAATTTGGGTTAGATTAATTTCGATACTTGATAAATACAATCTTTGGGCTCAATTCTTCGTGCACTTCCACTATTAGAATAGTGGAGGTTTTAAGGCTTCAAGATTTATAATTCCAGGTTTACAAAACAAATGTTTGATATCAAATTGCTTATCAAAACAAAAAACAAATGTTTGATATCAAATTATTGCTAGATAATTTTGCAAAAGCAAGACTATTTATTGAGCCCAAAAAACAATTGATCAACAATCAATAATATCCGATAAATATATTATAAAATAAAAACTTTAATTGCTCATGTAAACATATATATATATATATATATATATATATATATATATATATATATATATATATTAATTCGTGGTGTGTAGAAAAGATGTGACATGGATTCACAATTATTGATTATCATTTATCTCTCAAATCTGTAAGGATGAGATTAAAGAAAAGCTAGGGTTGATGACTCTTTAATTTTTTCGTCCCAAATGTGTTCTACAAAACTCTTGAAAATTATATATATATAGTATAAGGAAACAATTGGGTTTTAGTCCAAAATAGCTTACCAAAACAAAGAAGTAGATAAAATCATGGACACATAGCTAGTTAATATTAAATCATTCCATAATTAACATGCACAATTACATAATTAAAATTATATTATGATTATACTTAATGCATAATTAATAAATTAATCCAACAATTAATTTCATTTGGAGATTAGACTGCACAATATCCTATGCTTGTTTGATTCAAAAGCTTTTCATACTATGGTAACAAGGGACATGGTGAAGGAGCAAGGGATGATCAACCCAAGTAACAAAACGAAAGCTTTGATACACGAGAATATGCATTTAAGAACATAAAGATAAAGAAATCAACATAAATGTATACAAGGGTTTTAACGTGGTTATGCTAATCATGCATACATCCATAGATAAGAGAATATTTTCATTATTCTTGAAAACACAGTAGGCGTATGATTTGAAAGTGTCAAAGATTTCCGCTTACCGACTATGAAAAAAAAAATCACAAAATCACAAAATTCTGAATGCTCACAATACCGAGAAAATACATCACAAAACTCTCATTTTCTCAAACCCTTACATCATTACCCACACTGAATAACCTTTATAAACCTATCTTTCTCTCATAACTTTTTCCCCTCACGACGGAGGAATATTTATAGGGATATTCTTAACAACTTTCATTATTGTATAAGGAAACGTAATATTACAATAATATAACAACTAGGAATATCCTATACAATATTCTTTATAAAAAGAATAAATACTAATTAGAAATTTGAGACATGCTCTAATCAAGTAAAATTAGGAAAAACCCAATGATAAATAAAAAGAAACTAAATTTTATTGGAATGAATAAACCTTATAAATATTACATAACAAAGGTCTTTATATAAACTTATTAGAAGAATCCTAATAGGAAATAAAACTCTAAAGTGCGAGAATAAGAAACCTACCAAAATAGAAAAGTATCATACAAATAATAAGAATATAATATAATTTAACACTAACAATAATATTTTAACAATTGGAGACTAGAACCAACACTTAAGTAATTATAACATTTGTTTACTCCTTTGGCTAACATATTCCAATCTGGGAATGTCCCAATCCCCCAGAACATTTTGGTCCCAATCACACAAGAATTGGTCCCTATACAATATTCTTTTCTCTAAAATTTAATAGAAATTTAAAAATATTTATGAAATATTAGTATTTTAAGGAATATAAAAAAGTATGGCACACCAATCTTTCGGGCTTTGCTATAATTTCCAAGAGTGTTAATCCACGTGGTTTGCTTTTATTCATTTCTTTATGTAGCAATGAAATACCCATGGGGAAAACAAGTTATGTTTATTAATTTATTTTTGGAAAATGAGGACACAAAACAAACTTGAAGTCAAGGTGAAGTCCCTTTATTTAAATAATAATTGATAAACGGTCCAACAAACCCTAGGTACGACCTTGGATACTATCATATACATATGTTAGATTTAAGATTTATTGAAGTTGTACCTAAGGTTTATTGAGGTTGTACCTAAGGTTTATTGGACAATTTATCAAATTATTTTGCCATCTTTATGAAATATTTTTTAAATCAGAGACATGAACTTGTTTCAAGTCTTTAATTTGATCTTAATTTTTCAAATAAATTGAAATGGATCATGCCAAAGATGCTGTTTATGATGCAGAAAACCTATTGGAGAAGATCGCCACCGGAGCTCTTCGATGCAAGATGGATGTTGGTGTATCATTATTGGCTTCCCCTTGTCAAAAATAAAATCATAAAATGTCTCACCTTGACGCAGTAGATGTTGCAGCAAATCGTCTCTCTTAAATGTCCAAAGCCATGTATGACCGAGAATAAGAAAAGGTGGATCTTACCTTAGCTAGCTACCGACTGCAAATTAGGTAAGAGATTCAGAAGATCTAATTTCATTCTATGCTTACTGAGGAAGGAAGTATATAAAGAATAATTGTGCTCATTCCGAATCTTGAAAATCCCAACTGTAGGAGATCTTGCCTATAAGAACCTAGATAATATTATGCTACATGCATAAAGAAAGGAATCAACTAGTGATAATCATTAATTTGCTTTTTTTTTTTACCAATTTTTACATAATTTAATTTGTTTTTTCTTAGGTGTTATTTATTGCAACCCAGAAATTCAGTACATTTTCTACTGTTGTACACGTGATGATTTAGATCACTGATGGGTGCCTTGCAGTGGAATTTGGATCTCTAGTTTTTCAAACAATAAGACGACCGTGTTTTTTGGGAAGAGCTACACTAAACTCGAGTTTATATAAGTTCGAGTTTTTTACCGTTAGATCTTGATTCTTATCACTTTTTGGAGTGAGATCTACAAAAAAGATGTCAAAATATTCCGATCCAATGGCTAAAAAGCTTGAGCTTATATAAGCTCGAATTTTTTCCAGCCAAACCTTTATACTTAATACCGTTACAAAATAAACAACGAATCAAAAGAGAATAAACATAAAATATAAGGAAAACACATATATTTATGTGGTTAGAACAATGTGACCTATGTCCACCGGTAAGGAGACCATTTTATTGCTTGTGGCTTTCAAGTACATCATTCAAAACCCTAAACACACACATAATATATATATATATATATATATATATATATATATATATATATATATATGGTATATAACTATATCAAATTCTTGGGTCACTCCAATTTGGGTCGTCCATATCGGCGAGTGTTGCCTCCTCGACGGTAACCCCTCCATCACGACCACATATCTCATAAAAAATTCCCTATCGGGTCAGGTTATAATTCGGATCGCCACAAAATTTTAGTTATTTAACAAATGCTAAGTACAACTTTTGTTCTAAATAGTGCTTAATATGATTAAATAATTAGTCGTTTGTTTTTCTCTAAAAAAATCAATATTTTAATTTTTATCTAAATTTTGAGACAATAAAATTTTAAAATACATATGCTTTTATTTAAACAACATGAATCTTAATAATAATGCAGTTTCGATTGATCATAAAGCATGGATTTTTATCATATTTGAATATATAGTCTTTTTTTAATAGAAAAAAACATTTAAAACAAGCATTAAGAAAAAAACTAAAAAACCAAATGTTTTGGTTTTTTATATTCAGCAAAAAATTTCAAAAATTCAAAACTAAGTCATCAAAAAATTAAAAAACTAAGAAAAGCAAAAAAAAACAAAGGCCACCTAAATCTAGAAAAAGTTGGGTCATGAAGAAAAACATTACTGTGTATAATTTATAAAAATATTAATTTAATAAATCAACCCTACATCAAGATTACTTAACCCAAAGTATAAACTTTTAGTTCCTCTAAATCCTAGTCTCATTTTTTCTCAATTTTTTTTTTCTCTTTATAAGTAGCCTTCACGTAAAGCATCGGCGGTGATTTTTTTAAGCTATTCTTGATCTGAATCATAAGTCTACACTTTTTTTTCTCAATAAAATGGTTATTTCACATAAATATAGGTTTATATGTTTTTTCGTGATCTGGTCGTCAGCTTTGTGTGCGTATGATTGTCATCGCCTTGATGTGCATGTGGTTGTTGTCATCTTGAAGCTGGTAGTGCAGTTGCACGGCCCCAGCATTGCCGCTTTGGTTTTCGCGTTGTGGCATTATTTGTGTTTTGACGACCAAAAGAGCAAAATACAGTAAGCGATTGAGAGACTATAAATCAAATCAATGCATCGTCGATACGCTTGCATCCGAGTCATAAGTATTATAGCTCACAATAGTAATATCAAATGTATCAGAAGATTCGAGAAATTTCAAATTTTTCCAAAATGGCAAAATATACTTCGTAAAATTCAAAATTTTTCTAGATTTCATGACTAAAACTGATTTCACCGCTGGAATCGCCTTTGCTAAATCTGGGCCACTTCACGGCCTGACTCGTGTGTGTGGTTGCCAGCTTCATTTCACGCTTCAAGGCACCCGGCACTGCATGTTTAAAACGTGGCCTGAGATACGCGATGCGACAAAGTCACCTATTATATGTACTCATGGACACATGTTAAAAGATTAGAGAGATGATGGAAACGGATCGGTCGCAGATAGTGCCAAGTGTCAAAAATCTAGAAGAAGGGATATGTGAGGGAATTAATTGAATTGTTAATGATAAGACAAGATGTATGGAATGATGGATCTTCTTCTTTAAAGATCAAACGTAGTAGAGTCGGAAAATGGCAGTGGCTGGGTCGGCATCGGGGAGAGAGAGGCGCTCCTTCTCTCTGTGATCCTGGCCGACGGATCGGCTTCGCCTCTCGACTATGCAAAAAGTAAGCTGCCTATGCGTGGAAGGCTACGCCAGGACACCGATTTTATATTCAGCCAATCAAGAGGTAGGATCTTTCCTTACTTTGTAAAGTTAACATTACTTAATAGCTATGTAAATACAGAACCTTCTCGGGAGGCTTGTTTTAGCTTATAAATTCGGGTCTCAAAAGTCAACCTTGTGCAGAGAAAATTCCTATTCGCAGAATGTAGGTTCTAATCGTTCGGCGTGAATAGTGACGTGATTTCGGGCATTTTTGCGATGTTAAGTGATTCAAAATGAATGTTTTGTGTTTGTAAGCACTAGCCATGTGAGCTTTCAATTTTGGCGTTATTGATGGTGAATTTGCATACATGATTTATGTGATTTAATTTATGTTAATATATATGCAGGCTGTGAATATATTAGCATGGATGTTTTGGAATTGACATAATGTATTCTATGGTGCATCAAAACTTTAGAATATTAGGAGTGAGTGCATGACATGAAACAAACAAACAATGGTGTAAAACAGCCAGAAAAGAATTTTGGATGTAAGATTTTTTTCAAGAATGCCTCGGGAGGACGCCCAACTATCACTTTGATGAGGACCATGACTAAGCTGAGAGTTATCCAAAGAATTCGCCGGAGGGTGGGCCAATATTTTTACCGAACTTAGAAGAAGTTTTCTCAAGAACAAACAAATTTTTGTTGTGAAAACCCATATTTTTACTCTGCATACAGCTTAGGGCATGTGTGAGGACTCGAGACATGGGTCAAATAGACATCTCTGAAAGTAGGTTCATTTAAATCGCTGACGCATCACGCTTTAGCTTACATGCGCACTTAGGTGAGAATAACCCATGTAGAAATTATCACCACAAGTTCGTCACACTCGTCTATGATCACCACTTTCTGTAATGTAGTTTATTTCCGAAGTGCACTCATTAGAGGCCGTTTGGAGGAGTTTAATTTGTGGCTTTGATATTGTTGCATAACATGTATTAGAATGCTGTAATTTTGAATATATGTTGAATTTAAGAGTGATTTATTAACTCTTGAACTATGGTACATAGTTGGTGTGTATTTTACGAAGATCGATGTACGCCAGTGCCTGGCTGCTTTTACCTACAGACATGTCTCATGATATTGATGTTGGGACAAAGGTCTTTAGGTAGAGCTCCCGTACAAAGGAGACTCCCGCCTGATGAATGGCTGGGCTGTGCTACTCCACAATCCACTCGCAAAGATTCCCCAGAAAGCTGACTGGTCACAACGTGCACTCGTTTTGGGACGTCACATGTATAGACTTAACTATCAAATGTATAGACTTTGAGTCGTTTCATTATGTTATTAACTTGGTTGTCGTGTTTAGCGATTTCTTGATGACAAGCTTATCGAGTATATCATATTAATCAATGAAATTAATGCCTTTCTTCCAAAACTCAAATTAACAAGTTGTCGATAATTTTATTCGAATTCTACCATGTTTTATATTATTTAATGATATCTTTTATATAAAAATATATAAAAACACCTTTTTTTTTTTTACCATACTTATAAATAGAAACATAAAGAGAAAGAAAATACTTATTAAATCCATTTGAAAATTGAGTTGGAGTTTATGTGGGTAGATCAGCTAAATTTGATAAAAATATAATGAATATTATTTTGACCTAAGATTTTCACTTCACACTGAAAAATGTACCAACCGAACCAAGTGATAAATCTTATTAAAAATATTGTACCATAAGATAGAATGTCACAATATGTTCTTTAGTTGATTAAAAAATAAATTGAGTAACATATTTGATCAATGTTATGAAACAATACGAATTATTTTTTTTTACAGCTAAATACTTTTAATTATATTATAGTAATTTATTTTTATTAGGACTCAGAATCCTAGACCCTTCCCACCTTAGCGCTTCGTCATTTAAACGCTAACGCTTACCATCAATTAAAGCATTTATAAGAATGATACAAATTTTCTAAAAAACAATGATACTAGTAAATGGTGTATGACATTAATATTAATATTTTTATTTTATTTTTTAAATGAATGATATTATTGATTCAAACTTGCAATAGATTGACATATCTAAGATACAAATAACTAAAAATAATATAAAATAACAGGCAAGTAATAACAATAAATCGAGATATAAACAGATTTGGAAATATCTACAACTCGCTCTTTAATATATCACTACTTCATAATTGACACATTTTCAATCGGGACAAACTGCACATGAATTGTTTCCCGACACAAATAAAATCAATATTAATATCTCTTCAAAAAAATATTAAATATTAATATCCTTTCAAAAAATATTAAATATTAATATTTTTTAATAATAATGATAATAATAATAATAATAATAATAATTATTATTATTATTATTGTTTTAAAGAGGAAAGCGAGATGGAGCCGTAGGGTAGCAGTCATCACACCTTTTAGTCGGAGAAGAGTCATTATGGAAGTGAAACAAAGAAAGAAAATTCTTCCAATTTCATTTTCTCTGATTTTCTTGGGATCCAAGAAACCTTCCCAGCTGTTTCCACCGTCCAGCTTTGTCTTCAAGCGCCGACGGATCTTCAGCGTTTTCTGTTTCTCAGATCATTTGATTCTTCGCCGAGTCGAAGTCTGAGTTGAATTGCGGGAAATCGTGATTATCGTTGGATACATCAGGTCCCATATTCGCTGGGTTAAATGTATTATTATTTACGTTTATAAACAATCTGAGCCGTGGATTAATAGCCAAAATTAATAACGGGTCATTGGATTCCTAGACTAACTAATTAGTGACATTAATTAATTGCTTAAGAAATAAAGAAACTTAATAAGACAAGAGTTTTGTTATTCGATCGGGTTAAAACCCCACGGCATTTAATCGGCCGTCATCAAACAAAAGAACCCCAAGATATACAAGCAAGATTTTCAGTCATTAATGACTCCTTCACACATTCTTCATAAGGCTTTTAAACACAAATTGGTATTCTCATATGATCTCTGGCAATTAGGCACACACACAATACGTGGATTTGTAGCGACTATAATAACTTGGCGCTAAGAGGTTAGTAAATCCTAAGGATGATGCCTTCCCAAGAGGTTAGTAAATCACAAAAATAATGACATTCGTTTATCACAAATCTTATTCAATAATGATCTAGGCTTTAACTGTACATCGAGCCATTCACGAAGTTGCCTTTGATGCTCCTTAATTTCCCTGTTTTCTATGCTTCTGTTTTATCTTTGTCATATTAGATGAGCTGTCAATTTTCAAATAAAGCCAAAGCTGTCAATTTATCTGCTTGCCTTATCTTAATGTTACATTAGCTGATGATTCCAACAAGGGAATCTAATTAAACTTCCTACTTTCATTTTCAATAAATTACTTTTTAAAAGATAAAAAATTACTATAAATTTTTTTGGAGTACCGAAAGGTTTATCATTTACAATAAAATAGTTATGAAATAATAAAATAATATAAAAACGAATCAAGGGGTGCCATGTGTGGCTAAGGGGGAGTCGTGAGGGAGTGGTAGAGAGCGTGCAGATAAGGAGAAAAAAATGGGGAAAAATCCCTATAAAGTTGGGTTTCTGATTTTACGGTGAAACGATTTTCGATCATTATCAAAATTTGAGGTCTTATTCTATTTGACGTGAGGAACGTTTCTACGGTGTCCGATAGAACCATTAACGGTTAGATTTTGCGAATCTGAGGTAATATATGAATTATTGTTTAAGAAGTTAATATTTGTTTTATAATGGTTGTTGGATGATTCCTGCTATTGAACTTTTAGCTTATTGTCGTTAGGTTTGTTTGAGAATTTATATTTTTGGTTTTATTCATAATGTGTGCTAAGAAGGTCGTTTTGTGAGATTTATTTGTGATGTCAAGTATCGGGTTAATATTATGAAAATCTTCTGCGTTGAGACCGAAGTCAATTGATTATAAAATGATAAAATGATTTTAATTGAAAATTTTTAGTTAATCTTTCATTGTTAATTTTATTATTTGAATTTAAAAAGGAGAAAAGAAAAATGAATGTGTAGTGTAGTGGGAAATTTGAGTACTTAAAAGTTAATAATTTTTATACGAGTATGGGTTGGATTATGCATTGATGAAATATGGAGGATTTAGGAGAATTTACATGATATTCGAAATATGCATTTTGGAAAGAAGATATTGGTGTGGATTGTTGAAATTTATTGAATATGTTTGTAATACATATTTAATTTATTATGAACAAATGAAAATGGGTAAATGATTTCATAGATCGATTTAGATGGAGTGGTGTAAGATTTACATAAGAAAATTAATTGTTGATGACATAATTTACGTGAGGTAAAGACGGTTGCTTATGGGATTGTGAGTTTATTGGACTATTTTGAACCATAAATGAATGATTTGAGTGGTTGTTGATAACAACACGTGCATACTCTATTGGTGTTGAATGAATGAAATGATTGAAAAAATATGAGATGTGAGATTGTATTTAAATGTGTGTTACATTGTGAATAAATTCTATCGTCGTCTACAATGCATCTATGGTTAATTATAGAGGAATTGTTATATGAAATTGAGTGGGAATTAAGAAGGGAGAGAGATCCCTATCGTGAAAGACCTAATAGTTTACCTCGGAAAAATTCCGAGTGGGAAGTGTATTAGGGTATAGACGCATATCATTAGGTGAAAACTCGAAAACAACAATGTAATTAATGGTTGTGCATCACTCTCACTTGCATCCCATCATATTTCATTTGTGTTAATTGTATGAATTATGTTTATGTTTCTTTTCTTTAACTAAATATTGAGCCTTAGTTATATATAATTTCATTGGGTATAAATCACTCTATTGAGCAACTTTGAAATGGTCATCCCTTTATTTTAAATACTTTTAGATGCAGAGCTAGCTTGAAGAAACACATGAAGATATTCAAGTATTATACCAAAAAGCCTCATAAAGCCAAAGAATTGATAACATGGGTTGTCTTAATTTATTTATTTTAAATTTGATATGTATCTTATAAAATAGACTTATAGGAATTTTCATACTTTAAAATATATTTTGTAATGATAAAATATCATACATTCTCATGATTATGGTAATTATCAATTCGCGGATCATATTAACAGTTAAAATATTGATACTTGTAAATGGATAAGGTTGATTTATTGAAAACAAAAAATCAGCTTGGACTACGGATTTTGGGGTGCACAGGATCCAAGGCGTGACAGTTATTGCTTTCGTTGATGAAATTAAGGAAATCGTTGAGGGTTTAGGGTTAGTTGTTTGTAGTTATTAGTTATTAAAATTGGTTTTAAAATAAAGTTTTGGTTGACGGGCGTAAGTTGAGATCATTTATAAGTGTACCTTCGAGCGTCTACTCTGCTCAACGTTTATATTCCCCTCAGTTCTTTCACTTCCTTTCCCAGAGGGAGAAACAGACATGGCCGAGGTGGTTGGAGGAGCTCTTCTCTCCGCTTTTCTCCAAGTTCTTTTTGACCGTTTGACTTCTCCAGGGGCTTCCGACTTCGTCCGGAACCTGGGGCTTAATGATGAACTACGGTACAGGTTGCAAGATAAATTGGTGATTGTGCATAGAGTGATCAATGATGCTGAGGTGAAGCAAATTTGGGAACCAGATATCGAGAGGTGGCTGGACAGGGTGAAGGATGCTGTGTATGGGGCGGAGGACCTGTTGGATGAGATCGCCACTGAAGTTCTACGCTCCCAGATCGAAGGTCCTGGCTCCAGTAATTGGGTATTGAACTCCCAGTTCGCCTCTTGGTTCAAGACTCCTGGTAGCGGCATGAGGAAAAGGGTGAAGGGGATGATCGCTGAGCTTGAAAGTATTTTGAAAGAGAGAGATTTTCTCCTGATAGAAGCAGATGGTTATAATGAGAACCTGTCACTCAGACAAACCACTTCTTTGATGGATGAATCCTTGGTAGTGTACGGTATGGATGAGAGTAAAGATACAATAGTGAATCTGTTACTTTCTGATAATGCTGATGGCAACATGATAGATGTAATCTCCATAGTCGGCATGGGCGGCTGCGGAAAGACCACACTGGCTCAGCTCGTTTATAACGATGAGAGATTGAATAGACGCTTTGGCTTGGAAGATCAGATAGGGAGTAGTCACTTTGACTTTAAAGATAAGAAAGCGAGTAAGCACTTTGGCTTCAAAGCATGGGTTTATGTCTCGGAGAACTTTCTTGTTCCCAGGATAACAAAATCAATACTTGAGGGAATTGGATGTGCAACCCCTTCTGATCTGCAAAGCATCACCCTAGATTCGCTCCAGCGCAAACTGAAAGAAAGCCTCCGTGGCAAGAAATTTCTACTCGTTCTGGATGACGTTTGGTCGATAGGTTTCAGGGAATGGGATCTGTTACGATGTCCGCTCCCAGAAGGAAGCAAGGTTCTTGTGACCACTCGCGATGAAAATGTTGCAACAACCATGCGTTCAGTTTATGTTCATCATTTGACAGGTTTGTCCGAAGCAGATAGTTGGAATTTATTTCAAAGACTTGCATTTGTAAATGGAGACTCAAGCCAATATCCTGATCGGGAGTCAATAGGCCTAAGGATTGTACCTAAGTGCGGAGGATTGCCTTTGGCTATAAATGCGCTCGGGAGGCTCTTGTATTCTAAAACTGAAACGTCCGAATGGAAAAAAAATTTGGATAGTGAAATATGGTATTTGGAGTTAGATGTTCTTCCTTCATTGATATTGAGCTATCAGGATCTCCCATTGCAACTTAAGCGATGTTTTGCTTATTGCTCCATCTTCCCCAAGGCCCATGAATTCGATAAGGAGAAACTAATTTTACTATGGATGGCAGAAGGATTTATAGGACTTCAGCGAGGCATGGAAAGAATAGAAGAGGTGGTGGTGAGTCGCATACCCAACTTCTCTATCGAAATCATTTTTCAAAAGTCCTAAGGTCTAAGGACTCACTTTGTCATGCATGATCTCATACACGACTTAGCTAAACTTATATCCGAAAGTCTTGTGTCTGATTGGATGATACTCATGAGGTTCAGAACATCTCTAAGACCACTCGTCATTCATTGTACTTTGAAAATACCGACTCCAAGGCGAAGGCTCCATTGAAGAGGTTTGAAGCCCTTACCAAAGGAAAAGGTCTTCGTACGCTCTTGGAGTTGAAATACAAATGTGGGTATCAAATAAATAAAAGAGTCAGTTTACACAACATGTTACCCAAATGGAGGTATTTACGAGTGTTGTCATTGCAACATTACGAAAACATTGATTTGCCTAGATCAATAGCGAATTTGCTATTTTGCGAGTACTTGACCCCTTTTACTATGATTGAAAGATTGCCTGACGCGTGTGATTTGTGCAATTTACAAACTTTGTTACCAATGAATCAGCGCCTCGCGGATTCCCTACCAGATGGATGATAAATTGATTAATTTGGCGCTATCTTGATGTCAGTGGATGTAGAGAAATGCCAAGTCATATTGGTAAGCTAACAAGATTACAACAGCTGAGTGGATTTTTATCGTAGGGGCCCCCTGGGCGAACATGGGGTAAGAATAAGTGAATTGAAAGAGCTTCTGGAGATTAGGGGAAGACTTGAAATTCTCAATGGATGGAGAATGTGGTAATGCTGATTTGGCGGATTGAAGCAAGTATGAAGGATAAGAAGCAATCTAGATGAATCCTGCTTGATATGGTCCAGTTGTGTTGGAGAAGTTGATAAAACGGATAAACTACTCGAAAAATTGCAGGCTCATGCTATTTCAAATTTAAAGAAGTTGAACATAATCAACAGTCCCTGTCTAAAACTTGGGGATTGGGGAAAGGATTCTGGGCTCTTAAATCTTCTGTCCCTAGAACTGGATGGTTGTAGAAATTTGCTGAGATTGCCATCATTAAAAGCAACATGTCTTAAGTACTCGCTGGATCTCAGGAATGGAAAATCTAGAGATGGTGGGTAGAGAGTTTTATGGGTATTCTGATTTGAAGTTCCCATCGCTACAAACTCTAATATTCTGCAATATGAAGAGATGGACGCGTTGGGAAAACACAGATAGTGATCCATTCCCTTATCTCCAGAAGCTTTGTATCAGAGACTATCCCAAACTTGCAGTTGTAAATGTTTTTGAGTTTTCTTCATTGAAGACACTTGAAATTGATGGATGTGGTCATGGGTGAGGCTTATTTCAATGTTCCAAACATCCGTGAATTGAAGATGAAGAATTATGGAGGTTTCGGGTTAAGACCTGGCACTGATCTTCCAACTTTAGATATTGAAATTTGTCAAATGTCTCAGTGGGATCGAATACCATGTGAACCCCAAAGTCTCTCAATCAGGATTACTTTTGATGTAGAGTCTCTATTAGAGAAGGAACTCCTGCAAAGCCCCACTTCCCTCACACAAAATTTGCGAATCTGTGATTGCAGTTTTTCCAGATACTTGCAAAGAGCTCCTTTACCCAATACACTGAAATCACTAGAAATCTGGAAGTGTGACAACCTACGGTTTCTCCTACCTGCCTTGTTCGGTTGCCGTTACCCATCTCTTGAACAATTAACAATCCACAGTAGTCAAACCGGAGCCACTGGGGTGGAATTATCCTTCTCATTAGACCACTTCCCCAGATTGATTCATTTTTCCATGGATGGTCTTAGAGATTTTGAATCCCTATCCATCTCGATTTCAGAAAGGGAACCCACTTCCCTTCGGTCTTTGCGTATCGAATGGTGTCATAATCTTGAAAATATTGAATTGCCTGCTCTCGACTCGGCATGCTATGAGATTTTGCAATGCTTGAAGCTCACGGTGCTGACACTCACAGGCAGGGAATCACTCCACTTCCTTCGGTCTGCGAATCGAAGGGTGCGATGATCTTGAAAATATTGAATTGCCTTCTCTCGACTCGGCATGCTGTAGGCGAGATCTTGAAATGCTCGAAGCTCAGGGCTGTTGACACTCACAGGCAGGGAACCCGCTTCCCTGTGGAGTTTGAGGTTACGAGATTGTCCACAACTGTCTCTTCAGATAGATGGTTTGCTCTCAAACCTACGTGAACTTGAAGTTTGCGATTGCGACCGACTCGCACCACTGGCGAACTTAGATTTGCAGACACTGGTTTCTCTCACGGAACTCAAAATCAGAGGTGGATGCGGAGACGTGGAGTCATTTCCCGTGGAGAACCTGCTGCCCTCCACACTTACCTCTCTTGTAATCGAAGATTTTCCAAAACTCAAATCACTGGACGGTGGAGGGCTTCAACAACTTACGTCTCTTGCAGAATTATCCATCTGTCGCTGCCCAAAGCTCAAATCCTTTGGGAAAGAGGTGCTTCGACATCTTACATCTCTTCAACGATTATTCATCTCTGAGTGCAATGCTCTCCGGTCTTTGACAGAATCAGGTCTTCCACAGCTTACCTCTCTCAATGAGCTACGCATCTTCAACTGCCCTAAGCTCCGATACTTGACAAAAGAGAGATCTCTCCGGTCCCTCTCTTCTAACCATCAAGGGCTGCCTGTTGCTGGAACGGCAAAGCCGAGTTCGCAAAGGAAAGAGTGGGATTATATGGCCTACATTCCACAAATATTGGATCAACGCATGCTTTCTAAAGAAGGTCGTGCTACAGCATTATTTAATCAGGTAATTGTTCAACCCTGAAAATAATTTCTATTCACCTACATAATTCATTTGCTAGCTAGTCATGTTGGTGAGGATTTGGTTGTGCAACATTCTCTGTTTATTTTATGTAACCCATACAATTGTCATATTCTAAAGATGCCCATTTGTACATTTTAATAAGATTCTTTGGAACCACTAACCAGAGACCTGCAACAAATTAAGATATTGAAATCTCCTATGTTTCACATATATTCGCCTTTTTATTCGGGGTGCCCTTTTCTCAAATCTCGTTCGTGATTTCTCTCAATAAGTGCGAATTTCATACTCATTTTATTCATATTATATACTTTATATTTTATAGTTTTCAAACTTTTTTTATGAGTGTTTTGATGCATTTTATTTTGATTTTGATAGCTAGAATAATCTTAGAGAGCAATGACACAAAGTGGAGCAAGGAGGAGGATTGAGAGCACAAAACCTCGCTGTGGGAGCCAATTGTTCATCATCCGAAACATAACTCTAAAGAGATGCATCAGGAGGAGAATGATGATCATCCTTAAGGAAGCTCCATCTTGCTAGAGGACAATGTCTGCTTTTCTGCCTGGGGGTGTCAATTTTTGGGTTGTTTGTTTTAGTTCTCTTTGGTTTGTTTTTTTTTTTGTTTTTACTTTGGTTTTCAAGCTTTTGTTGATCTTGAAGGTTAGATTCAAAGTACTATTTCAAAAAAAAAAAAAAAAGAGAGTAAGTTTTGGTGAGAGATTTGTTGTCTAAGGCCGATGATGAAAAACTGACATTGAATCGCTCTATAATTTGCTTTTGTAGTACTAGCCTTAGTTGGACATGATTTGTGATTCGATTTGAGACTAAGAAGTGATGATTGAGGTAGATCATAAATGAAATATCATATGATTGTTATAAAATATAAATATTTATGAGATTAGATGTGGTTTTATGATTTCTTGTGTTTAATGAGTTCCATATATTAATAGTTATCACAGAGATGTTGTTAGCTTGTCTATTGGAATATGTTATTGATGTTTGAGAGAGATTAATAATTGCATTTGAGAAATATCATATGATTGTTATAGAATAAAGATATTTATGAGACTAGATGTGGTTTTATGATTTTTTAATTAATGAGTTTAGTAGATCTGCAGTTATCACAGAGATGTTAGCTTGTTCATGTAATATGTTATTGATGTTTGAGAGATTAATAATTATATTTGAGAAGTCCACCTTAAATAGAGGGAATAAACGTTTAATTTAATCAGTATTATTCAATTCTTCAATTCATTTGTTTAAATAAAATTTGGGTTAGATTAATTTCGATACTTGATAAATACAATCTTTGGGCTCAATTCTTCGTGCACTTCCACTATTAGAATAGTGGAGGTTTTAAGTCTTCAAGATTTATAATTCCGTGGTTACAAAACAAATGTTTGATATCAAATTGCGAGACAAACAAAAAACAAATGTTTGATATCAAATTACTGCTAGATAATTTTGCAAAAGCAAGACTATTTATTAAGCCCAAAAAACAATTGATCAACAATCAATAATATTCGATAAATATATTATAAAATAAAAACTTTTTAATTAAAATCTTAAAGAAGTTATTATATATATATATATATATATATATATATATATATATATATTAATTTGTGGTGTGTAGAAAAAGATATGTGACATGGATCCACGATTATTGATTATCATTTATCTCCTAAATCTGTAAAGGATGAGATTAAAGAAAAGCTAGGGTTGATGACTCTTTAATTTTTTCGCCCCAAGTGTGTTCTACAAAACTCTTGAAAATTATAGGGTTTTATATATATATATATATATAGTATAAGGAAACAATTGGGGTTTAGTCCAAAACAACTTACCAAAACAAAGAAGTAGATAAAATCATGGACACATAGCTAGTTAATATCAAATCATTCCATAATTAACATGCACAATTACATAATTAAAATTATATTATGATTATACTTAATGCATAATTAATAAATTAATGTGTACAACACTACTTATACTTTTTGGAGATTAACTACAATATCCTATGCTTGTTTGATTCAAAAGCTTTCATAGGTTTGTTATAAATGCTGACATGAAGTGGAGCAAGGGATGATCAAACCCAAGTAACAAAACGTTTTTGATACACGAGAATATGCATTTAAGAACATAAAGATAAAGAAATCAAGATAAAGGTGTACAAGGGTTTTAACGTGTTTTTGCTAATCATGCATACATCCATAGATAAGAGAATCTTTTCATTATTCTTGAAAACACAAAGAACAAGATTGAAGTGTCAAAGTATTGCGACGACTAGGAAAAATCATAAAATCACAAAACTCTGAATGCTCACAATATCGAGAAAATACCTCACAAAACTCTCATTCTCTCAAACCCTTACATCACTACACACACTGAATAACCTTTATAAACCTCTCTCTCTCTCATAACTTTTTCCCCTCACGACCTAGAATATTTATAGGGATATTCTTAACAACTTTCATTATTGTATAAGGAAACGTAATATTACAATAATATAACAACTAGGAATTATCTTATACAATATTCTTTATAAAAAAGAATAAATACTAATTAGAAATTTGAGACATACTCTAACTATTAAAATTAGGAAACCCAATTCACAACAAAAGAAAACTGAAATTTTATTGAATGAATAATTCTTATAAAAATTACATAACAAAGGCTTTTATATAAACTTATTAGAAGAATCTTAATAGGAAACAAACTCTAAAGTGCTAAGAATAAGAAACCTACCAAAATAGAAAAAGTATCATACAAATAATAAGAATATAATATAATTTAACACTAACAACAACATTTTTGAACAATTGGAGACTAGAACCAAATACGGTTTTTTTGAACAATTGGAGGCTCAGGAACCAAATACTCTGCTTGCTAACATTTGTTGACCCTTTGCTAACATATTCCAATTGGGAATGTGTCCTTAACTCTAGACCATTTCTCTGCCCCGGTCATGACAAGGAATTATCCTATACAATATTCTTTTAAAAATGTACTATAAATTTAAAAATATTTATGAAATATTGGTATTTTAAGGAATATATGTGAAATTACTATTTATGTCAAAAAATCCTTTATGGCAATACCTAACCTTTGGGCTTTGCTATAATTTCAACAAAAGTTAATGGACGTTAGTTTGCTTTTATTCATTTCTTTATGTGTAAAGTAAATGAATAACTTATGTTTATGCAGAGCCTATTTCATTTATTGAAAAATTATGACAAAAAAAACTTGAAACCAAGGTGAAGTCCCCTTATTTAAATAATATTTGATAAAAGGTCCAACAAACCTTAGGTACAACCTTGGTAAACCTTGGATACTATCATATTCATGTGTTAGATTTAAGGTTTACTGAAGTCGTACCTAAGGTTTATTGGATAATTTATCAAATTATTTTGCCATCTTTATGAAATATTTTTTAAATTAGAGATTTCAAGTCTTTAATTTGATCATAATTTTTCAAATAAATTGAAATGGAACATGCCAAAGATGTTGTTTATGATGTTGAAGACCTCTTGGAGAAGATCGCCACTGGAGCTCTATGATGCAAGATGGATGTTACGCATCATTATTGGCTTCCCTTGTCAAAAATAAATCAAAGTGTTTCGCTGGCTGACGCGAAAGAGCTGTTGCAACAACAACCGTCCTCTCACGTGTCCAAAGCCATGTATGACCGAGCATAAGGAAATGTGGATCTTAGCTTAACTAGCTACCAACTGCAAATTAAGAGATTCAGAAGAAGGAAGAAGGAAGTATATAAGGAATAATTGTGCTCATTTCGAATCTTGAAAATCCCAACTGTAGGAGATCTTAGCTATAAGAGCCCAGATAATATTATGCTACATGCATAAGGAAAGGAATCAATCAGTGATGGTAAAGATGTAAAATGACTTTGGAAATGTGTGGATTTGAAGAATCCCATCTTCTCTAGTGAAATAAGACAACATAAAAACAAAAAAAAACCAAAACTGAGATCCCTAGAATAAAAGACGATCGTGGTGCTATGATGCTTCCATCACTAGTACCGAGGAGTGAGGATGCTCTGTTATGATATGGAAGTTTGCATTTAAGAGGAGAAACACTTCTATAAGGTAATATCATAAAAATATGACAAACTTTTATATGTAGTAGTAGTAGTCATTAATTTGCTTGTTTTTTTACCAATTTTTACGTCATTTAGTTTTTTCTTTGGTGTTATTTATTAAAAACCCAGAAATTCAGTACATTTTCTACTGTTGTACACGTGATGATTTAGATCACTAATGGATGCCTTGCAATGGAATTTGGATCTCTAGTTTTTCAAAAGTAAGGTGGCCTTGTTTTTTTGGGAAGAGCTATAATAAGCTCGGAGCTTATATAAGTTCAAGTTTTTTTACTGTTATATCTGGATTTTTATCACTTTTTGGAGTGGGATCCATAAAAAAGATGCTAGAATATTTCGATTCAATGACTGAAAAGCTCAAACTTATATAAGCTCGAACTTTTTTCATCCAAACCCTTGTTATTTTACTTAATACTGTTGCAAAATAAACAGTGAATCAAAAGAGAATAAACATAAAATATAACGAAAACACATAATGGCTTAACCAATGTGACCTATGTCCATTGACAAGGAGACTATTTTATTGATTGCGTTTTCAAGTACATCATTCAAACCCTAAACACTCCATTACAATATATATGTGACGCCCTAACCCGGCACCTTGTGTCAGGAAAGGGTGCCACAAATTTGAGAACTATAAACCTATTAACTTCCGTCATTCTAAACAATTATCTTGAAAATATAAACTTACAAAAAAATTATAAATATAAATATTCATATTACAAAATAATATCATACCCTATCATTGAGGATCAACATATTCAATTACGTTATATACAAACTTTTCATTGTTTTCTAAAAATATATATATCATTCTAAAATAAACCAAAACATCAATGATGGGGGACCTTAATGTCATGGTCGGGCTCATTGATGTGGGATGTCCTTTACTATCACCGCCCCCTCGATACTTATACGGATAAACACCCGTGCTAAGCTTTATAGCTTAGTGGGGATCCATAAATATGGACGACCACTATAACGATCGTCACAAACACATGTACAAATGCATCTAACTATACATATACATGTACATTTAACCATATATGACACAATACTTCAACCACTTATCACTAACATTTCAACATAAGGTAATAAATCATAACAATTTCACTAATTGATTTATTTGCATATTCATTGATCTTTAGCCTTATGAGTTGTGTTTCATGTCTTATATCCTGTCATTTCTAATTTCATTACATTTTTCATTTCATGTAATTTCCATGTTTTATGCCTTTTATAAACATTACAAAATTTTTATCTCATCTTATGTCATGCCTACATATTCCTTAAAGAAGTGATCATGGACTCGAACCGTATGTACTTGAAAAAGTATTATCATTATACTAGAGCAATGATTCAGAACCGGTGATCATTTATATGACTCAAACAATACCAGACGATTCTAAACAAAGATCCATGTCATCGACTCCAAACTGGGGCCACTCAGTTTTATGAACCCAGATATTGCAATATTGTTATCCCTATTGGTACAAGTTCATCTTGTCTAATCTACTCTGGCCATGCATACAATCACTGGGTTTTATTATGTTTTCTTAATAATCTTTCAAATATAAAAACACATATATATACATGAATAATTACTGATATCCTGTATACATATGGGATATTCACTGTCAATTATTCTTTTAAACATGTGAGATAGTTTCACATATTTCTTATGATCACTCTTATTTGTATTATGTGTTCTTCATATAACAAAATGCATGTACACTTCTTCACACGATTAGAGTTCATATCTTCTTCAAGATCTTAATCACATCCCATTATATTGGTCCTATGTCATGTAAATATTAATTCTAAGTATAACTTTTATACAATTTTCATTATTACATACTCATAACTAGGCATATATCTCTTTTTATTGGTCTTCTATAATCATTTAGAGACAATTTTAAGTGTTCACAGTAACATAGGAGAAGACAAAGGAGTCTTCTCACAAATAGGGGTTCTGCGCCAACCCTTAACCGACTGAACGAGCTCCCTTTGTGAATTTTTGGGTACAATGGGGTCGAAATATGATTACACTTCTTTCATTGAAGTTGCATCCAGTCTAGTTTACTCCGCAGTTCGGGAACCACTGTACTTGATCAAACTATCTCAAGATATGATTCAAACACTCAAGGCCGTGGTCCTGGAGAACTCAACTAGTAAAAAACAGAGTCTACCTTGTTTTGAATTTGGCACAATAACAAATATTGTAAACCCGAGCACCTTTAGAATTTTCTCGAAAAATGGTAAATGATAATTTCGGTAAAAATCCAAAAATTCTAGATCCCAGATGATGAAATGACTTCACCGTTGAATCTTCTCATAAATCTAGCTACTGACAAGCCGACTTCGCCAAATTCCTATAGATGGTAATCTGATTTCACGTTTTCTGAGGCCTCATTTTGAATGAAAGTCACATGTGGCTTTGGTAGATACTTTGTATAACATGTATTAAACTTTAAATTTTAATATATGTTTGAATTAAGAGTGATTTAGTAACTCTTGAACCATGTAATATAGTTGGTTGGGATATATTTTGTGAGTATTGATGTATAGGCCCAAGTAGCCATTTTACTCATTTTTATCCGTATGTGGACCCAGTGTGATCGGTGTAAAATGTTGGGACAGGTTGTGTATCTTGGGTAGAGCTCTCCGTACAAAGGAGACTTTGCCTGATTTTCATGAGTGGTGTCGGGTTACCCGACATTCACGAATATTCCGCGGGTTGACGGGTTGTCAACGGACCCCCGGGAATTAGGGCGTCATAGCTTGGTATCAGAGCTTAGGTTTATAAATACCTAAAGCTTAATGTTAGATACTAAAGTATAGCTTAGTATCAATAAGTTAGGTGGCTACGATTACCTGTAGACTCGATAATGTTAGATCACGATCTCTTGCAGTACCCCGGGATGATTGTTGTGTGAATGATGTGTTGTGTGTTATGAATTGTGTGAAATTGTGTGCTTGGAGAATAGCACATAGGGAAAAAAACTCCGCATTGAAGAAAAATTTATGAGGTTTTGCACTTGTAAAACTGAAAATAAAATAAAATAAATTTTAAAGAATTTATTTGGCTCTGTCGAAATAGTGTAAAAAAAGAGTAGAGAGAGTATATATATATATATATATATATATATATAGGTATATATATATATATATATATATATATATATATATATATATATATATATATATATTTTTTTTTTTTTTTTTTTTTTTTTTTTTTTTTTTTGGTGGTCTCTAGTAAGTGGAACAAAATGAAAAAAAAAAAGAGGGAAAAAAAAAAAATTCCTGCATGAAACTCGAATGGGCTACTGCCCATTTTAGTGATTGAGTCACGATAAAATGTTTTGTATCGTGACAAGCATGGCCTAGGGCGCGCCAGCGATGGGCCTGACACCCGCCAGCCGGCCCAGAAAGTAGACGCCGCGATTATCGCCGAAGCCGCGCGCAGCAGACTCCTCGCAACACGATCGGCCGCGCTGCCAGGCGAGCGTGTGCACGCCGCATGGCTCGCGCCGCTTGGGTGTGGTCGCAATACAAATGGGTGTATCGTGACGATCGGGCAGCTCCGTGTCGCGACACACAAATAAGGCCAGGGGCTGAGATAATGGCCACGCAGTTATTCCCCGCGACACGGCCCAGGCGCCGCGACATGGCTGAAGCGCTACGACATAGCAGAGGGGTTCGTGGTCAGCATACAAAGTTTGTATCGTGATCGGGGGCGCGGCGCGTGAATGTTGCGACACAAAGATGCCAAAGGCGTGGCGCGCGCGACACCTGTAAGGCACGCATGTGACACGGCCACGATACTGCGCTCTATGAGCCACGTCATGGTGCCCAACGCGCGCTGTGCTCGCGGCCTAGGCGCAGCAGCGCAGCCGGGTCGTGGTAGCGCGTGACCGACACCCGACTCAGCCACTCGAAGCACCTATGAGTCACTGTTTGGGACATTGTTCATGAGCACTATTCACGAGGTTTTCAAAAAAAAAAAAATAATTTTTTTAAATAAAATAAATTAAAATAAAATGAAATAAAATAAAATAATTTTTTTTTGTTAAATATGATTTAATATATGAGCCTATTGTCTTGCATTACCTATGAATGCATGAACATTGTGTATGAGATTTTTCAGAATGGGAATAGTGTCTCGAGGCTGTGTTTACACCTTAGAGATACTACATTGAATCTTGACTTGCCATTTGACATGTGTAGATGACTAGTTGAGGGCGAGGACGTAGAGGTCGTCCACGAGGTACTAGTCAGGCACCATCGACTCGGCAATGTGCCTTTGCCGAGGCCGGGTGGATTGGGCCGCTGTCGCACATGGCATGTGCAATAGTGGTTGGGGTAAGGTGTTAAACGACTTCCGGGCCATAGAAGCACATCATCCTCCCATTGACCATAAAAGGAGGAGTAGATGATACACGGTGCATCCAAGATATGGTGTCGGGTATTAAGAGTGAAAAGAAGATCCATCTTCCTCCAACTGCGGAAAGAAGCCAGTAAGACTCGCTTCGCATTGACCTCAAAGACTAAGGTTATCAAGATCACAAGGTCGTGATGGAGCATTTAGTCAGCAGTAGTAGGTGATATGTTATTTCACGACAACCTTGATACTTTTGGACAGATTGCCCACGAAGCAAAAAGAATCCCAAGGTTATGGACACCCCGCCTCAATCATCAAGTGAGACGAGTTGTGGTCATTTGTACCAAGATGGGCAGATGGTGTGCTACCATTGCCAGCCAGACATATGAGGAGGGATTGCCCCTAGAGACAGGGATCCCAAGGTTTCGGGACAGCGCAGTCCCAGTCAGTGGTGGGACAGGAGAGGATACAATATATTCCTCCACACCCTAGCACAGCGTAGGAGCCAAGATTTAGCTTGTGGAGCCGCACTCCGCACCTCCCATTACACGCAAGCTGTAGAGGCCAAAGCATGGGTCAGAGGTAGAGGACGAGTCTTACGTAGGGACATCGTGAGTTCAGGCGTGTCTACGCCCATCACACCACATCGGCCGAGCCACAGATCAACCAGCTTATACAGCAGGATGCTTTGCTATCCTTCACCTAGCGGGCAAGAGTGTTATTTGATTCTAGTACTTCCGCATTCATTCATTGTCGTATCGTTTCGTGATAGAGTTGGGCTTAGAGGCAGGAGGCCTTGATGGAGCCCTTGTATGTGAGTTTCCCTAGGATTAGGGCGAGGATGTGGATGATATGTCAGGTCAAGAAGCTGTAGATCCTGGGGATTCTACTCACAATGGACCTGAGGGTCATGGACATGTCAGAGTTTGATGTCATCCTGGGGATGGATTGGCTGACATCTTATAGAGTCGTCATCGATTGTGAGCGTAGGAGGGTTACCGCCTACACGCAGAACAGTACTCGTGTTGTATTTCAGGGGGACAAACATGATATTTTGCCCCGGATGGTATACGAGTCCAGGTGTCAGGGACAATTGGCGGGTTGGCTAGCAAGCCTTACCCTAGAGGACGAGGTGAGACCGGACTTAGATCTACCTTGAGTAGTTTGCGAGTATGAGGATGTTTTTTTGACGTAGCCACAGTGGATTGGCTCCCCGCAGAGGGTCAGAGACTCTTCGCATCGAAGTCGTTAGCCCCATTTCCACCCATCTCTATGACTCGCATAGGATGGCACTCGCTTGAGCTGCGTGAACTCGCAGTCCAAACTATAGAGTTATCGATATGTCTGATTAAACCGGAGCACTTCACCATGGGGCACTCCTAGCTTCTCTATTTGGCAAAAAGAAGAAAGATAGACCCTTCGACCGCAGATTGACTATGTGACAGCTTGAACAGGTTACGATCAAGAATCGGTACCATTGCCGAGGATTTGACACTTTGTTTGATCACTTGAGAGGAGCGTGAGTCTACTTTAAGATAGACTCTTCGTGACCGGAGCCACCATCGCTGAGGGTTAGGAGACAGAGCATCCCTACACAAACCGCTCAGACACGCTTACGTGGCACTTTGAGCTTACGTGAAGCCTCGATTGACGAATGCGCCTGCATTCATGGACCATGCATAGGGTATTCCAACTTATTAGATCGGGCTGGTCATGGTCTTCGCTGCGGATGATAAGAGCTGATTCTACCCTACCGAGAGGGAGCAAGAGTATCACTCGAGGATCGCTTTACTGGGGCCATCGAGAGATCATCAGATATACGCCAAGTTCAATAAGTGTGAGTTTTGGCTTATCGAGGCGAGATTTAGACACATGGTGTCGGATCGTGCGTGTCAAGAAACCCGTATAGCTGGGCTGGGAGCCGTGATGAGTCGAGAGGCCGAAGTCGCCGAGACACGAGTTTCTTAGGATCGCTAGGGTACTCTCATGGTGAGATTCATTGAGAATTTCTCCCGCTTAGCGGCACCTATGACGAGATTGACCTGGAAGGAGGTCAACTTTGATTGGGATAACCGATGCGAGAAGGCATTCCAGACCTGAAAACGAGTTTACTTTTAGCCTTATATTGATAGTCCCTGGCGTGGACAAGGGTACATGTGTATTGTGGATGTTCGAGGGCCGGATCGCTGGAGCGCGTGTTTTGATGCAATCCGGAGAGAGTAGTAGCTTATGGTTCCCCTGCTGGGCTTGAAGAATCATGTGCAGGTAATTAGCTCCTACACACGATATATGGAGTTGGCAAATGAATCGCGCTTTGAAGATTTAGAGCCACTATTTATATGGCAAACAGTTCGAGGTGTATTCAGACCACAAAAGTTTGAAGTATATTTTCACGCAGCGGGACCTCAATATGAGGAAACGCAGATGGATGGAGTTCCTAGAGGATTATGACTTCACTTTGCATTACCATCCTGGTAAGGCAAATGTGGTGGTCATGCACTCAAACTAAGTCACAGTGAGCATCGGATAAAGATAGCTTCCCGAGAATAGCTGGACAGACTACGTGGACACTCAGCTACAAGCACCACGAGCGTGCTCAGTGGTATGTTGGGGGGAGTTTAGTAGCTACAACTCGGGCCTCTAGTTGAGCAAGATAGATTGAGTCATAGGGACGGATGCGAGATAGTGTCCATCGTGATCGCATGCTACAGTATAGGTGACGAGGGTCAATCGGCCCACGCGATGGTGGTAGCGTCTTCAGATAGAGAACGTAGTGGTTCCTCAATTGATCGATTTGAGAGATGAGATTCTCGTGGAGTTTCACTCGCTTCTCGATTTGCCGCGGGAACTGTGTGGCACTAAGATGTACCAGATCTTCGCCGCCGTAACTATCGAGCCGGGATGAAGAGACACGCAGGACTGCTCGACGATGGTGTTCCTGCCATGTGTCACAGGTTATGGCCGAAAGCACCGTATGTAATAGGCTACTTTAGCCATTTGAGGTGGCTGAGTGGAAGTGGGAGCATGTCACGATGGATTTTGTGACCCACTTGCCACGGACACCTCAAGGACATGATGCGGTATGGGTGATAGTGGACCGACTCACGAAGTCGGCACATTTTCTAGCCGTGCGGATGACCTTCACATTGGAGAGATTCTTCCGGTTGTATATCCGAGAGATCGTTCGACTACATGGAGTACCAGTATCCATAGTGTTGGATAGAGACCCGAGGTTTACAACACACTTTTGGAAGAGTTTCCAAAAGGCTAAGTGGGCAATACTCATTGACCATGAGTACAACTTTCCGAATCTACGCACGGATGGTCAATGAGAGGACCATGTTGTATTAGGAGGATGTTGCGAGCATGCTGGCCCCGGATCATAAGGGTAGCCGAAGCATTTGCCCTTAGTGGAATTCGCCTACAAAAACAAATATATCGTGCGAGCATACGTGATGGCACCATATGAGGCATCAGATGGGAGGCCATGCAAATCACCGATATGTTGGAATTCCTGAGGTGGGAGAGAACTCCATCACCGGTCCCGACATCTGATTAGAGATACTCTCGAGAAGGTGAGCTTGGATACGACAAATGGGCCTTCTCACCCGGGAGTCAGAATAGCTTATGTCGATGCACGACGCCGACCCTTAGAGTTCGAGAGGTCGAGATCGCCGGCGTGATTTAAGAAAGGAGCTGGCCGATTCGGCAAGCGCGAAGATATCGCGAGGTTCATTGGGCCCCAAGATACTCGAGAGGGTAGGCACAAGAAGGGCACGGCTAGCTTTACCGCCCAAAGATGTCGTGTCCACGAGGTACTTACATGTCTCCATGTTCGAGGTACACTCCGCATCCAGCCATGCTGATCGGGGAAGAGATTGAGGTTGACACAAATGGGACTTTCGAGGAGGGACCAGTGTGCATTATGGATAGCCGGGATCAGGTTTTGCGACTCAAGACCGTGAGGTTAGTGGGGTGCTATGGTAGCACCGTGGAGTGGAGGAGTAAAAAGGAGCACGAGGACACGACAAGTGCCACCTATCCCTTCGCTTAGGATGAATGTGCGGGTTTAGCTGCTTAATACTTAAATGACTAGTTTACATGCATGACATAGTGCATGTTGCATATGCATGTGATTGTACAGAATTTCGAGGAGAATGTAAAATCCAGGAAAATTCTAATTTTCTGAAAAAGGGTAAAATGGTAATTTCAGTAAAAATCCGAAAATTTTCTAGATATTGGATAACAAAACGGACTTCACCATTGGAATCATATCGCGAAATCTAGCTACCACGTCGAATTTCGTTGAATTCCGAGATAGTCGAAATTTCACGTTTTTCGAGGCACCGTGTGCCCAAGTCAGAAAACTGCATTGTAAGAGAGATGTAATGTGACAAAGTCACCTACTACATGTACCCATATGACACATGTTGCATGATTAGTGAGACAGATGGAGATGAAATTTGGCTTAGATTGGGCTTCATGTCAAAAAAATCCAAAACTTAAAGACACAAATGGAATTTTGTTGAAGTTTGGCGAACAAGACAAAAGGAAATAGTCTTATTCTCCAAATTGAAGAACAAATCGTGAAGTGAGGTGTGGATCCAGTTTTTAGAGAGAGAAAGAGTGACTTATCTCTCTATATTTCCCGCTGTTCTGACCGCTTGGCTTCGGACGGAGTTAGTTGAAGAAAAGCCTGGCCCACGCCGGCAGGGCTATGCGTGGACACCGATTTGGTGGAGTTCCGACAACTCCAAGAGGTAGGGATTTTTTCCTACTTGGTTTATTCTTTGGCTAAGAGCCATTTTATGGATGGGGATTTGTTGAGGCCTGAATGGTCGTGTTTTCGGTCTCAAAACCTTTGAACCGAATGAACAAATCCCTACTTGTGTGGCCGTGAACAGTGCCGACCCGAGGGTTTCATTGTTCACGTGATGTGTTGGGTGATTTTTGTGTTGTTGGGTAATTCAAAATGAATTTCTTGGATTTGTTATTAGCCCCTGTGAGCTAATTTTTGTGTTATTGATTATGAATTGAATAACATGAATTGTGTGAATTAATTTTGTTAATATATGCATGTAAATATATTAGCATGAATTGTGTGGAAATGGCATATTGCATTCCATATGCACCGTGGGCACTCAGAAGATAAAGTAGCGCATTTATTATGAAAGGAAAATAAAAGAAAATGAAAACGCTTGTGAAAGGAATTTGCTGAAGATTCAAGAATTGCTCTCTGAGAGTAGTCCAACAACCATCTCTGAGGCGACCCATGATCACTGGAAAAATGATCCAACAATTTGCCTCGGGAGGGTAATCCAATATATTTACTAAAATCCCTCGGTAGTAGCTTTTCAGAACAAAACTTTGTTCAACCGTATTTTACTCGCATTTGGCTTAGGGGCATATGTGAGGGAAAGCCTATGAGGACTCGAGACTTGGGATTGGACATCGCAGGACATTTGGCAGATCATTTATTTGCTTGAGCGCGATTGTTTTTCCATGACATGTGCACTTATTATCACATGGTAAGATGCCATGGTGAAATTATCATCACTACGCATTGCTTATCCCGTCGAGGGATCATTATTCGTACGTGGAGTGGCAGATGACGACGCCAAATTAGAAAGCCTTTAGAAACAGAAAGCCATTACGTGGCTTGTAGATACTTGTATAACATGTATTAGAACTTTAAATTTTAATATATGTTCGAATTAAGAGTGATTTATTAACTCTCAACCATGTAATATAGCGGTTGATATATTTTGTGAGTATTGATGTATGGGCCTAAGTGGCCAATTTACTCATTTTTATTCGTATGTGGACCTGGTGTGGTCGGTGTAAAATGTTGGGACAGGTTGTGTATCTTGGGTAGAGCTCCCCCTACAAAGGAGACTCTGCCCGATTTTCATGAGTGGCTCTCGAAGCTACCGACATCCACTATCATTCCAGCCGACGGGTTGTCAACGGACCCTCGGGAATTGGGGCATCACAAATATTAATACACTTCCTTCATGGAAGTTGTTCTACAAGATGTGTAGTTTACTCAGAATTTGGAATCACTCATTTTGGATCACCAAAACTCAAGATATGACTCAAACACTCAAGGCTAGTCTGGTTGCGAGTCAAAACCGAGAACTGGAATTGAATTCCAAATTCAGGGCTTATAGTACCATAATTGGACTTGGTGGTCTTCTGAATATTTAAAGCTATGGGTTCAGACTCTCCCTCCAATTAGAATAATTCCGCCTGAGGTCTCTCGCCAAGATATGACCAAAACAAAAACAAAACAAAAACAGTGGGTTTAGGAAATTTTTGATAAAGAAATCCCTTTAAAATACCTACATAAGCTTCTTTACACATTTTACACCAAACTCCTCCATTGAGATCCAAAAAGTCCACAGTCACAAAAATAGTAGAAGAAGGAAATCCCAAACCTTAACCAAACTTCAAACCCTAGCTTTCTTCTTTTTCTTTTTCTCCTCTTCCTTTCTCCCTCTTCTTCCTTCTCACTTGAACAAAGTAGATCTCCAAAGAAATTGAAGAGAAAGCAACCAAAAATGTCTCTTCTCCCTTAAGAACCCGTAAGCCCTAGCTCTTTTCTCCAAACACCCAAAATGAGAACTCCTCTTCTCATAAGACCACTTGGCTCCTATCCCATTTTTGTTAAAAAATCTCATTTTTTGTTAAACTTTCTTCTTTTTGCATTTTAGTCCCTCTTCATTTTTTTCATTTACAAATCACTTATCACAAATTCTAATACGGCATAACATCATTTAACTTAATGTCTCTTAAGTCCTTAATTTGCAATTGACCATTATACCCTTGACTTTTGGATTAATTATGGGTTTATCGTTTTTTCACTCCCAAGATCAAATTCGAAAATACAAATTTTTTACTTTTATTATACCTCTAAACTCGTAATAAATTACTAGGTATAATTTGGGGTGTTACAACTCTCCTCTTTAATAGAATTTCACATCGAAATTCATACTTGAATAAAAGCCGCGGATCGCGCCTCATACCACTTCGCTCCCAAGCTCCTCGCCATGGTGTTGCCAGAACACTTTCACCAACGGTACTTGTTTATTTCGCAATTGCTTCACTTCACGAGCCAGAATAGCCTTTGGCTACTCATCATACGAGAAATCCTATTGCACTTGTACTTCTTGTACTGGTAGGATATGCGATTCATCTGAACGGTATTTCCGAAACATAGACACATAGAACACATCATGCAACTTGGTTAACTCTGGAGGGAGAGCCAAATGATAGTTTACTGGTCTAATTCGCTCCAAAACCTCATAAGGACCAATGAACCTCGGCCTCAGCTTTCCTTTCTTTCCAAATTTGTGTACTTTTTTTCCATGGTGATACCTTCAAGAAGACCTTATCTCCAACTTCATATTCAATATCTTTCCTCTTCAAACCGGCATATGACTTTTGTCGATCATTGGTAGCCTTTAATCTTTGCTGAATAACCTGAACTTTCTCTTATGTATCTTTTATTATGTCTGGACCAATCACTTTATGCTCATTTAATTCTATCCAACATACAGGAGTTCTACATTTCTAGCCATACAAAGCCTCATATGATGCCATGCCAATGCTTGATTGATAATCAAGGTTATAAAGCTAATCTATCGATGTAATATACCTATCCCAACTTTCAAGAAGATCCATAACACAACCCTATAACATATATTCCAGCACATGAATTCAATCTTTTCCGATCATTCATCCGTATGCGTGGTGAAAATCAGATCGCACTGAGATGAGTACCTACCGCCGACCGCAACTCCTTCCGTATCATTGAAGTAAATCTGGTGGTTCTGCTCGACAATTGACAATGGAACACCATGAAATAGGACAATCTCATCCACATATAGCTCAACTAGTCGATCCATAGAATAGTCAATCCTGACTGGTATAAAAAGGGGCCGACTTTGTGAGCCTATCAACTATCACCCATACAGAATCATGTTTCCTTTGCGTAAGGGGAAGTCCAGTCACAAAATCCATGGCAATACTGTCCCATTTACATTGCGGAATTAGAATGGGATTTAACAGACCGGATGGTACTTGATGTTCAGCTTTTACTTGCTGACACGTCAAACGTTTGGACACATAGTCTGTCAAATCCCTTTTCATTCCTTTCCACCAATAACACTACTTCAAATCCTGGTACATCTTGTTACCTCCATGATGCATGGTAAATACCGTAGTATGAGCTTCATATAACAACTTTTCTTCACCACATCGCCTAGCACACATAATATATTCGAAATACAAACTTCCATCTTCTTTCATTGAAAAATCGCCTTATCACTATCTCTACCATTGTACCTTTTCTCAGAATCCTTTTCATTATTTTTTGAGCATCTATAATCATTTGCTTTAAAATAGGCTACGCTTTTAATTGAGCTAATATAGCTCCATCATATACTATTTTCCATTCACTACGTCGTAATAACAAAGCTGTCATTGCCTTTCTACTTAAGGCATATGCTACCACATTAGCTTTTCCGAGGTGGTAGTCTATTATGCAGTCATAATCTTTGAACAACTCTAACCACCTCCGTTGTCTCAAATTAAGCTCCTTCTGCATTAACAAATACTTTAGACTTTTATGATTGGTATAAATTTTGCATTTTTCACCATATAAGTAGTGTCGCCATATCTTCAAAGCGAATACCACCGTAGCCACCTAAATCATGTGAGCAATTATGTTTTATGTGGCTTTAACTGTCTGGATGCATATGCCACTACTTTACCATCTTGCATTAACAAACAACCCAGACCAATTCTTGAAGCATCACTATATAGGGTATACTCCCGGAGTAGGTTGCGTCAATACTGGTGCTTCAACCATCATTTCCTTCAACTACTCGAAACTATCTTGACATTTATCTGTCCACTCAAACTTTACTCATTTCTTGAGTAATTTGGTGAGTGGAGAAGCTATGACAGAGAATCCCTTCACAAATATTCTATAATATCCTGCTAGGCCTAAGAAACTTCTCACTTTGGTCACACTTTGGGGCTGTTTCCAATTCACCACAATTTCAACCTTAGTAGATCAACTTATACCCTTGAAGTGCATTGGCCACATGGCACTTCCTTAGCCAAAATTGCACTTGCTACTTGACATACAACTTCTTCTCTTAAAGTTTGCAAACTTTTTGTAGATGCTACTCATGCTCTTAAGCCTATCTCCTGGAATATACTCAATATATCATCAATAAATACCACCACAAACTGGTCCAAATAGGATCGAAACACCCTATTCATCAAATCCATGAATACCGCCGGTGCATTAGTCAACCCAAATGACATTACTAAAAACTGATAATGGCCATATCGGGTCTTAAATGCTGTCTTCGGCACAACAAAATCTTTTACTTGCAACTGATAGTACCCTGATCCCAGGTCTATCTTAGAGAAGACACTTGATCATTTCAACTGATCAAATAGATCTTTCAATTTTCGCAAACTGGTATTTGTTTTTCACTCATACCTTATTATCCGTCGATAATCAATACATCCGTAGAGTGCCATCTTTCTTTTTCGAAACAAAACAAAGCGCACTTCAAGGAGAAACACTGGCCTGATCAACCCTTTATCCGTAAGCTCTTGTAGTTGAATCTTTAGCTCTTTCAACCTCAATTTGGAGCCATCTTGTAGGTGCTCTGAAATAGAGTTAAAACAGGAGTTGTTCCCCCTCAGAAAAATCTCAATAGATAAATCCCACCCCTTCAAGTGGAATACCCAAAGTAGTTTCGTTAAAATACATCGTGAAATCTCTTCCTCACTATCAGAATATTTTCCAATTATATTTCACCCTTTAGAGTCAAGCACCAAAGCCACAAGGCCTCGATCATTTTCTCATAAATCGTTGGGCTTGTATACTGGAAATTATTGGACATTGGGCCATAACAAACACCATGTACTATCACTAAACCGATTAAACAACTACATTATCGTTTTTACCACAATCACTATAGTTCGTGTTTAGACAACCAATCCATTCCCAAATCAAATCAAATTCATGAAATGGTAGAGTAATTAAACTAACTTGAAAATTCCCTATCAGCTTTAATAACTATAAAGCAATTCTTAAGTACACTTTATTAACATTAACACTTTACCTGTGTGGACTAGTTACACATATCATATACCAATATCTCCACTACTGTTATCTTAGCAAACACATGTGCTCAATGTGGGCCATATATGAATGGGGCAGAACTCAAGGTCAGACCATCACGTGGCTTTCATCTCTACCATCATATAGAGAAAATATAACAAAGAATCACTCTAGGAGTATCCCGATCCTCATGAGCCTTCATAGCATATGCTCGTCAAATAGGTAAGGCACGATCCACTGCTCTCACACAAATTCATATCCCTATGCTAATCGGGCTACCACCCTACCTTTGATCCTGAGTCAAAGTGGTGCAAACAAATCACACTTGCAGCCCTATTATCCCTTGATTTTTGGGATTAATTCAATTATTAAACAGTCCCAGGTCTCGCCACCTGGTGCCTCCTCCTGTCAATAATCAAACATCTAAATTGTTGTCATGTAATGATGGCTACCATGGTTTCTGTCCTTCACTCACAGTTACCCTATATCAAAACTAATATTTAGTCTTTCCTTCTTTACCTCTGTAAACAGCCTATGATATCTCATCTCAAATGACTCTAGTCAATTTTCCTCCTGGAGAGGAAAGTTAGTTTCCTCTTGAAAACTCTTCTTTCTCAAACCTTTGCTTGCTTAAGACTCCTCTCCACCTTCATAGCAAAATACCTTCGAACTGACAAAAATCACCTCGCTGGAGAGAAGCTTCAAGTGAAAAGCAACACTCTTGATAGACTCATTCAAACCATCCTCAATTGTCCACACCGAAATGCTTCTGAGAATCGACTGAGCATACCACAAGATGCAATAAATTCTTTTTCGTAGAGCTACCGCTGATAGGCTTCTTTGCTTCAAATTCAAAGAATTACCTTCCATTTGGCCTCCTTTGGAAGCATATTGGCACATACTTGCTCTAATCCTTTAACAGCGATATCCTAAGGCATAGGGTTCGAAACCTGACGCCGCACGCTTTCCCAATCAATCATAGTTCATTTGTAATGAGACCAGACAGCTACTTCTCGCTCAATAGGGTATCTCACCTCTTCTAATACCCTTTGAAGCCTTTCAAGCCAATACTCGGCTTTATCGGATTCCTCTAGGCTTGTCCCATGGAACTCCTCCGCTCCATGTCTCCTCATCATATCTATTGGAGCTTTCAGGGCTATTAACCGCTCTAATATTCGAGCCATATCATGAGAATTCTTTAACAAAGCTTCCGTCGGCTCATCAGGGACATTGCTTTCACTTCACTTATCTAAAAGGATCAAGTCGACAACCTTTGTTCCTCGGGTTAACACTTTCGCAGCTTTTTCAACCCGATTGGGACTTACCCATCCATTTAGAAGACAAAGACATCCACATCAGGCCACTTACTTCAAGTGGCTATGCATTTCATCTTATACTCTATCTAGAGTTTGCCTCCAAACCTAGGCTTTGATAACAACACCTAACTCGTGATGCCCCAACCCGGCACCTCCCCGTCAGGCGGTGCTCACAAACCGAGAACTATAAACCCGTTAACTTACATCATTCTAAACAATTATCTTGAAAATATAAATCACAATAAAAAATATAAATATAAATATTCACATTTACAAAATATTATCATACCCCACCATTGGAATGTTCTGCATCAATATATTCAATTACGTTATATACAAAACTCCTTCATTGTTTTAAAAAATATATGCGCTGTCACCAAAATAAACCAAAATGTCATCATGGGCACCAATGTTTCGTGTTAGCCTTTGGCCGATGTGGGACGTCTCACTATCATCGTCCCTCGATACCACACGGATAAACACCCATGCTAAGCGTAGCTAGTGGATCCACAACATGGACGACCACTCAGGAACGATTGTGACACCCCAACCCACACCTCTGTTAGAAGGGGTGCTCACTAAACCGTAGACTTTAAACCCGATTGATTGAGCAATTTTAAAAACATTCCTTAAATATAATCATCATAATTTAAATATATTACATAAGGCACCGTATCGCACCCCACTATGTGAACTGCCTCAAAGCACTACTTATATTATTTACAAATCCTTTTCATTTTTTGTACCCAAAAGTTTATATACATTATACCTAGCTTAGAATGGAACATTAAAAGAAGAAAACTCATGAGCACCTATCACTAAGATGGCCTTTTGAGGTTGATGGAATGTCCTGTTCTCTAGTCGCTCGTACCTACACGGAGCAAACACCCAAGTAAGGCAAGGCAAAAACTTAGTAAGGATCTCTATGCGCCGGATGACCACTAACCATGATCATCACATTCTAATACTCATACAACTTGCTATGCATATATATATATATATATATATATATATATAATCTTATAAACTTGTAAGTTACAATAATCCATGAACTTACTACAATTAGATAATTTAATTCATTATGTTAATCTCATGTGCTATGCTAACTTCCTATGCTTTGTCTATCGAATTCCATATCATTTTAGTCATAGTATTAATGACTATTCATGTATTTTATATTTCCATTATATATTACAACTTACTTCCTATGTTTATAATTCATTTCTCATTTATCAATATCTCTTCATCTCTTTTTACATGTGTCATGCCTGCATTTTCCAAAGAAGTGTATACGAGAAAGGACCGTATGTACCCGAGGGTACTATCACCGCACGCAATGGGCCGATCTCTATCTCAGATCAGATCAGAATATATGACTAAACGGGTCGTGGTAATGACCCAAACAGGGCCAACTATATCTATATGATATAGCAACTGTATCCCTTAATAGGCATGCCCATCTATCCATTCAGCATGATCATAAGCGTATTAACTCCGGTTTTGGTTTACGTTCAAGACATATCTCACACATACGAATAACTATTGTTATCATGTATGCATATGAGATAATTCAATTAGTCCAAAAATTCTCATATTCATAAAAGAGCACTTTCTACATATCTCTTTTATCATCACAGAATGCATTCTACAAAGCATTTATATACCAATTATATACGTATTCTCTCTTTTCTTCACATGACTAGAATTCATGTCCTTTATTATTCCATTCTATTTATTCCATATTATTTAGCATTAAATCATATAACTTTTAGGTCAATTTCAATCTCACTTAGCTAAGTTATACTGACTTTATTTTTCATACAAACCATCTCCTCCAATAATAATACTGAGAGTATATAAGAGACATTTAGATGTCTCAAAATCCTAAAGAGGTGGAAATGAAAATCCTTTCCCAAAACAAATGGTCCGAGACTTCCCTTGATTGGGTACAACGACCCGAAATCTCAACATGTTTCCTTCCATGAACTTTGTTCCTCTATTATGTATTTTACTCAGAAATTCGAATCACAACATTTGAATCATCCAAACTCAAGTTATGACATTTTAATGCCAAATTGGTATGTTTACCCTATTTATTCTCGTACCGAATCGTGAGACCTGATTTCAAAGATCTTAAATCTACAAAATTTGACACTAGTTCCTTTCCCACTTATTTGAAGCTATGGTGTTGGCGGTTCTTCTCCAATTGGAATCATCCAATTTGGAGTACTAGAACTCAGATATGTCCGAAATAACCAAGACTCGCTTATGTTTTCAAATAGAACCAGTAACTGGTCTTTGAACTGGAATTCAAGGGTTCTTAAAGTCATTTAATACTTTAGGCTCTTCTTGGAAAATGTAGTCATAGGTCTTAGGTTTCTCTCCAACTGAATTCTAAATCGGAGCACTCTAGGCTCAAGTTATGGCTAACATCTACTTAGGTTTTGGGGAAATTTTTGACAACATTTCCCCTAAACCCCCAACATTTCCTTTATACTAACATTCCTCAATTGAGGACCAAAACCAAATAAAAATCAAAACCAACTTTATTTCTAACCTTAATTTTCTTGAAACCTTATCTACCTCTCTTCTCTATTTCTTCCTTCTTTTCTTATTCTTTCTACTTTCTTCCTTTTACTTGCACATGGAGAGCATGAAATGGATCGAGCAACCAATCTGGTCTCCTTCTCACACTACCACCCAAATTCCTGAAGCCCCCAAAGCCAAATAGGAAAAAATGATTTCTAAAGACAAATCTTTGGTCTTATCTCCACTTGTTATAAGGTCTTGTTTGGCAAAAGGCATTTAGCTCTAATTTTCCATCTTTTTGCATTTTAGTCCTCCATGGTTATTTCATTTACACATCTAATTATCAAAATTCCTACAATAGCATACAATCTTTCTAGCTTAATGTCCTTTGAGTCCTTGTTGATAATTTACCACTCTATCATTTGTACTTCTTTAAAAATTTCGATTATATCCTTTTTCACACTTAACCCGGAAATTTCCAAAACACAATTTGACTTCCATTTTACTTTAAACATGCCATAAAACTATTAGGGTATAATTTGGGGTGTTACAATTTCTCCCTTAAAAGAATTTTGTCCTCAAATTCATACTCTTGAATCCCAAATAAATGGGTAATCGAGTCCTCATCATGGCTTCTGATTCCCATGTTGCTTCTTCCTTACCGTGGTGTTGCCAGAGCACTTTTACCAACGATACCCGCTTATTCCGCAATCGTTTACCTCTCGAGCTAATATAGTTTTTATAATTTATAAAAGTATTAATTTAATAAACAATCTACACTCAAGATTGAAGAAAAACATTACTTAACCCTAATTATCAACTTTTAGTTCCTCTCAACCCTAGTCTCATTTTTTTTCAACTTTTTCTCTTTATAGCCTCTCATTTTAAAGCATCGAGGGGTGATTTTTGGTCATTCTTTGTTTTAAAGACGACAAATATTGTCATTTATATTACGTTTATTTCATTGAACAATTCATTTGAAAGAAAATATATGATAAAAGACTATAAATCAAATCAATGATCGTCGATATGCTGCAGAACTTGAGTCATAAGTATTATAGTCACAATAGTAATATCAAATGATGTACTAACTATCAAATGCATGCTTCAGTTGTTTCATTATGTTATTAACTTGAATATTGTGTTTTAGCGATTTTGATTTTATGCTTCTATCTATATATTGCTAATTTGAATCAATGAAATTAATTTTTTCTTACAATAAACCCAAATCAACAAGTTGTCGGGATAATTCTGTTCGGGAATTTACCATGTTTTATATTAATTAATGATATTTTTTTAGTATAAAATATATATAAAACACCTTTTCTTTTTACCATAATTATAAATAGAACATAAAGAAACAAAATATAATTTTTTCTGCCATTAAATCATTAAAATTGAGTTGAAGGCCCAGGGTGTGATCATCACAAAATTGATAAAATATATAATGAATATTATTTGACTCTAAGATTTTCACTTCACACTGACAAATGTACCAACCGAACTCAAGATAAATCTACAAAAATATCGCACCATAAGATAGAAATAAATAACATGTTCTTTAGTTGATTAAAATAAATTGGAGTAAATATGTTTGATCAATGCTATGAAATAATAGAATGACATTATTATTTTAGTTAAATACTTTTAATTATATTATAGTAATTTCGTTTTTAATAGGACTCGCACTCGAGACTCCTCCTCGCTTTATGTTCTTGCATATTTAAATGTTGAACGTTTTATCACTTGAACTAAAATATGATAGAATAATTATACAAATTTTCTAAAAAACGATACTAGTAAGTGGTATGGTATTAATATTAATATTTTTATTTTTATTTTGTAAATTATTAATATTATTGATTCAAACTTACAATAAATAGACATATACAGATATGTAAATAATTATCATCAATATAGTGATGAACATATAGTATAAATAAATTGATATAAAGTCTATAAATTTGATAATATAGACAAAATATCTATGATTTTTGTTCTTCAACACACTAATCATTATAATTTGATATCTTCGACTTATGAATCGCCTTAATAAATAAAATTGAATATTAATATCTCTTCAAAAAAATTTGAACATTAATATTTTCTTAATAATAATAATAATAATTACATATTAGCTGAAGAGAAAGTGATGAAGCCGTAGGTAGCAGCTTCATCACACCTTTAGTCGGAGGAGAGTCATTATTGAAGTAAAAAAAAATTGAAAAGGAAAATTCTTCCATTTTCATTCATTTTTCATTTCTTTTTGATTTTCGGGATCCAACAGAAACTTTCCCCACCCGTTAGTTTTTCACTCGTCTGGGGGCCTTTGCCCTCATGCCGATGCATCTTCGCCTTTTCTGAGTTGAATTGCAGGAAAATTTTATTTTATTTCAAAAATTGCAAACCTGCACTCGATTTAAAATCTAAAATTTTCTAGATTCGACGGTGAAACGGACTTCACCGTTGAATTCGCATCGCGAAATCTAGTTATCCTGTCGAACTTCGTCGGATTCTAAAACAATCAGAATTTTACGTTTTTCAAGATACTAGATGTCGAGTGACACATGGTATGATCATATGGATGCCACATGACATCCTAAAGGAGTAACACATGACATGAGTCATGTGATGTACAAAGGCTCACATTGAGTTATGTGTGAAATAATGAAATTATGGGAAAAGAGAAAATGAAAGAAAAGAAAATTAAGGAGAGATAAAGAAAAAAAAAAGAAAATGAAAAGGAAAAAAAGAAATGGATAGGAGCAAACAGGGTGTTCGGTGGATAAGATTAAAAAAAAACAAAGAAAGAAAGAAACAAAAAAAATAAAAATAAAAAAAAGGGAGAGAGAGAATGAGCAGAGAGAAAAAAGAAAAAAAAATGTTTCGTTTTTCTTTAAGATTTACAAAAATTGGATCGTAGGTTTTCATCAAAGAAAAATGCAAAGTCGATTCATGCATCGAGCTACGCCAAGTGGGTGTCAAAATTCGAGTTTTGTCAAACCAAGAGGTACATAATTTTTCTTTAGTTATTTCTTAACCCAGCTGTCATTTAATGGTTCGTTTTCTTAGAGGTCGTGAATTTCATCCCAAATTTTTAGAATTTAAATTGCTTTTGACAATTCACTAAATTTTCGAGACTGATTGATTGTCGGGGACAAAGTACATTTCTGAGACGAAATATTGGAAATTTCGAATGACTGCGTCTCGGACTGGGCCGAGGTTTAGTTCGATCCCTGGACTGATATCTTTCGGTTTTGTGGTGTGTTTTCACAGAATTCGGGCGATGAACCGTGAAGTGACTCAAGAAAGCCTGCTTTATACGTTCAAGATTTTTGGGCCATTTTAAGTGGTTATTACTGAAAATAAATAATATGTCAAGAGTAAAATTCATGTTAATATGTGCTCACTGATGTATTAACATGGAAAGGTGGTAAATGGAAATTATATGTAGGAAAAATACTATCCGAAATAATGTAACTTCAGATATGCATAGTGATGATTATGCGCTACAAAATGACATATCTGCATTTCATATGGTAAATTTTGGACATCACGCCGAGCCGGTGTGAGTGCATGGTTTGGGTCGACACTGTGTTTGGTGTTCGACTACGGTAACCTGACAGACCGTTTGGGTGTTCGATAATTGGTCAGGCGGGCTGCGGTGATTGACAAACTTGTTCTTCGCAGGTGTTAATGGTGGGCTTCCGCGAATACGGACTTTAAGTCCAAAAATTGGTCGCACGGTTGGCGCGATCGAGACCGTCTACATTTAAATAAAGTTGTTATCGTGGCAAGTCCAAGGCGAAATAGTCATATCGGAGATCGCCCGGGTTCAGGACACCCGATCGCAGACGTCTGTGATTCAGACAACCGCGAAGCTGAGACCGTCCGTGCGGCTTGAGATTGTCCACCGCTGGTAACGCTCATGATAGGAGATTCCGCCCAAGGGCTTTTGAATAAAGCGGTATTTTCTAGTGGAGACTGTCCATTGAAGGAATTGAGGTAAAAATAAAATATACCTGAGCCGGAGTCAAAGGTTTTCACACTGGACATTTTCTAGCATGTGAGGGATGAGAGACTTAAAAAAATCATGCAAACTATCACACAAACGTAATATTCTGGAGCAGTTGAATAATCAAGAATCAAAACACAGACTCGTTAAGCATCTAATCCATAAATGTAACATTAGAGATATTTGACCTTCAGCCTGAAACTTTGCATCTCTCGCATCTAACTGAAGCTTGAGGCTGCATCTTCTGGTAGACCGAAATCAATTTATGTTTCATAATCTTCCATCTACACTAAGTTTTATGTTCATTTGATTTCACAATGGGAATCGTGGTTAAAGAAAAATCTTGTGCATATGTAATTACACTTTATTTATAAACTAATTGTGTTCCTGTGATATGAATGTCATTTAGAGATTGCATACTCGTAATTTCTATTTTAACCCATCATTAAAATAGAAATTACGCTTGTCTCAAGGCATTGATGCCTACACTTTATAAATATATTACCTCAAGGCCCCAAAACCTAAAATTATCACTCAGAATTAGCTTCTTTAACCTTATTTGATAGCCTATAATTCACATTTATTTTAAATTTATTTTTCGGTTTTTCATCTTATGTGAGTTTTTGGCTTGTTTTATTGATCTCTCGATTCGGGCCTACTAGTTCCGTCTAACATTAATTCTAGCATTAATTCTATTCCTATGCTAATAGCACAAACTTCAAGACATGGAATGAGAACCTCCAAATAGTTATCGGTGTCATGGATCTCCGACCTTATGTTATGGTTTCTTCTCCCGCACTCTTACCGCGTGAAAGTTCCGATGAAAGAGGGATATTGAAAGGTGGGAGAAGTCAAATCGCATGTGTTTGATGATCATTAAGAAGGCCATTCTGGAAGCATTCAGGGGCACAATATACAAAACAATAAAGACAACCAAAGAGTTCTTAGGAAGAAATGCAATAGATTCACTAAGAATGAAAAGTCCAAACAGTACATCTTGGAAAATCTCATCTCAATGAGATATAAAGGTAACGTGGAACAGAATAGGGAGTACATTATAAATGTCTCATCTTGCTTCCAAAAGTTAAGAGCACATAAATCTTGATCTCTCCGAGATTTGCTTTTGTGCATTGTTTCTTATTATCTCTTCACACAATTCTCGCCAATTTGGGTGCGAAGCACAACCGCCAAAAGGAGACTCGGGTCTCTTAATGAGCTCATCTCCCACATTGTAAAAGAAGAAAGAGGGAAAGGTTTACAAGAAAAGAGCAGAAAGTGCTCATTTGATTGGTACTTCCAAGGATAAAGGGAAGAAAAGAAAGAAAGATAAAGAAGTTGCAGAGATTCCATATCAAAAGAAACAACATAAAGAAAAATAGGTTGATGGTTGTTTCTTCTGTGGAACTGTGGGACATAAGAAGAAGCAATGTACCAACTATCATGCTTGGCGTGCAAAGAAAGGTACACTTCTTAATCTAGTTTGTTCTGAGGTTAATTTGACTTCATACCTAAACACACTGTGGATAGATTCTGGCGCAAATCCACTACATAAGTGTGTCCACAGTGTGGTTGCCCTCGAAGGTCGAAAGCCAAATGACGTGGAAAATACATCTTTGTGTATGATGGCAAGAAGGTCGCTGAGGCAATTGGAACATTTAGGTTATTATTAAAATCCGGTACTTATTTGGATTTGAAATGAGACATATGTTGTATCGCCCTTTCTGACGCCGAATTTGGTTTCTATTTCCATATCGCATAAATTTGGTTATACTTGTTCTTTGAAATAATAAATTTAGTCTTTTTTCTGTAATTCAAATTCGCTGGTAATCGGTTCTTTATCTTATGTAGATAACCCTTATATGCTTTGATACAATTGTTTCATATCATGAAACCTTGCAATTAAGCAATTCAAGGTGTTAAAAGAAAATTAACCGATGAGAATTCCCTCATCATTATGGCATAAGCACTAGGGTCACATCTCCAAAAGGAGAATTGAAAGGCTTGTGTCGATTGGATTCTAGATTCCCTTGATTTTGGTGATTTTGAAATTCCAGACAAATTGCATAAAGGGAAAACAAACAAACAGGTAAGGGAGACTAAGCTAATTTGGCTATAGACGTCTTACAACTAATACATACAAGATATTCAGGTCATTTCCACTGTTTCATGGAATGGCTACCAAATATTTTATCACGTTTATGCATCGATTTTTCACGTTATGGCTACCTTTATCTCATATTCATGAAAAGTCCCAATCACTGAAGTGTTCAAATCGCTCAAAGTCGTTGAAAATCAACTCAATAAAGTTATCAGTAAACGTTAGATCTGACCGTGGTGGTGAATACTATGGAAAGTATGACGGTTCAGGTGAACAACGTTCGGGACCATTTTCTAAATTCCTAGAGGTGCGCGGTATCGTCCCACAGTACACCATGCCAAGTTCTCCAAGCATGAATGATGTTGCTAAAAGGCGAAACAGAACGCTTAAAGACATAAAAAGAGTATGATTAGTCATTCTAACTTGCCAATATCACTTTAGGGTGAAGCATTAAAGCGACTCCGCAAAGATATACGTCCTTTAAGCAGAAAGTACCAACTAAAGCAACTGATAAAACCCCTTATGAACTTTGGACTGGCAAGAAGCCTAATCTAAAACACTTACACATTTGGGGATGTCCAGCTAAAGCAAGGCCTTACAGGCCACATGAAAAGAAATTGGATTCAAGAATGGTTAGTTTCTATTTTATTGGATACTCTAAAAGATCCAGGGGTTACAAATTCTATGATCCTACTGCTAAACCAATTTTTGAGACGGAAATGCCTCTGCCTCTTTGATGTCGAGTTTGACGGGGGAGATAAGGATAGGATTTTGTTTCTTGCAAGAGGAAGATGAGTTTGATAGATGCTCCATACCGCTATCGACATTGTTCAGTTCCCATAAATGACATTGTTCAAGGAAGGATCAAAACTCAAACAATATCCAAGAAACTCCTGCCCTTAAAAGAACAAACTTACCTCCTCCAAAACCTACACCATTAAGGAGATCCACTAGAGAAAGGAGAAGGCATTAAGCCGATGATTACATTATATTTCTTCTAGAACATGAGTTTGACATTAGTGGAAGGTAGTGATCTCGAATCAACTTCCGCAGCCCCGAAAAAGTTCTAAATCTCAAGAGTGGACGATGCCATGAATAGCGAGATCAAGTCCATGAAGGACAATGACGTTTGGGGATCTTGTCCCATTGTTCGAAGGTGTGAAACCCCACGGTTGCAAATGGATATTTAAAGTCCAAGAGGGATTCGAAGCAGACGCGGAGAGGATACAAAGCTCGCCTTGTCGCTAAAGGTTATACACAAAAGGAAGGGCATCGATTGCAGAGATTCTCACCATCAAAAGACTCTTTTAGACAATAATGGCACTTGTGGCGACTTTTGACCTTTATCACCGATGGATGTTATGACCATTTCTGAATGTAAGACATTGATGAAACACCTATGCGGTAACTATAAAACAGTCCAGATACAAAGAGGATGGTTTGCAAGTTGCGCTTGAAATCTATCTTATGGGCTTAAGCAAGTTTTCTCGTCAATGGTATTACAAGTTTCATCGCCATCATTTCGTCTGGTTTTGAGGAATATAGTTGATGACTGTATATACCATAAGTTCAGTGGGAGTAAGCATATTTACTTGGTTTTATATGTTGATGACATATTGCTTGCCACCAACGATATAGGCATGTTGCATGAAACCAAGAGATTTCTATCAAAGAAATTTGAGATGAAAGATCTTGCAGGATGCTTCTTTGTGTTAGGTATACGATACACCGATCGATCTCGGGGAATACTTGGTTTATCACAAAAAGAGCTATATTGAGAAAATTCTTAAAAGGTTTGGCATGCATGATTGCAAACCAGGTGACACCCCTGCGGGCTAAGGAGACAAATTTAGTCTCACTAATGCCCCAAGAATAATTTCAGATTCATGATGCAATAGACCTTTATGCCGCCAATAGAAGTCCGATGTATGTTCAAGCATGTACGCTGTCCCGATATCGCGCATATCGCCGCATGTCGGGCGTATATTTAAGCAACTCGAAAGGATCATTAGATAGTAACCAAGTCATGTCATGAGGTACTTACAGAGAAACAAAAGACCAAGGCATGCTCACTTATCGAAGTTAGATCGCTAGGAGATCATTGATATTCCACCCGATTTTGTCGGATGCCGAGATAGCATGAAATCTACTTCGTGCTATATCTACTTACTTGTCGGGGTGCTATATCTTGAAGAGCGTTAAACAAATTTATCGTAGCTTCTTCCCACCATGCGCCTGAGTTTGTAGCTTGTTATGAGGCATCCAATCAGCGGAATATGGTTGCTAAATTTGTCACTATCGCTGTATTATGGATGGCATTTTGTTACCACTTAAGTTATTTTGTGATTAATAACCGCCAGCACTATATCTAACAACAACGGGTTCGACGAAGTCAAAATTTATAGACATCAAATTCCTTCTGTCAAAGAAAGGTTCAGAGTGGATCTATATCTATAGAGTACATTGGACAACCCATGATTGCAGACCCACCTACTAAGGGATTACCACCTAAGGACTTTCATGAGCACACCGCTTCATATGGGTGTGTGGTTTCTCTTCGTGTGATGTGTCGCTTAGTGGAAGTTTGTATTTTAGATGCTTTTTAGATACTTTTGTTATGGATATTATGGATTTTAAGGTTATTTAAGGCAAAGAAAGTATTTAGCTTTCATCCACTTTGATTTTGTATGGCTTGGATCTCACTAAGGTTTAAGGAGGACCAGCTTGAAATAGGCTGTTGAGATCACATTGCATGAAATTTCCATGCTACACATCCACACTTGGATCTTGTGGTGGTCATTAGTTATATTGATATATGTGATCATTGATGGGTCTAGTTACTTAAATATAAAAATCTTAGACGATCGCTGGTTCCTTATATTTACGCGGGGTTTGAATTTGATTTATGATGAAAGAATGTATATAAAGTTTGATAGCAAAACTCATGAGCTCATAAAGTATAATTCACGTTTATGCTACATATATAGCCCAAGTGTGAGAGATTTGTCCTCTGCACATGAATCCATGCTCTGAATTGTCCTTCAGTGGACAAGATCCGCCTATGATTTACAACTAGGATCAAGGGAAAATAATAAATAAATATTTTCTACCTAAAATAAAAACATTTTCTAACATATTCTCAACAATTCAACATGAAACCGCTCTGATACCAAATGAGATATTTAAAAAAAAATCATGTGAAAACCATCACACAAACAGGAACATTCATATTGAATCATCAAGAATCAAAATACAGGATTCGTGTTCGCACTTAATCCATAAATAAAAAATATTGAAATATTTGAATCTGAGCCTGAAACTTTATGATCTTCCATATCTCGAATCCGTGTGTCCGAGGCTTTATGATTCTCTGTGATTTAAATCACCAGGCTTTATGATCTTCAGATCGCACCCGTCATTTTAATATTTCTCCGACACGTTAATCGTAAGAAAAGAAAAATCTGTGTGACTGGGACCGCGACCCCCTATTTATAACCAATTGTATCTGTATCTGAACAGTCACGATTATTCGTAATTTCTATTTTAACCCATCATAAAAATAGAAATTACGCTTGTTTCTGCCACATTGGATGCCCACACTTTATAATATATTAATTTTCAAGGTCCCAAACTAAATTAATCACTTTAATTAGCCTAACTTTATTTGATAGCCTGGTAATTCAAGCATTTATTTAATATATCATCCATATATTCACTTTACTTCCCAAACAAGGGAGTCAAGCCAGACTCGGGTTTGGGCATGGAGAACTCATCTCATGCATGACATGAAATATTCCATAGGATTGCATTATTTATGAATACAGACGATGTTTTATGTACGCTATTGCATATGCATTTTAGGTGGGGAGTAGCCCTTGTAGGATAATTTTCTACTGGGCTTTACTCACCCCGTCATGGGACCACCCTTTTAGGTACACGAGAAGACGACGCTCCTTCGAGGTCGTGAGTACAAAGAAGGCCGGGTTGTGACCTTGGGAAGTATTTTTGTAAAATATATTAGAACAATCTAGTTTTAATATGTTTTGACATGTAAAGGAGTTGTATATCAAACTCTTGTAAAATATTATAAGAATTTGTATATTTGTAAGAAAAATATACGTAAAAGCTTAATTACTCTAATATTTCACTCTGGGCTTAACGAGTTGTCACCTGACCCTGATTTTGGGAGTGTCACAGCCTATATCTGGAGTTTACTGGACCCCTAAGCTGGGGCGTCACATATACTTACAGTTTCATCTCTTTTTCTGATGGAGTTTTTTCTCTCATGACCCATAATATTCCTAATTACTCTGCTTTGGTATGAATCTCTTTTCTTATTGAATAAGGTAAAATATAATAAATAAAACCCAAGAGATATATTATACAATATTCTTATAAAAAGGAATTTATACTAATGAGGAATTGGCACATATTCTAACACAAACTAAATAGTAAAGAATTTTTTATTTGTATTTATGAATGGAGAAAGTTATGAACTTTGTAACTATATTATTATGTATTTACCAAATGATTTTACATGCATGAGTACTTGCTGAATTTAAATGATAATTTATGTAATTATTTGATAAATAATGTGAGCTGTAACTCCTTATATGATAAATAAATTAGTTGCAGCCACTATGGATCCTTAATTATAGGTGATAAAACAAAAGAAGAAAAGCAAAAGGAAGATGGGAAGAGAAATGGGGATGGGTGAGAAAGCAGTGGTGCTCACGTTTTTAGGAGGAAGAGCAAAGGAAAAGAGAGAGAAGAGAGTTTTTGACGGTATTCCAGGTGTATGGTTTGATTTTATTTATTTCTATTGCCTTTGTCCTTTTTTTTTTTTTTTTCAGCGTGGGTTTGCTATATATGGTTTGGGATTCTGCATTTCGCATTGGTCTGTGATGATGTTTTTCTTTCGGGAAGGCGATGTTTCTTTTTCTATCAAAGATTGAGTCAAATTTCTTTTATAAAAGAGCGATGGGTTTCGGTGAAGATTCTTAGACTAGTGAGATTATGAATACTGAATGAAGTTTCATTTCTAGTCTTTGAATTGCCATTGAAATAAATATTATAGGATGTTTGGAAGTTTGAGCAGAGCAGAATTTGGACACTTGGAGAAAGCTGGAGTTGATGAGCATGCAGCCCAAGCAATCACTTGTGCATATAGTTTAAAGATTCCCACTCACTCATCATTTTTCCTATTTATTTACTTACTTTCATTTTCTACATTTTGTTTGTTTGCTTGCTTATAATTAGAACATATCCTCTTTGATCCTCACAATTTGCTTTGAAATTGAAAATTTCCAAATTTCAAATTTTAAAATTCACTAAATTCTCAAACTTCAAATTCATTTCAAAGCCTTCAATTTCCAAAATTTCAAACTTCTAATTTCTCAAATTTTCACTTTAAATCAAGCCAGTACTTCTGGAAACACGCGACTAATTTTATAATTTCTATAAAATGAGATCTTGTGGAGTTAATTTGTGTAACATATAAATGAGTTTGGGTGGGACTCTACATCTCATGTATTCTTTAAACTAATAATTTAACTTTTGATCTATAATCAATTTTAAATTTAATGTGAATATTCTATATTGTTGTGTCGAACTAACATGATTTTCTATCATAATGCTCTCGATCAAGGCAGGTATACATTTCTTCTTTATTTACTATCTGCTACGATTTATCGATATCCGTAATTAATCGACGTATTGTCACAGCTCCTAAAGTTGTTTCTAGTAAAGACCGCTTTTATACTTCGCCAGAGTGCCTTACTACCACTACCGTACCTTCCCGATAGACAACATGACATCCGGATTCTGACTTGGGCTGTAAACGACTTTTCCTAAATAGCGAAATACACTAGCTTTATTTTATTTTGTTTTCCCTTTAAAAAATAACAAAATAAGTGGCGACTCTAAACCGTTTTCTAAAAATGGTTTTTCAAAAATAAAAAAACAAGTCTCGCCTTTTAAGTTGAAACGCATAACAACAAAAAAATGTGGGGTCCACACACTATTACCCATTATTATTTTTATATAAAAATGGTAAATAATGAGCGTAACCCTTATGAGATGTAAGGTTTAAGGTCTCAAGTCACACTTCTTTATGTTTATGCCTTTAGTTCCTTGATTTATAACAATACATGAGAGATACAAGTCCACATTTTAAGAGTCATGAGTTGAAGATCTTAACTTTTAAAAAACAATTTACAAGTTAATCATATCACTTTAGTAATGTTATTGTATTAACCTTGAATTTTATGTTAGGTGAGATTTTCAAAGTCGAGGAAATATTGCCAATTAAAGGTGGTTGAAAAGTCAAAAAATTAAATTAAGGACACGTGTTGACTTAGGATTTACAAAAATTATTAGAACTTCTCGTGGTCAATGTAAGACTTTGAATTTATTCTATGTCAAAAAAAAAATGAATATGATAGAAAAGAAAATGAGGTATTAATAATATAGTTATGTTATTTGGAATAAATATGTGTATTATTATTATTATTGGAAAAATAAATAAATGATTTTTTATGTGAAATATTGTTAAAAAAAAAGAAGAAAAGTGAGGTGAATGAATTACATTTGAGTTATTATATTATTTAATTGATAGTAAAAAGGAAAATAAATAAAATAAAAAATAATATAAAAACAAACCAAGGGGTACCATGTATGGTTAAGCACATAAAAGGAAAACAAAAAAAGGATGAAGACAGAAAATGTCTTTAGTAACGAGGGAGTGGTAGAAAGAGTGAAGAAGAAAAAAATGGGAGAAAATCCCCATAAAGTTAGGGCTTTTGATTTTACAGTGAAACGATTTTTGATCAATATCAAAATTTGAGGGCTTATCCTATTTTGATTTTGAAGAACGCTCTCATGTCCGAACAATCCATTAACGGTTAGATTTTGAAAATATGAGTTAGGGTGGTTTAACCCTAAAACTTTTATTTATCAAATTTCTAAAATAATAAATTATGAATCTTGTGTAGGAAGTTAATATATGCTTTATGATGGTTGTTGGATGATTCCTTTAGTTATTTAAACCTCTAGTTATTGTTGTTAGGTTTGTTGGTAAATTTATATTTTTGATTTTATTCATAATGCTGAAAGGGTTGTTTGTGGTGATTTATTTGGTAATGTTTATATAGGGTAATATATGAAAATTTTTCCTAAGTGTCGAGAATCGGGTCAATTGATTATAAATACAATATGATTTAATTGAAAATTTTTAAGTTAATCTTTCATTATTAATTTTATTATTTGAATTTAAAAGGGAGAAACAAAAAATGAATGTGTAGTGTATTGGGAAATTTGAGTATTTGAAGGTTAATAAAATTTATAGCATTGATGAAATTAATATGGAAGATTTAGGAGATTTTACATGATATTTGAAAGATGAATTTTGGAAAGAAGATATTGGTGTGGATTGTTGAAATTTATTGAATATGTTTGTAATACATATTTAATTTATTATGAACAGATAAAAATGGGTAAATGATTTCATAGATCAATTTGGATGGAGTGGTGTAAGATTTACATAAGAAAATTAATTGTTGTCGACATAATTTACGTGAGGTAAAGATGGTTACTTATGAGATTGTGAGTTTATTGGACTATTTTGAGCCATAAATGAATTATTTGAGTGGTTGTTGATAACAACACGTACATACTCTATTGGTGTTGAATGAATGAAATGATTGAAAAAATATTAGATGTGAGACTGTATTTAAATGTGTGTTACATTATCAAGGATTGTGATTTGAGTTGAAAAGTATATGATGTGAATAAATTGTATCATCCTATGCAATTGCATCCATGGTTAATTATAGAAGAATTGTTATATGAAATTGATGAGACCCGGAAAAGGGTAAAGATGGAAAGAAAATAAATTTAGGAAACGTGAATGACCCAAGTGAGAGGCGAATTAAGAAGTGAGAGATCCCTAGATGAAAAAGACCTGTAATTTTAACTGGAAGACTCCGAAAGGGAAGTGTATTAAGGTATAGACACATATCTTTCGATGAAACTCCAAAACGACAATGTAATTAATGGTTGTGCATCACTTCTCACTCTGCATCCCATCATATTTCATTTGTGTTAATTATGTGAATTATGTTGGATGATGATGTGTTTGCCATGTGTAAATCGTGTGATTGTTTAGTTATGTGTGCATCCCATCATATAAATTTTTATGTTTCTTTTATTTAACTAAATATCGAGCCTTAGTTATATATAATTTCATTGGGTATAAATCACTCTACTGAGTAACTTTGAAATGCTCATCCCTTTATTTTAAATACTTTTAGATGCAGAGCTAGTTTGAGGAAACAATAAAAAAGACTAAGTACTATACCAAGAAGTCTCATAAAGCCAAAGAACTCAGTTTGATATGTATCTTATCAAATGGACTTATAGAAATTTTCATACCTTTAAATATATTTTGTAATGATAAAATATTATACATCCTCATGAATATGGTATCATCACCAACGGATCATATTAATAATTAAAATATTGGATACGGTAAACGGTAAGATTGATTTATTAAAAATAAAAATAGAGTATATTCGCTTTGATTGCTAGGTTGGACTATAGATTTTGGGGTGCGTCAGGTAATCTGAGGCGTGAGAGTTATTGCGCCACAGATGAAAGTAAAGGGAAATCACGGTTTTAAATGCTATGGTTTGTAGTTATTGCTATTAAAATTGGTTTTAAAATAAAGTTATTGTTATATGTACCTTCGAGCGTCTACTCTGCTCTTCAACGCTTGCTGTTACTTTAATTTCTTAATTTTTTGGCTTTTGCATTTGCTATCGCAGTTAGTGATTTGTTGGTGCAAAGAAAGCTTCTACTCCATACTCCATTCCTGTTCTGTGATTTCCCCTCAGTTCTTTCACTTCCTTTCGCAGAGGGTGTCAGACATGGCTGCCCGAGGTGGTTGGAGGAGCTGTTCTCTCCGCTTTTCTCCAAGTTCTTTTGACCGTTTGGCTTCCAGGGGCTTCCGACTTGGTCCGGAACCTGGGGCTTAGTGATGAACTCCGGGACACGTTGAAAGATATATTGGTGAATGTGCATAGAGTGATCAATGATGCTGAGGTGAAGCAAATTTGGGAACCAGATATCGAGAGTTGGCTGGAAACAGTGAAGGATGCTGTGTATGGGGCGGAGGACCTTTTGGATGAGATCGCCACTGAAGTACTACGCTCCCAGATCAAAGGTGCTGGCTCCAGTAATTGGGTATTGTACTCCCAGTTCGCCTCTAGGTTCAAGACTCTTGGTAGGGGCTTGGAGCAGAGGGTGAAGGGGATGATCTCCGATCTTGAAAGTATTTTGCAAGAGAGAGAGTTCTGGCATAGGAAGCAGATGGTCATAATGAGGAATCCTTGTTACTCAGACAAACCACTCCTTGATGGATGAATCCTTGGTAGTGTACGGTATGGATGAGAAGTAAAGATACATAGTGAATCGATTATCTTCTGATAATGCTGATGGCAACATGATAGATGTAATCTCCATAGTCGGCATGGGCGCCGCGGAAAAGGCATCCACACTGGCTCAGCTCGTTTATAATGATGAGAGATTGAATAGACACTTTGGCTTGAAAGCATGGGTTTGTGTCTCGAGGATTTTCTTGTTCTCAAGATAAACAAAAACTGTGGCACTTGAGGAATCGGATGTGCAACCCGTGGCAACCTAGATTCGCTCCAGAAAGCGCAAACTGAAAGAAAGCCCCGTAAGTGCTAGAAATTTCTACTCGTTCTGATGATGTTTGGTCGAGCGGTTGCAGGGAATGGGATTCCAGCCATGACCTGCGCTCCCAAAAGAAGCAAGGTTCCCGTGACTACTCGCGATCTAAAATGTTGCAACAAATCCATGTTCAGTTTATACTATCCTTTGACAGATTTTGTCCGAAGCAGATAGTTGGAATGGTTTCAAAGATTCGCATTTGTAAATGAGACCGGCCATATTCCGGATCTGGAGTCAATCGGCAGAGATATTGAATTCCAAGCGTGGACGATTGCCTTTGGCTATAAATGCGCCTTCTCGGAGGCTCTCTTGTATTCTAAAACTGAAACGTCCGAATGGAAACAAATTTTGGATAGTGAAATATGGTCTTGAACACAGATGTTCTTCCCAATGTTATATTGAGCCATCAGGATCTTCCGTTGCAACTTGCGATGTTTTTGCTTATTGCTCCATCTTCCCCAAGGCCCATGAATTCGATATGGAAAAACTAATTTTACTATGGATGGCAGAAGGATTTCTACGACTTCAGCGAGGCATGGAAAGAATAGAAGAGGTAGGTGAGTTGCATTTTCACCAACTTCTATCGAAATCATTTTTTCAAAAGTCTATTGCCCATGACTCTCACTTTTTGTCACACGATCTTACATGACTTAGCTAAACTTATATCCGGAAAGTCTTGTGTTCGATTGGATGATACTCATGAGGTTCAAAACATCTTTGAGACCACTCGTCATTCATTGTACTTTGAAAACACTGACTCCAAGGCGAAGGCTCCATTTAAGAGATTTGAAGCCCTTACCAAAGGAAAAGGTCTTCGTACACTCTTGGAATTGAAATACAAACGTGGGTGTCAAATAAATAAAAGAGTCAGTTTGCACATGTTACCTGAATGGAGGTATTTACGAGTGTTGTCATTGCGACATTACGAAAACATTGATTTGCCTAAATCAATAGGCAAATTAAAACATTTGCGATACTTGGACCTCTCTTTTACCATGATTGAAAGAGTCACCGATTCAAGGTGCATTTGTGCAAATTTATGCAAACTTTGTTACTATCAAGAATCAAATAGCCTCTGTGGATTCCCTACTAGGATGGATAAATTGATTAATTTGCGTTATCTTGATGTCAATGGATGTGGAGAAATGCCAAGTCATATTGGAAAGTTAACAAGATTACAAAAGCTGAGTGATTTTATCGTAGTCCCCCAAGAACATGGGGTAAGAATCAGTGAATTGAAAGAGCTTTCGGAGATTAGGGGAAGACTTGAAATTTCACGGTTGGAGAATGTGGTAAATTTTGACGATGCTTTGGGAGCAAGTATGACGGATAAGACGCACCTAGATGAACTAAGCTTGATATGGACCAGTTGTGTTGGAGAAGGTGATAAAGCGGATAAAATACTCGAAATATTGCAGTGATTCATGCTATTTCAAATTTAAAGGAGTTGAACATAATCAACTGTCCCAGTCTAACGTTTTGGCCTTTTTTAAGGAATTCTAGGGTCTCAAATCTTCTGTCCCTAGAATTGGACGGTTGTAGAAAGTGTATTTATTTGGCATCATTGGGGGAGCTACCACATCTTAAGTACCTACGAATCTCAAGAATGGAAAATCTAGAGAGGGTGGGCGCTGAGTTTTATGGGTATTCTTATCACTGCTTCCCATCGCTACAAACCCTAATATTCTGCAATATGGAGAGATGGACGTGTTGGGAAAACACATATAGTAGTGATGCCTTGAGCCGCCGTGATCCATTTCCTTGTCTCCAGAAGCTTTGTATCAGAGACTGTCCCGAACTCACAGTTGTAAATGTATATGAGTTTTCTTCATTGAAGACACTTGAAATTGATGGATGTGGTCAGTTGGGTGAGGATTTTTATTTCAATGTTCCAAACATCCGTGAATTGAAGATGAAGAACTATGGAGGTTTCGGGTTAAGACTTGGCACTGATCTTCCAACTTTAGATATTGAAATTTGTAAAATGTCTCAGTGGGATCGAATACCATGTGAACCCCAAAGTCTCACAATCAGGCATACTTTTGATGTAGAGTCTCTATTAGAGAACGAACTCCTGCAAAGCCCCACTTCCCTCACACAAAATTTGCGAATATGGAATTGTAGTTTTTTCAGATGCTTGCAAAGAGCTCCTTTACCCAATACACTGAAATCACTAGACATCTCTGAGTGTGCCAACCTGCGGTTTCTCCTACCTGTGTTGTTCGGTTGTCGTTACCCATCTCTTGAACAATTAAGAATCCACAGTAGCCAAACCGCAGACACTTGGGAGCCATTATCCTTCTCATTAGACCACTTCCCCAGATTGATTCATTTTTCCATGAGTGGTCGTAACGATTTTAAACTCCATCCACTGATTTCAGAGTGGAACCCACTTCCTTCAAATCTTTAAGTAACCGAAGGGTGTGATGATCTTGAAATGATTAAATTGCCCGTTCTCAACTCGGCATGCTATGAGATCTTGCAATGCTCGCAGCTCACGGTGCTAACACTCACAACCACCCACTTCCCTTCGGTCCTTGCGAATTGAAGGGTGCGATGATCTTGAAACGATTGAATTGCCCGTTCTCGACTCGGCATGCTATGAGATCTTGCAATGCTCGAAGCTTAGGGTGCTGATACTCCCATTCAGGGAACCACCCGCTTCCCTTTTGTCTTTGCGGATCGAAAGATGCGAGGATCTTGAAATGATTGAATTGCCTACTGTCGACTCGGCATGCTATGAGATCTCGCAATGCTCGAAGCTCAGGGTGCTGATACTCCCTTTCAGGGAACCACCCACTTCCCTTCGGTCCTTGCGAATCCAAGGGTGTCGTAATCTTGAACATATTGAATTGCCTTCTTCCTTGCGGAGTTTGAGGTTGTGGCGTAAGATTTGCCCGCCAATCAATTCTTCAGATGGATGGTTTGCTCAAACCTACGTGAACTTGAAAGTTTACGATTGCGACCGACTCGCACCACTGGCGAACTTAAATTTGCAGACACCAGTTTCTCTCACGGAACTCAAAATCAGAGGATGCGGAGACGTGGAGTCATTTCCCGTGGAGCGCCTGCTGCCCTCCACACTTACCTCTCTTGTAATCGAAGATTTTCCAAAACTCAAATCACTAGACGGTGGAGGGCTTCAACAACTTACGTCTCTTGCAGAATTATCCATCTGTCGCTGCCCAATGCTCAAATCCTTTAGGAAAAAGGTGCTTCAACATCTTACATCTCTTCAACGATTATCCATC
>JAEQBH010004748.1:0-151806 GCA_016808115.1 Tetrastigma voinierianum
CACGAGCTACTTGACTAACTCCTTCTCACTTAAGCTACTTACCTACATCTTTCAGGGCATGCTTAGAGTCCACACCTAGCTTGATTTGGGTCTCTTCTTAAAACTCAAAAAAAAAGTGTTTTTACACAGCCAAATGAATGAGAGCCTGACAGATGAATAAAAGATATGAATCAACCCATTAGGATAATCCAATTGAAAAATTATATGGAAATCAAGGTAAGGAGGATTTTCTCAGAAACCAAACATTCCCAATTTAGGTTGAAGAGGGAGAGCTCAAAGGGAGTGAAATACGGATGTTGGTGTCTTTGACCTAAAAATATAAATTTCTATCCCTCTAACTTAGCTATCTCACCTTGTTTTGAACAATTCCTCTTCAATTTAGGTGTTCACCCATACATTTCCTCTCCTTTCCATTTATTTGGATCCTCATTCATGTTATAGGTTTTGTTGTGGTCATCAAGGTATGTGCCCTTTCTTATTTTTTTTTTATTATGATCTTGATGTTGTTCCCTTTTTTGCTTCACATTCTCATTACTCATTCCTTGTTTCCCCGGTATATTAATTTAATTATCATCTCTAAAACCATTAATATTGTATTCTATTCTATTTATATTGATAATGAATCGAATGTTGTAAAGAGTTAAAGAGTAATGGCACATCCAGCTATCCCATTACCATCTTCCAGCTAGCAGTTTGGAACTTGCACATAGTGATTGCCTTGCCCATTAGCTTATGGTAAGATTGACTTATTTGTTCAGCATGATCAGGAATGTGCATTTCAAAGTGCTAGATGACTGAAGAATAAGCATTCGGGTAGGAGCAGAGAAAACATAACCAATCACTACATCATCAGCACAGAACTGTTGCCATCACCAAGCAAGCTATCTATCACCCTGGTGGAATAGTGGTACTGGTATGGTCGATTCCATACTTCAGAGACAGCTAGAGAGTCTTGTGAAACGGCCTTTAGAAAAGCAAAATCTGTTTGTTTAAGTTATAGTGCCCAGTCTTTTTGACCTGATAACTCGAAGTTTAGAATTCATGTTTTGTGAAGTATTGTCGCCCTTGTTAAGTAAAATGGTGGGACTTGATTGTGAACAAAATGATTACTTGACTAGCATGAGTGTCCTTTTCTAAATTTTTTTTTTCAGTACTTTTGTTTCACATTCAATCCCTTGAGTCGCATTGCAACTGCATTATTTCATGTTTAGTCTAGCGTTGCTGATTTTTTGAATTCACCATGAAAGCCAACATTCAAATCCCCCTTATGACTTGGCAACAAAGGCCACATATCTAGTATTGGAAAAACTTGTGGAGTATGCTTATTGTGCTTCATACTTGGAGTTGTCCTGCCTAGATCTAGTTTCCTACTATCAGGATGGTGCAAAGTTGGCAGTGAGAAAACACTTCCCAATGGTCCATGGGTCCCAAATTGACTGAGGACTTGGACTTATCAAGATACATGGCAATGCGTGAGGAGTCAAGGAACATCTGTATGACTAGATCCAACCTCAAACTTTTAAAAGGAGTTTGAGACAGGCAGTTTGGCTAGAGTTAGAGGAACCTTGGACCTTCCTAGACATTCTATTGCATCTGGAAACTGAAATATTTCCTTTCCTAGTTTCTGCTTCTGTTTTTCTTTATTGTGACAACCAGATATCATGCAAAAAAAAAAAAAAAGATGCTGAATGATGATTGCATCAATAAATTTCCTCTCTAAAAAATAAGTAATCATTTGTCTCACGATGATTTTGAATTTTTTCCTTGTTCCCTGTGTTCCTCTTTTAATCCCATTTAGTGTCACGAACACCTCGCACACAAAACTAAGGATCAGATGCTGATAATATCAAGAACCTTGCTAGTGAAGTTTGTAGTCATTTGCCTCACAAGTTGGCTTTATTCCTGGAGACTTTCTCCATACAACTGGCAGTGGAGTGCAGAGCTGCGATGTTACGCCTTATCAGAAGACTAATAATTTCTGTAGCAGCAATAGCAGTAAAGATTTTATGGGGGTATTCAGTTTGATGGCTGTGGGATTTATCCTTGGTTCTAGTCCAAAATATAAGAGCATCACTAGTGCTCCATTCCAATTTGCTTTATTGATTTTCTTTTCCACGAACATGATCAACTTGGTTGTTTCTGTAGAAAACTTGGTTATGATTGATGCAGTATTAGCTTCTTGTATATTAGTGAGGCTGAATAAATTGAATTGGATCATCCTGTCTTTCTCTACTCACTGAGAAAAATTAAATCATCCTGCATATAGCTACCATCAATCTGTCTGGGTGGTATTGATGATTGTGGGCATGGATGTTTCTTTGGCTGAACCTATCATTTTCCCTCTCCTTTCTCAGTTCCAACATTAGTATGCTTGATTGTATCCTATTCTGCTAGATTGGCATTTTGATGTCAAACACTCCTATTTACCAAAATTTGGTGGATGCACAACAGTGGATCTATCACTTGTCCCCATGAACCTCTTTACTCTCTCACTATCCATTTCTCTTTTTCTTTTCCGAAGACAATTTCATTATTCTTGTGTCTTTTGTTTCCATATTCTTGGGTCAACCTATGCCTTTCCTTTGGATACCAATTTATCTGTATTTTTGAGTTGGCTACCTTGGATTCTTTGCTACACCTGTTAAGAGCATGTGACCCTGTTAAGCCCTGTTCAGATTAGATAGGCGAGACGGGGAAAGAATAAAGAAAGAGGAAGATGGCAGCAAGTTAGTTAGAGCAAGGCTGCAGCTTAGGCCTAAGGATCTGGGAGAGCTAGAGGACTCTCAAATTTCCTCCCCTTGCAATTTCATTAAAAAAGTTTATTCAAATACAATTTAGATTTCCATTGAAACCTTAGGGGAAATTATTCTGTTACTTGAATTGAGGGGTTCCTAACATTGGTATCAGAGCATGGAGACCCGCACCACCACTGCTAAAAAGAAATTGGAGAACAAGATGGATGAAATGGAAAATCGTATGGTTGCTTTCAGATCGGAGTTGAACCAGATTGGTTCACAACTTGATCGACTTAGTCGACTGAATGTAGATCGGCTGAATAACACTATGGATAGATTGCCGAAGGTAGAGGAGAGTCTAATCTCTCTAGTCCGTCTTCTGGAGGCAGGACCGTTACGCTCAACGTCTTCAGTACCAACCCTAGGGAAAGCGACAAATAGGGGGAACTGGGTTCCAGAATCGAAGCTTCAGGAGTGCCGCGAGAAGATAGGAGATCAATAAGTAACTCCGTCTACAAATTTTGCTCGATCCGACCGAGATTTACTCGCGAAAAATCGAGTTGCCAATATTTGAAGGCGACAACCCCGATGGATGGCTTTTTCGTGCAGAACGGTACTTCGAGATCAATAAACTCTCGTCGGTTGAGAAGCTTCGAGCTACCGTCGTATGTCTAGAGGGTGATGCTCGCCTTAACTCTCTACTATGAGGATGGATATGAAGAGGATTTTTGGGGATGGTCAGATTTTCGCGAACAGCTCCTTGAACGATTTCGTACTTCATAGAGGGTACTCTTTGATCAGTTTGCCCTTTGGAAATCCTCCTCCGGCTGAGAATTTCATTGATAGTTCGAAGTCCTATCGACACCTCTAAGGGACGTAGCAGAGGTGGTGTTGGGAAGCGCCTTTGTTAATGGGCTCCGAGAAGATGTTAGAACTGAGTTGAGATTATGGGCTCCAGTGGGCTTGCCATAAATGATGCATGTGGCCCAAGAGATTGAAGATAAAGACATGGCAGTCCAAGCCCGACGGACTGGGCTTACTTCTCCCATGGGTAGGCTTGCTCCAAATGGGTTTTCTTCTAGCTCTTTGCCCTACGACCCTAAAACATCAACCCCACTCTTCAAACCTTCGCTGAATGATAGAAGCAGAGATGCAAGAGAAGAGAAGCAAGGGATTGTGCTTCAGATGCGATGAAAATTTTGGCCCTGGCCAGCGTTGCAAACAAAAAGACCTCCAAGTGCTGTGGGTGTTGGATGAAGAAGAACTTGCTGGGGACGAAGAGATCACAATTTTCGCTGAAGTAGAACAAAAACCCCGATATGAGAGCACCAAGGATCCGATTGAAGAATTATCCTCTCCTTCATTATCTCTTTCTTCCATGGTGGGTTTATCGGCACCCCACTCGTTGAAAATACGAGGGCAAATCAGAGAACAGGATGTTGTAGTACTCATTGACTCAAGAGCCTCGCACAATTTCATCATCGCTGCTTTGGTTAAGGAGTTAGGGTTGCCGGTAGCATCAACCAAGGATTTCGGAGTGGTATTGGACATGGGGATTGAAATTAGGGCTATAAGGGTATTTTGGCGGGTCAGTTTACATCTTCCGGAATGGAAGATAATAGCTTATTTCTTCCTGATTCCATTAGGAAGCTTAGAGGTGATCTTGGGATAGGTTAGCATCTTTGGGGGAATCCTATATGAATTGGGGAGCGATGATTATGAGATTTAGGGTTAGATGAACAAAGGTACAACTCTAACGGGATCCGTCTCTGATAAGACCCAAGACTCCCTTCGTTCTATGATGCGAACAATCCAACTTGAAGTAAGGAATACTTATCGAATTAAATAATCTTAATCTCATGACAGCTGACGAGAAATCCCATACCAAGGAATCCTCACCCACCCCAACAGCAATATTCCAATTAGTAGAGGAATTTTTTGACAATTTTGCAGCTCCTCGGGGTTATCGCGGGATTTCCTGTTTATTGAGCGTTTAGTTGCTGAGAAGTTAGCCGCGGGTATCATTCAACCCAGCACCAACCCCTTCTTTGGCCCGATTTTGTTAGTGAAAAAAAAACAGCAGTTGAAGGTTATGTGTTAATTATCGGGCTCTCAATTAGGCCATAGTACCAGATAAGTTTTCAATTCCCATTATAGAAGAATTATTGGATGAGCTTCATGGTGCCACTATTTTCAGCAAAATTGATTTGAAATTTGGATATCATCAAATTTGTATAAGGGCTGAAGATGTCCCAAAAACTGCCTTTCGCACGCACATTAGCCATTATAAGTTCTTGGTAATGCCTTTCAGCTTAACCAATGCCCCATCAACGTTTCAGTCATTAATGAATGATATATTTTGGAAGTTCCTAAGGAAATTTGTTTTGGTATTTTTCGACAACAGCCTCATTTATAGTGCCACTACGGATGACCATGTGGAACATCTGCAGCTGGTCTTTTCTGTCCTTCGCTCTCACCAACTGTTTGCTAACATTAAGAAGTGTTTGCTTGGGTAGATTTGAATTGACTATCTGGGTCATGTTATCGATGCACATGGCGTTTCTGCTAATCCCTCTAAAATTCAAGCAATGTTAAGAGTGGCAGACCCCCTCGAATCTACTGGGTTTACGTGGATTTTTGGGTTTAACTAGTTATTACAGGAAATTTGTAAAAAATTACAGCTCAATAGCTTGTCCCCTCACACAACAACTGAAGAAAGATGCCTTCCATTGGAATGCAGAGGCTGACGACGCCTTCCATGCCCTGAAGGATGCCATGACCAGCCTACGTGTGCTCGCCTTACTAGATTTTTCCAAGGAATTCGTGATTGAAACAGACGCATTAGGCTTGAGGCTGGGTGCAATATTGATGCAAGAGAGTCTCCCTATCACTTTCTATAGTCGGAAACTCAGTCTTACTGCTCACACCAGGTCTGTCCATGAACGAGAACTTATGGCTATTGTCTTGCTATTAAAAATGGAGGCTATACATTATTAGCAGTTTGTGGTTCGAATAGACCAATGCAATCTCTGTTTCTTATTAGAACAAAGAGTGGTTGAAGCTGAATACCAGAAATGGATGCTAAAACTCATGCCATACAATACAAACCGAGCAGCACAAATTCAGCAGCAGACGCCTTATCTAGAGCTCTTGGCGAAGCTAGTTTGTCCTAATTGACAACCCAATCATAAAGGATTTTGAGGAATTAAAGGAGATGGTGGTTGCTAACTCCTTTTTAGCTAATATTCAACATGCTGTCCAACAAGATCCAATGTCCCACCCGAGGTTTTCGCGGGTAGCGTGTCACCTTACTACCGAAGCTAGTTATACCTGATTCTCCATTTATTATTTTATTACTCAACAAATTCCACAATAGCGCATGTCGGAATACTCACGAACGTATAATCGCTAGCTATTGAATTTTATCAAAGGGTTTGAAGAAAATTATGCAACGGTTTGTGATGGCTTATGACACATGTCGTGAATAAAACGATTAATAACTACTCTAGACCCTACATGTCACTGACTAATCAAGGCGGTCCTGACCAAGTAGCTGGAAGACTTTTATCAAGATCAAGGTCGATGGTTTTGAGCTACGAGGAGAAATAGCTTCCGTGCGCTGCTGCAAGTGGATCGAGGACAAGATTCTTCTAGCCTGTGCATGCCTACCCTTTGTTTCGGGAGTCATTACCGGTCTCGACCCGACTATAAAGAAGGGTGTTGGCCTACCCTGCACAAACTGGTCGGGAGCTGGAGCCACTCTCCTGATGAGCCCAAGGCAGGGCGAAACCAGTCAGCATAAAGGCAAGATGTGTGGCGTGGCAGGCTGGGTCTCAAGAAAGTTTCTATGTGAGACCGCCACACGGGCCGCACCGCTGCGTGAATGAGTAGGCCCGTGACAAGTGGTAATGTGAAAGGTGACGTAAGTTCTTCAACAGCATGGTGTTGTCTTCTGGCCGATCCTGCCACCGAAAGTCGTTTTCCTAAAAGTTGTCAAAGAATCGATGAAGCCGCAGGCTAAGTCGGGCGTTCCTCCCACATTGTACAAGGTGCCGGTTGCTGACTAGTAGTGCGTAACGGGTGCTCGCCTCACTAGCGGAAGCCACGAGGTGTCGCTTGGGTGTGGAAGTGACAAGGCGCTCCTTCCATGGTCAGGATGTCAAAGGTTCAAGATATGGACGCCCCTCTTTGGCCCGGGGTACGCGACCTTAGTCGATGATGGTCCCGGGGAGCGCTGTTGTTCAAGGAAGGTCGAGACGGTGAGCGTGCTCGCACGAGGGCGTGCAAGATATCGGGTGGGGAGAATGTCACTGCCACTCAGGTGGGCGTCCGTGACAAAGAAGACTTTATTGAAGCGATCAAGCATGTTGATGGTTTTGAGCTTAATGGTGAGAGCCACCCAGAAAGCGCGTAAGTGGATCGAGGTGAAGATTCTTCTGAGTTCGTGCACGCCGACCCGTTAGGCTCGGGGAGCTCGTCGGTCTCTTTGACCGACTACGAAGAAGGGTGCTGGCCTACCCCGCACAACCGGTCGAGAGCCAGCCGCTCCCGACGAGCCCAAGCAAGGTGGCGAAACCGGGCCAAAGATAAAGGTAAGACGTGGCGTGCAGTCGGGTCTCAAGAAAGTATCTATGTGAGACCGTCGCACGTGCCGCCGGCCGCGTGGAATGAGCAGCCCGGTGACACACAAACACCCAATTCCTGCTGATGGGGAGGATACCATGGACTTATAGAGGGTCTCCTGCGTCAAAGGGTGCGTGCCATTTAGTCAGTGGTAGACAAGTTGATTGAAGTATACATTTGCTGAAATTAAACGTCCATACGCAGCATCAATAGCAAGGTTTTATTCAGGAAGTGGTTCGCTTGCACGGCACACTGAGATCCATTGTATCTGATTGCGACCCAATGAGTTTGCTCTGGCGAAAATTATTCTCCTTGCAAGTTCTGTATACCACCAGCAAACCGATGGGCAGTCAGAAGTTGTTAACTAGGGGCTGGAAACCTATTTGTGTTGTGTTATTATTGACAAACCTTCGAACTGGATCTCCTAGTTAGCGTGGGCAGAATATCACTACAACACTGCCATTCATTCTACTACGGGGAATGACTCCTTTCCATGCTCTCTCTTTGGCTGCCAACTGCTCCTCCGTCGTTATGAAATGGGGGCGTAGCTAATACAGAGGTTAAAAACCAACTTATTACTTATGATGCTATATTTTGGTGGAACTTAAGAGCCACTTGCAAAGAGTTTCAACAACAAATGCAACGGATTGCCAATACATCAAGCCGATACCAACTTTAACATAGGTGAGCATGTTTTTGTTAAGCTCAAGCCCTATCGTCAACAATCACTATGCACCTGACTGAATGAGAAGTTGGCCCCTCGTTATTTTGGCCCCTTTGAAGTGCTACGACGAAGTAGACAGGTTGCTAACGAAATGTGGCTTCCTCCTGCTGCCCGCATCCACGACATCTCTCATGTTTCGCAACTTAAACGAGTTGTCGGCTTGCATGAGAGTTACCCAACTATTCCCACTCACTTAATTTCGGACATAGAGCTGATTGTTGAATCATGAGAAGTTAGGGGAGTGCGCTTACTAGCTATGCAGCTAGGGAAAACAGGCACAAAAATGGTCATCCGCTAGAAGGATCTGCCAATGTTTGAGTACTCTTGGGAACACTTTGATGTACTTCAGCAGCAGTTGCCAGCTTTTAACCTTGAGGATAAGGTTCAACTTTGGGTGATGGGTAATGTAAAAGGCCCTTGTTCAAATTACATATGCAAGACTGGGAAAGAATAAAGAAAGAGGAAGAGGGCAGCAAGTTAGTTAGAGCAAGGCTGCATGTCAGTTATATAAGTTGTTACGCCTAGTTGGTACATAGGGAGAGACTTCTATTTTTTGTCTTTTATAGAAAGGTGGGGGATGTAGGAGGCATGAGGATTTTTCTTGTACTCTCAACTTAGGCATGAGGATATGGGAGAGCTGGAGGACTCTCAAATTTCCTCCCCTTTTAATTCCAATGAAGAAGTTTATTCAAATACATTTTAGATTTCCATTGAAACCTTGGAGAGGATATTATTCTGTTATCTGAATTGAGGGGTTCCTAACAGATCCCATCTGTCACTTGGGTTCCCACCTGAAAAAAAGTGTGAATTTGAATTATGATATTATCCTTAGTTATTCACTCCTTTTTCGTGTAAAACATATGTTACTCTAAGTGTCACCTATAATCCATTCACTTCAGATCCCAAACCCCTTAAGAAACACTGGATTGCCTTTTTTCTTCCTTCATATTTTATCCTTTCATGATTAATATTGAAATGTTACTTCAATTTTCTGTATAGGGAAAGGAATATCCTATACCTGTATTTGTAAGTATGGTTTTATGAAATTGATTTGTTTAGGTATCTTTTGTTGTTAATGGTTGTTAAAATGCACAATATTCTAGGGAATGGGTTCCCCTGGTGGAAGGAAATTGACATTGCAGTTGATTTTAAAGCACCTGACGAGTCTGACTGGTTTACATATCCTACTGAAGAAGAATGTCATTACTACCTGCAGGGTCCAGCTAATAAATCTGGGTAATGCCTTGGGGCGCTCATCCAGGTTGTTATTCCTGTGCATCCACTTCTGAAACCATTAAAATCAGCGGAAATTGATATTCTCATATCTTCCATACAGGATTATCATTCTCCCCAGAGCTCAGCCTGAATTTCCCCCCCTGAGACCTGCTGTGCAGAAGTTAATTAGATCATAAACTTGAATCTTGAACTTGTGGAGTGTCGGCCCGTAGTCTGCCTGATACTCTATCTAAGATCACTGCTGAAGCTGGTGGCAATGCGAAAGCCAGGAGCTTGACTTTCAGGTCAATAATGCCTTGATCACAAAAAATGACTACCAGATTTTGTCGCTCTAATTAATGGTTTCTGCACTGGTAAATAACCCAGAATTGATTTGTCCATAGTCCAGTCTGAATCTTTTCCCTGTTACTGCAATGCCCTCCAGACTCCAGACTCCAGAGTGAGTACCTAATAAATAAATATATATATTCACTACACCATGTTGAATATATATATATATATATATATATATATATATATATATATATATATATATATATATATATATATATATATATATATGTCGATAAGGTTTTTCTATTTAAAAATTACAAAGAGTGAGTCCCATTTCAATTTATTTAAAAATTATAAACAAAAGACATGAAATCAGACTATCATATATAAACAAGGTCAAGTTCTTTTATTTAAAATATTTGATAAAAAGTTTAAAATATTTAATAAAGGGCTATCTAGCAAACCTTAAGTTAAGATCTCAATAAATCTTGAATATCATATATATATATATATATATATATATATATATATATATATATATATTGGGTACAACTTTCTAGTTACGGCTTACTGGGTTTGAACTTAAAGTTTGTTGAACCATATATCAAATATTTTGTATTCTTTATCAAACATTTTTATAATCAAATAACATGGCTTTGATTTTATGTCTTTGGTTCTTTCTTTTTTTTCAAATAAATTGAAATGAATAACCCATAACATGGTTTCCCTTTTCATTTTAGATTGTCTCTTTCATGGGGATTTATAATTGAGACTGATACTGAACAAAAGTTGTACATGGGGGCATGCAGGGATTTTGCTTGCATAAAGAAACAAAGAATTAAGTGTGTTAAGAAGTAAAATGGACTCCATTACACATGAGAAACCCACAACCACAAGCTTCTGCCAAGCGACACACTTTTAGACAGCAGATAAAAGGTGTTCAGTCTTGGCTTTGATTGTATGCATGAGAGCAAACACCGCTGATTCATATTAATGAATAGAGAAGAGTGGAAGGTGTTTTAAATTTTAATTGTAAAGTCACCTTGTGGAAGAATCCAAGAGGAATTGTTCAGGACATGACAATAGTACAATGCCCCATTATGTAGCTGAACTATAATTTCCATGAACTTCATCTGTTGCATCATGCAACACATGTTTCTTTCACTGCTTGCTGTAACCTTCTTAAAATCTTGGACTGCTACACGCCTCTTCTGGTCTGGGTGTCTGTCATTTTTTTAAATTAATAAATTATATTTAAGTGTAATTGGTTATTTACTAGGATTAAATTAGATTTGAAATAAATTAATTAATCTATGTGGTATATCTTCAAATTTTATAGGTACGGTAAAATAAAATTTATAATGATGTATAGTATTAAAGGACGACCTATATATATATATATATATATATATATATATATATATATATATATATATATATATATATATATATATATATATGTATGATAAATATGTATGATAAATATGTTTTCAGAAAGCGGGCCCCCATTGAGTAAAGAGATGCCTCTCCTTTCTTGATTTAACGCTACCTATTTTTCCATACACCATCATCAACCTACCCTTAAACTTAAACTTAGGGTAAGTAATAAGAGTAACAATATTTTAATGAAGAAGATGGTGGAAGAATCTTTTTGTTAAAGGCTAGGATGGATTGGATTGGATTGGATTGGATTGGGGTGGGGTGGGGTGGGGGGGGAAGTACGTTTCCAAAATCAGACTCATCCCCAAAGACTAAAACATCAAATCAGAATGGTCTGTGTGGGGGCCATCAGATCGGTCATTCATAAATTACAGGGAAAAGACGCATATCCCTCGAAATCTCTGTTGCCAGATTTTATTGAGTTATTATTATTATTATTATAATATGGGGGTAGAGGGGGAGGCGGTATGATATGATGGGGTTTTTGAATTTCCATTTAGACATATGTATGATTGCCAGTGGGCATCCAGATGCATTCCAAAAACAGGCTCTTCTCTCATCATATTTTCTTTTCCAAGAGCATTGATCTTCACAAGAACATCATCGATGCCGTCCATTTCTGGGCCAACGTATCAACTGAATTGGCGGCGTATCTACACCCTGTTTGGCAAAACTGTTTTGATTTGATATTGATGTTGATGCACAGGTGACGGCTGACCCGCTTGTCCGGGGCCCAAAGCCCATTTGGACAAAGCTCTAATTTTTAAATGACTAGAGCCCAATATGAATATCCCCAGTTGTGGCAGGAGGCAGCTGTAGGAGGCAGGTTGCAGATTATTATTAGGATGATAGAGGGAGGGTTGGTTTATTATTATTATTATTATTAGGGAATAAACCCCTCTCTCACCCAGTCACCCCACCCTACGCCCTCCTAGCTCCAGACTCTTTTGCACGCCTGCTTCTTCCTCTCTCGTTTGTTTCTCTTCCCACGCAGGCCATCTTCTTCATTGTTACTTTTTCAAATTTAAAACTCATCATTCAAATAATATTGAAAATATTTCAAGACTTTATCAAATATATATATATATTTGAAGACAAAACATATTTGGGAGTTGGGATGAATCAGGATGAAGACAATAAGGCAGAGTGAGTACGGGGGAGGCGTTGCTTTGGTTGTGGGGAATTTCAACTTCTCAGTAGATCAAGAAGCAAGGGGGAGGAGGGGAAAAAGGGCGTATGGAATGAAGAAGAGGGGGTGGGGGGTTTCAGTTTGATCAATAAGTGTGAAAATGAGGGACGTTAATTAATGAGAGTAATGACAAAGAATGAGGGAAAGTCAACAAGGGCAGACGGAGGGGCAGGCCAGCCGCAAGCCCGCAAGAGAATGAGGAAGAGAGGGGAGGGAGAGGGCTACTTACTGAGTATGGACTATGAACTAGGAACTATGGAGGGTGTATATTGTGTAATAGGAATAGGAGGTAGCTATGATTGGGGTGGGTGGGGTCATGTTAACAGACAAAAGTACACACGTGGCGCATGATTGGTGGTGATTTATTGGGAGGCAATATCCAGATTGTGGATCCACTTGATAGCTACGTGTCCTTTCATTCTGCTCTCCACATCCGACATGGTTTTTAATAGCCCCCTTTGCTTTTTACTCCTTCGGCTTCTCACGCCTCTGCAGTCTGGAAGCCCAACCCTCCTGCTGCCTGGAGCTTCCACTCCTACCCGCTACCCCTCCCTTTGTCCAATCAAATCCCACCCCCAATCCTACTTATTTTATCGTCATTACCTCATAGTGATTCTTTTCCACCAAATCATTTTACATTAGCGGCTATAATTTTGATTTTTGAATGGAATAAGGAACTCGGAAGGAAGGGTTGTTCAATTTGTTTCCAAGTAGAAGTAGGGTTCGTAGTAGGTAGGTGGGGGGGCCATGGACATGGTGGATTAGCGACAGAGAGAATTCCATTTCCATGTGGGCTGGAGGGATGGAGAGTCACAGATGATGCATGGTTACCATGGTATGTATAGAGAGGTAGGTGGGAAGTGACATTACTGTTGGGCAGGGCGTACCTACTACCAACTATAGGATGCATAACTGAACTGATGGGTCAATGGGAGGGGCAGTTTAGCATGCAGATCAAGATTATCGCTTTTAGGATCCATGCATGTGTTAAATAAAGAGCTAGCAAGGAAGGGAAGGCAGTAGGCTAAGGTGGGTTTTCAGTTTTCCTTCTCCTTTCCGTGTGTGTGTCCTTATTAAGGCAAAAGGAGGAGGAGGAGGAGATTACATATAATATATATAAATATAGGGCAGGCTTTATGGGCGGAAGTTTCAGTGGGGTGGGGAAGGGGAAACAAATATTGGGATTTAGGACTTTAGGAATTAGGAGAGTAGAGTAGAGTGAATTAGTTCAGGGGACAAATTGGTCAGTACTCAGGAGAGAGGATCTGACACACTACTCCCTCGCTCTCCTGCTCGTGAGCACTCTTACAGTCTCTTCTCTCCCCACTCACGGCTGCGGCTCTATATGTTCCCTCCCACTATATACCTACACTGTATTTTATTTCATTTGCAAACTTTAAAGATAAGATAAGGCGACGTTTGAAACCCAAGCAGTTCCACTGCCGACTTTGTGTTTTTCACTTTGTCCACACCTATTATTTGTCTCATTCACTCTCTAGTGTTTTCCATCAATTCTTTAGCCATTTGTTCAAAAAAAAAAAAAAAAAAACTTCAAAACTCTCTTATTCCATGATCCTCACATTCTTCCCTACAACCAAGTGTTGGTCAACCCCTACTTCAGAAGCAGATTAACATTAATTCCATTGAACTATGATATGATTGTTGGAGTTTTAGCCAGGTTTAATTGCAACAGTGAGTGCAGTCTGTGTTCACTTAATTATAGTGTTGGAGACCTTCGTTTTGGAAAGCTTGTCATACCGAGTTATTGATATTTAATCCTTACTAATATATACAGTGCATGCAATACTTCCATCAAGGTTTAAAACTGATACGCTTTTTCAACCGGAATCACGGAAGGTATGGGCCGCTGGGACGCGACCTTGATTGTTTCAGGGATCGATGCAAAGGTTCGATCGCCTGGATCAAGTATGACCGCGCACACCGACCAGAAATCTCCTGCTGCAGCGACTCTCCGCGCAAAATAAAGAAGCGCGGGATCATGCAGGGCTATGCCCGTGGTCGCTCCGATGCCTAAGCTCGGCCGAGAGAAAGAGAGACTCGCTAGAGGGCCGATTTAACGCTGGCTGCGATACGAGCATGCGCTCAAGAGCTGTGACCTTTCACCGCCTGGTGGCCCCAGATTATAGTGGCACATTCCAATTTGAGGGTAAGAAGGATTTTCCCCATCGGACGCGATATTTATCATTTTTATCTATTTTTGGGATGTAGACACAATGAATAGTTTATCGAGAATTGATCCTCCTTCCTTTTTAGTGAGATTCGATTGATTTGCAGGGGATAATATATTATTGAGAATTATCCTCGCTTTCCTTTATCGTGAGATTTGATCGGGATTTTTGCATCAATATATTATCGGTAATCATCTGCTTCCTTTATCGCGTATATTAAGATGATTTGCGCGACGCGAGCCTTCCCAATTATCCATCACTCCGGGCCAAGAGCGGACCTGGCTGCTTTGGGGCCGACGCTAGGGCTTCGTGTTTTATGTGGCTTTGCCTCTCCCTTTTCGCTTCCAGTGAGTAAAGCTCGCCTATTTTTTCAAAACCCCATCATTGTTTCCTCACTCAAGGCGACGCGCGGCGTGGCAAGGGCTATATCAAGCCGTATCTGGTGTGATTTTGCTGTATCACCGGGTCGGATTAGTTGTAGGCTTGCTGTCGCCTCTTATGTCCTGGGTGATAATGATGACCTTTCGCTCGCGCCATTTCTTCCAGAACATCCTCGAATCGTCGTCCCGCTCCTGACCGAATGGCCTAAATTGAGCGTCTGAGTTGAGAAATTAAGCTCGTCAAACTGAGTCGCTAGGGCTTCGTGAGCTAGCTTGTTCGAACTGGACCGATTCCTAGGTTGTACGACTTTTGGCTGAGGTCGTTAGTGCTAGTTGATGATCTCCATCTACCGACCAGATGACTAATTGATCCCTCGGGTCGCATGACCCGCTCGTCGAGGCCGGCCAATGCAGCAGGCAGAGCCTGGCCCTCGCGAACCAATGGGAAGAGCTCGCCGCTGTGAACAGCTGAGCAGAGCTCACCCATGTATTGATGGGAAGAGTCATGGGCAAACTGGAAGAGCTCGTCACTGAATTATGGAAGAGCTCTCACAATGCAGCAGGGCAGAGTCGCCAAATTTTATCAAGTATCAGCTCCATGTGAACTCGAGGGGAAGAGCTCTGCCGAGTGAACGGCGAAAGGCAGCTCGTCCCGCGGGAATCGATGGGAAGAGCTCACGAGAAGACTGAGTAGAGCTCGGCCCAAGGAATCACGGGAAGAGCCGGGTTCGAGTGAACACCGAAAGTGTAGCTCGCCCAAGTGAAACTGATGGGAAGAGCCTGCCAATGTGAGTCAATAAGAGGTCACCATGAGACAAGAGTCACCATGTTGAGTGATAGGAAGAGTCGCATGAATGAATAATTGAGGAGGAGCTCGCTCATGCTGAGGATGGGAAGAGCTCGCCGTATCGAATAATCTGGAAAGGTGAGCTCACCCATGTCAGTGTGATGGGAAGAGCTCGTTAGATGAGTAGGTACAAGAGAGCTCGGCCCATGCCGGGAAGGGATGGAATGAGCTCGCCGTAATGAATAGTAAAGTAGAGCTCGCCCATGCCGAGGATGGGATGAGCTCACAATTATGAGCACTTACTTCCCGAAATTGCATTGTATGCTCCAGCCGGAAAGTGGCGATGTAGCCGAGTGGCTACCGAAATGAGTGGCTGCAGCCAAGCGGGCGAACACTGTCACGCATCGTTCGGTTCGCCACAGAAATTGTACCGGGCGACCGGTCAGCATGGCGCACCGAGTGGCGATCGAGTCGAAAGCATTTTGCACTGAAGCGGTCAATAGCGCCGAGGGCGCATGTAGCCCAGTGACGATCGAAATGAGTGGCGACTGAGCCGAAAGTGGCGCCAGGCCGTGAGCGGGCGATCGAAATGAGTGACGATGTGTACCGAAAGCGGCGATGGAGCCGAGCTGGTTCTAAATGAAAGTGGCGATCGAGTCGAGTGATGCACAGCCTAAATGGGCGATCGAGCCGAGTGGCGCATTGAGCCGAAAGTGGCATAGCCGAGCCGGGCGATTGAGCCAGTGGCGACCGAAATGGTGCGGGCGGCGTAGCCGAAAGTGGCGACAGCCGAAATGGCGCCAGAGCCGAAGGGCATCGGTCGGCATGGCGTACCGAAAGTGGCGACCGGTCGAGTGCATGGCAGAAATGAGCCGGCGACGAGCCGAGTGGCGGTGTAGCCGAAGTACGACGAGCCGAGTGGCGATCAATGGCGGCGTTGTAGCCGAGTGGCGATTGAGCCGAGGGCTGATCGGAGCCGAGCTGGGCCAGAGCCGAGTGGTGGGCGATCGGTCGAAAGGGCGGCGTGTACCGGCGCGACAGCCGAGTGGCGCTAGCTTTGTGCGGCGACAGTCAAGCCGATCTCACTTCGTGTAGCGTGACGGCTCGGAGTAGACGAACTCGCCAAAGTGATGTCGAGCAGCTTGTCCATGTGTATCACGGGAAGAGCCTACCGCTAACTCGGGAAGAGCTCGCACGGGGACCGCCAGGCTCATCGTATCGCGAGTAGGAGTCGCCATGTCAGACCGATGGAAGAGCTCACAATGAAAATAGTGGGCGCGGTTTCGGGCCCATCCGGGCGGGCGCTAAAGGCTCGTCAGGCCGAAATCAGCGTTGGGAACTCGCCCATATCGAGGGAAGATCTTCATCAATATTTAATCGTAGGATTTGAGCCCGTCATTCGATATGTGCGGGAAGTGGCCCGTCGGTCAGTGAGTAGGAGCTCGCCCCATGTTGACCGATGGGAAGAGCTCAAGCCAATGAAAATAGTAAAGGAGCCCGCTCGTTTGAAGTGCGCAAGGCTCGCGCCAACTGAAATCGCCCATATCGAGGGGAAAGAGCTTCGCCAATACGAACTGTAGGATGGAGCCCGGGCCTGTCTGGAGCATGCGCAGCGGCTCTCGTCATCAGCTTAGTAGGAGTCGCCTATGTTGACCGATGGAAGAGCTCGCCAATGAAAAATAGTAGGAAGGAGCCCGCTCGCTTGAAGTGCAAGCAAGGCTCGCCAAAGCGAACACAGTAGGAGCTTCGTCCGTCTAGCCGAGGGAGAGCCACATCAGGAATTGCAGGGGAAGGGTTTCGCCTGGTCCACGTGCGCTGAAGGGCCTGCCAATGTGAATAGAGAAGGAGCCCGCCCGCTTGAAGTGCCGAAGGGCTTGCCAAAGCACAGTAGGAGCTCGGTCCGCCCGAAGCCGAGGAGCCTTCGCCAATGTAATTGCAGGCCGGTTCTCGCCCGTCCGACGCGGCGCCAAGGGGCTCGCCAATGTGAATAGTAGGAAGGAGCCCGCCTGCTTGAAGTGCGCAAGGGCTTGTCAAAGCGCAATAGTAGGAGCTCGGCCCGTCTGGAGCCGTGGGAGAGTCAATAGGAATTTGTAGAAGGAGCCCGTCTGTCTCGTGGCAAAGGAAGGACTCTGCCAATGTGAATAGTGTGAAGGAGCCCGTTTGGCTCAAGTGCAGCTGGCGGCCTCGGGCTGGGTGAATAGTGTGAGCCGTCCGGGCCTTAGCCGGGTGGGAGCCTGTCAATAGGATTTGTAGTGGAAGGAGCTCCGTCCGTCCACCGTGCAAAGAAGGGCCTGGCCACCAATAGTGTGGAAGGAGCCCGTCTCAAGCCAAGTGTACAAGGGCTTCACAAAGCGACAAGTAGGGAGCTCGTCCTGTCTGAAGCCGAGGTGAGAGCTCGCCAATAGGGAATGTAGGAAGGAGCTCCTCCGCTCGTCTCGCCGTGCGGAAGGCCTGCCAATGTGAATAGTAGGGAAGGGAGCCCGCTTTGTTTGAAGTACAAGGGAAGGGCTTCACTAAAGCGAATACAGTGAGCCTCGTCCGTCCGAGCCGAGGGGAGAGCTCCTGGGCTATCAGGAATTTAGAAGGAGCCCGCCCGTCCGATGTGCGCGTGAATACCTGCCAATGTGAATAGTAGGAAGGAGACCGTTTGTTTGAAGTGCAGTGAAGGGCTCAAAGTGAATAGTAGGAGTCACCCGCCTTAGCCGAGGGAGCCTCGGCCAATGGGATTGCAGGCTGAGCCCGCCCGTCCACGTGCGCTGAAGGGCTCGGGCCAATGTGAATATGAGGAAGAGCCCGTCTGCTTCATGCAAGAAGGCTCACTGGGCAATAGTAGGAACTCGCCCGTTCAGCCGAGGGAGCTCACAATAGGAATTGCAGGAAGGAGCCCGTCTGGTCTGGGCCGCAGAGGAAGTGGCTCGCACGTGGCCAGTGGAAGGAGCCCGTTTGCTCAAGTGCAGCCGCGGCTCGCAAGTGAATAGTAGAGCTCGTCCGTCTTAGCCGAGGGAGAGCTCACAATAGGATTAGAGGAAGAGCCCGCCCGTCCGATGTGCAAAGGGGAAGGGCTTCACAATGAGTCTTGAGGAGCTCGCTGTGTGGCTATCGAAGAGCTCTCGCTGTGAGACCGCTATGAGAGCTCGCCCATTTAAATACAATAGGCTCGCTGCAGCCGCTGAAGGAACTGCCAGTAAACTGTAAGAGCTCGTCCATGTAAATACTAGGAGCTCGCTGCTGAGAGTCAGTCAAAGAGCTCACAGTGACCGTTGTAAGAGCTCAGTCCATGTACATACAGGAGCTCAAGCCAAGTAGAGCTGCTTCGAGGAGCCTGTCAGCAGAGCCATCAAAGAGCTCGTCGCACTGCCGCGAGCTCAGTCCATGAATAATAGGGGCTCATTAGGTAGAGCCGTTTGGAAGGAGCTCGTCAGGTAAACTGTCGTAAGAGCTCGTCCATGTAAATAATAGGAGCTCGGGCCGATAGCCGGCTGGGAGGAGCTCTGCCAGCATCACAAGAGCTCGCCCATGTAAATAATAGAGCTCGCCGATAAAGCCGCTGGGAGTGAGCTCGCTGCAGGACTGCTGTAAGAGCTCGTCCACGTAGTCAATAGAGCTCACAAGGAGAGCCGCTGGGAGAGCTCGCATCATTGTAAGAGCTCAAGCCAGCATCAAGGTAAGAGCTCGTCCATGTACATAATAGAGCTCAAGCCAAGGAGAGCCGCTGGGAAGGGCTCACGTGAAGCATTGGAAGAGCTCGGCCAAAGTGTATTCATTGCGAGCTCGCCCATGTACATAATGGGAGCTCGTCAAGGAGAGTCAAGTGGGAAGGGCTTCGCCAGTAGAAGCATTGGAAGAGCTCGCCGTGCACTCGCCATGTAGAGCTCGCCCACAAATAATAGGCTCGCGAGGTAGAGCCGTTTCAAAGAGCTCTGGCAGCAGCTACTGGAAGAGCTCGTCAGCATCAAGCCGCGAGAGCTCGCTCCATGTAAATAATGGGGGCTCGCCGTAGAGCCGCAGCGGCTCACGTAGAGCTATTTGGCTGGGCGCCGAGGCCTTGGGTGGCTCAAGCCGAATCGGCGAGCATACTCGAGTCAGGCCTGACTTCAGGCAAAGATGACCCGTGTGCGGGCAGAGGGGCTCAAAGTGAGCAACCTGGCTCCCCGGGCGCCTGGCCTGGGCGGCGTCTCAAGCCGAATGGCGATGTAGCCCGAAATGGTTCGACTCTCGAGGCAGCGGCCCGTGTAGAGTAGAGGAACTACAAAGTGGAGCAATCGGGTTTCGGCGCCAGTTTTGGCGGCGTTTCGTTTAATGGCGATAGCCAGCCGGTTCGATTTCGAGGCGCTGCGGGCTCGTGCAAAGTAGAGAAACTCGCTAAAGTGAGTACCGTTTCGCGCTGGGCCTGGGCGGCGTTTTTGCCGAATGGCGATGTAGCTCGAGCCGGTTCGACTTCGGTGCGCCGCGGGCTCGTGCGCAGTAGAGGAACTTCGCAAAGTGAGCAATCGCTTTCGCGCTCGCTCGCGCGCGCTCGGTCAGCCGCGATGTAGCTCAGCCGGTTCGATTTCGAGGCGCTGTGTTTCGTGCAAAGTAGGAACTCGCCAAAGTGAGCAACCGGGCTCTGGCTACGGCCTCGGGCGGCGTTTCGCCAATGGCGATAGCTCGAGGCCGGGTTCGACTTTCTCAGGCGCCGTGGCTCGCAGAGTAGAGGAACTCGCCAAAGTGAGCAATCGGGCTCTCGCCGGGCTCGCGGCGCTCGCCGGTCGGCGGCGTAGCCCGAGCCGGTCCGACTTCGGCGCTAGCCGCTACCGCGCGTAGCGAGAAACTCGCCAAAGTGAGTAATCGGGCTCTCGCGCGGCTCATGGGCGTTTCGCCGAATTTACTACGTAGCCTCGAAATTTCGTTCGACTTCGGCGCAGCGTGGCTCGTGGCAGTGTAGGAACTCGCCAAAGTGAGCAACCGTCTCGGGCGCCGGGGCCTTGGCGGCGTTTCGCCGACGGCGATGTAGCCGAGCTTGTCCGACTCGAGGCGCGCGGCCGGTGCAGGTGAGGAACCAAAGTGAGCAATCGGGCCTCGGGCGCCGGGCCTTGGCGGCTCAGCGTTCGAATTTGGCCGATGTAGCTCGAAATGGCCGACTCTCTCGAGGCGCCGTGGGCCTCGTGCGCAGTGTAGGAACTCGCCAAAGTGAGCAACAGTTCTAGCGCCGTGGCTCGCGCTCTGCCGGTAATGGCGACAGAACTCGAAATGGGTCTCGACTTCGAGGCAGCGTACCGTGCAGGAGCCGCCAGTGAGCAATCGCCTCGGGCGCTCGGCCTGGGCGCTCGCCGAATGGCGATGTAGCCCGAAATGTCTGACTCGAGGCGCGATGGCCTCGTGCAGTGCATGCTCGCCGAATCGAGCGCCGCGGGCTCGCGCCGTGGCTCGTGGCAATGTAGCCCGAGCGGATCCCGCATCCTCGCGGATCAAGGCTGCTTCCCGCCAGGTTCCGAAGCCGAGCCATCGCGAATCGAAATCGCTATGTTTACGGAGGAACCGGCCGCTCCTGGGCCGCACGGCGCCAACCGATGATGCCTTTTTCAACCGAATCGGGCCGAGCGCAGTAGGGCTCGCCGGGCTGGACCTGACGCCAGGTCGGGATGCGTGCGGTCTGATCGTCTGACCAAGTATGACTGGCCGCAATACCGATTCGCAAACCTGGTCGAACACTTTCCCGCAAAAATAAACATGCGCTAAGCAGGCCATGCCTGCCGTCCGACGCTAAGCGGCTTCGAGAGAAAAGAGAGACTGCTTAGAGGGCGAATGTGTTGCATATGAGTATGCGCTTTCTAAGAGTAGCGTACTTTCTACCGCTGTGGCCCCTTCTCAGGATTTATAGTGTATATTATTCCCAATTTGAGGGTACTACGATTCTTTCCCATTTGACGTGATATTTATCATTTCATTCCGATTTGCATGCAGATATCATTTAATATTATCGGTAATTATCCTCCTCCTTTTTAGCCGGTGATTTTTGATCGATTTGCAGGATAATATATTATTGAGAATTATCCCTGCTTCCTTATCAGTGAGATTTGATCGATTTGCAGATAATATATTATTGAGAATTATCTTGTTTCCCTTATTGGTGAGGTTTGCATGATTTGCGCGACGCGAACTTCCACCATCCATACTACTCCGCCAGTGGACGCCGCTTTCGGGGCCGACGCTTAGGGCTCGTGTTTTATAGGGCTTGCCTCTCCTTTGGGCCTAGTGAGTAGGCCTGCGCGCCTATTTTTCAAACCCCATCAAAAACCAAACTGAAATCTTGATTAAATTACTGGACCGCATGAATCTACTTATAATATTTAAAGCTTTATCGACCATATATTATATGTGAAGCAGTTATGTAATTTATCTATAATATTTGACGCAGGTACTGGATTAAATATTGAGATTTGCCCCGTTAAGCATTTTGTTACATATTTAAGTTTTGCTTGGATAAGGATTTTTTAGCAAATAGCCATATATTTAATAAATTGAATAGAAAAATCATGGGATTTTAATTAATATATCTTTTATTTTACTAAGTAAGTATATATATATATATATATATATAGCATATATATATATATATATATATATATATATATATATAAATCAAGTATATATTGTTTGCTTTGAGATAAATGGTATTTACAACTTTAAAACGTGTCTAATAAATTGAGAGGAGCTCACACTTATATAATACTATGAAGTTTTTACCCCATTCGATGTGAGATATGATAAACATCTTGTCATATAGATATAATGTTCTTGTTATGTCTTATAGGATTACGGGATTAAACATACAAATATCTCATACGAGGTCAAACGGAACAGACTTCTATATCTAAGTCAAGGATCAATTTTGATACCATTTGTAACGATTCTACTTAACCATTTCTTTAGACCCAATGAACTTTTATAACTTTAAAATGTGTCTACAAAGTTAAAAATAACCCAAATATATAGAGATAGATTCCCCATTACGAACCTTAAGATCCATCATATCAGTGAATGTCTCAATTCTTTTTCACATTTCTTTTCACCTCATCATTTTTAAAAGCACATCTGTACCTTGTGGCTTTCTACACCCATAACTTATAAGAAAATTTAATATTACAACAATATATTATTTGAAAAGACTATACAATATTCATTACCAAAAAGACTTTTACTAATTAGGGATTTGTGATACTTTCTACCATGGTTTTCTCTTTCATTGTTTAATTGATAATTGATTTGTGATTAAACAACGTTTACTTATTTTCAGGGGCATAATTACTCACAATCTTCATTTTCACAAAACCCTCCAATGTCAATACACGCCTTCTCTAATGTCAATTGGATTGCTAATATAGATTCGGATATCTACTAGTACTGCCAATGTCATCTTCCTTAGGCTTAATTCTATTTCCTAGAACTCCAAAAGGTAGCATTTTATTGCTAAGTCCTCAACAGAGAGTGAATATAGGTTGCCTTAACGCCTTTACAGAAAATCAATTCACCTTAATCCAACCACTTGTTATCAAACTGACTGTACTACTCTTAATGCTCCATCAACCATATATTACAACAATGTTGGATTAGGCACCCTTGTTAATTGGTATGGGCTGTTAGGCAGAAAGTGGGAAGTTGTAAAGCTATCATTTGAACAATTAAAAAGCTTGGGAGAAAATGTATGATCATTGTGCAATTGTGTAGAACTCAGCCACAATCGTTACATGACTTTAAACAATCAAATACTGGTATCAATAATCGCCAGATCATAAGACATCTCCAAAGAATTAAGTAAAAGTTTGAAAAAATTAATGATCAAACAAAAATCCTGCTCACTGAATTAAACAATCCTTCAAGAAAAGATTGCCAGAACAAATGGACATCAATATTCAGTAAATATTGTTATCAATTGTTCATCAATAATATTGGGTATATGATGAAAATTTTCATTTTATGATGAGTGATATAGACGAACGGGGCTGTGATACGACGAATTATTACGAACAGAACTATGAAATCTTAATATATTTGTGATGTTTAAAATTTGGGGATGCCATCGTCGAGCCACACTTTTACTTTTAAGCTAAATCTCAAAAATTGTTTTTAATAAAATATACTTGGGACGTTTTGGCCTTTTTACTAATCACAAGTACGCTTCTAACATATATAAAATGGTTTCTTTTTTTTGGTCAACCTTACATTACATCTATGTAATATTCTATTTTAATAAAGATTCAAGTTTAAGATCTCTAATTTATTCATCCCTACTTTATCATTGAAGTCAGGTCTCAAGACAAAAACTCTTACATTTGTGAAGTTAACATATTATTGACTTCTTCAATATTTAGTATATCTTTTCTTACTTAAACCTTGTGAAAACCTTCTCAAGAGTCGAGAGTGACTTTGTGAAAACCTTCTCAAGAGTGACCTTGCGAGTCTTCTTTTTATAGGATTAGCTAGTGTCGTGCACAAAATGATCCGAGATCTTCTTGGTACCAATTTTTGCGTCATTTATGGGGATTAGTATGAAAAGCTTCGAAAGATGGCAAATTCCTATTGCATGACCAGTGACCGCACTAACAAGAGCAAGTAAGCACTCTAGGCTTAAGCATTGGACCTTAAGTTCTATGTGTTGTTTTGCACATTGAATTTGAGAGTCAACGGTTAAAAAAGCAAAAAAAGAAAAAAAAGAAAAAAAAAAGAGAGAGGATAGAGAGAGTTAGTGTATAGTGCTTTCTCTAGATCTTTATGACAACCCAATTAAAGAAGGCAAAACAACGTAAAGTACCCCTCTAAGTCTTTATGACACCTAATTAAAATAGAACGAACAAAAGGAGGTGTAGGCACCCCGTCAAAGTCTTTATGGCAACCAATTAAAACATTATATTAATAAAAAACATATTTTGCCATTTTTTAACTCAAAAAGATTTGGCATATGACCGACTTGTACTCAACAACAAATGGAGGGTTGTGTCGGCAACCCCAAGTTACTTGCCGAGCCTACGCAAAAAGTGGGAAGTTATAAAGTCATTATTTGAATAATTAATGAGTTTGATAGGAGAAATTAATGTGCATGGTCATTGCATATTTGTCAATCATTACATGACTATTTTTCTTTCATTTTTTCTACAACAACAATTTTATAACGTAATAAATTGTTTGAAACTCAAGATCTTTTTCATTGCCTGCCTTTTTAAAATGTATTGAATATTCTATGAATTAGACATATTACATAATCATTATATGACTTTAAACATGTATAAATAGTGGGTATGGCTTACATCATAAAGCAAGTTAAATGTTCAGAAATAATGGGTATAAGTTATCTCCCAAGACTAGCTAGTGTTGCGTCTTCGACGTATGTTTGCACCACATATGTTTATGGATATCGGATTTTCCACTGCTATACGAAACATATTGAAATCGATTTCCAATCCGTTCATGATAAAGTTCAATAAGGTCAACTCCATGTTTTCCATGTCAAATCCAATAATCAACCATAGGTATAATGACCAAATTATTTTCTAGACTGACTGCAAGATTTATACATCAATACTTGTATTCTTTTTGGGAACTCTTTCTTGAGAGGGTGTAATAAGAAAAGTTAATCAAAATATGAGGCTCAATGTCCGAACTAATAACCTATTTGTTCTATAGGTTACTTCCTTTACAAAAAAATCAAATTAAAATTATTATTATATTATAAAATAAGAGTCATGGGTATTCTAATTATTATAGCATTATCAAATTTAGAGGTTATGATTTGATTTATTATATTATTAACCTACATATTGATTCATCTTATATGATTTTTAGTTAATCTATATATGTATTTTTATTTATGTATTTCAAGTTCGAATAAATAAAATGATTTTATTAAAAAAAGTTACTTTAATTTGAAGACTTGATAAATTCCTTTGTTTTAAAATGTTATTCATGTAATATTGTTTTTGTTAATTAAATTATCTTCTATGGTGATAATGTCACCATAAATAATTGATATAATTTTGTAGGTCGGCAATTCATAATACAAAAAGAAGCCTTGTGGACAAACAATCATCAAAATATAAATAAAAAGAAGTAATTGACTTCCAACTTCCAACAAAATCTAAAAAAGAAGAAAGAAAAAAGGTGCGGAAGAAATGAAGGAAATTAAAACAAGGGCCCATAATACTTGGGAAACATATATCTATCTATAGACTAGGGGATTTCAGAAGTGTGAAATAGGAGAACAGCAACAACCTTAGGTCTAAACCCATGTGGGAGGAAACTGGGGAGGAAGCCGAAGCTATGACTATCAGTGCATATGTCCTCCCCTCCCATCTCTAGACTGCACAGTTTCAGTTTTCACTTTCCATGCGTGCTCGCTCTTTCTCTCTCTCTCTCTCTCTCTCTCTCACTGAACTTTGCAGTGACCCACAACATCTGCATTCCTCATTTTGACATTCTGAAAAGGTGGGATCTCAGAGACAATATGTTTCGAGAATTTGTGAATGAACCCACAAATTGACAACCCTTTAATTTTTTTTCTTCTTTTATATATTTTCTGAAAACAATGAGATAGCTAGAGTGAAGAGAGTAGTAGTTTCATGTTTGATCAGTTAGTAGTTTTTGAAATTGGGTCTGAAATGAAGCCGACAGGTATTTGATACTGGTCTCAATCCAAAGATCTTATATATCCAACTCGTAGCTCGCTAAACAGTCCATAGAGGGGTACCCTTTCATTCCAACTTTCTTTTAAAGACGACCGATCCCTGTTTGATTGGCCACTTTCACTTCATCCCTCCCCCGTTCTGTCAGTCTCCTTAAAGTTTAAACTAAGAAGAATCAAAAGGCCCCCCCACCCCACACTCACTCCGCCACGCGTTCTTGATCCTGACCCATCCAAACAGAAGATTTCCCCAAGATGCTGTGCTTTTTCTAACTCGGGCATACCTACCCTCCTCTAGACTGCTAGGGTTGCCTGGATATTTTTGGATCTCGAAAAGGTCGTACCTTGAAGATGACTCTCAGAGAAATAGCGGGAGAGAAAGTTGATGTCTTCTTGATGAGGGCCTGCAACTTCAACTTCCACACTCCTCCATGGAATCAACAACTCCAACTACAAAACTTTTTTCCTTCACCGACCTTTTTCTTCGTCATTTTTAGCCTGGAAAGTGTTTGATCTGTAATGTGAATATACTGTCTCGACTGAAAGGCGAAAAATCAAATAACTTGAGCTACAAGTATGAACAACCCATTTGCATTAAAATCTTGGAAAGTGAGATGACACTATAGCAGTGGACATGCTATGTACATAAAGCTAGCTATATAGGCAAGTATTTATTACAGATTTTATGAAATCCAGATCATTCACGCATGCATGTTTAATTGAAAAAATAAAAAATAAAAATAAAAAGAAGAAGAAAAATAGTTGACCCAGTGAATGGTATTAGTGGTATATATGGAAGAAACGTAGAGAGTGGCGAGAGATATGGAAAGAAAAGTTGCACATAAAGGTTGGGGAGGTGAAGGATAAACGACCCACATGTAGTTTGTCCTTGTTTAGTAAGCGTATCTGGGGATGTCTGCAAAAAAGGAATTGATCCCCAGATATGCTATTGTACTACTTCTACAACTACTACTACTACTACCCATAACAAAAAAAATTGCAGGTTGAAACGTAACGAGCTCTCATAAGCTTCCAACGCCACTTATTTAGGGAAACTTGTTTTTGTTTACATCAATGGCAAAATATTAATAAAATTGAAAATAAGATTATCTTTTACATGGTTCAATACATTATCAGAAAATATTTGTTTACATTAATGGTAAAATATTAGTAAAATTGAAAACAAAATTATCTTTTACATGGTTAAATACATTGTCAGAAAAAATAATTTTGAATCAAGTAAAAATATAATGATTATAAAAAAAAACCTAAAATACGCCTAAAAGTAAATCCTACCCCCTTGGATAATTCTTCTTCTTCTTTGAAGAAAAAACCTTGAACATTTTCTTCATCCTCCTAGGATCGTTCACAACATCTAGCCACAATCACTTCGTCACATTTTCTTCTTTTTCTTCCTGTTTTGTCGCTTTTCTTGAATTATTTACATGTAATCTTATCCCAAAAACCCTAACATCTTATGAAACACATCTCTTCATCTTCATTTTTGGATCAAACGTCATTATAAGTCTCGTCGATCCCTTTGAAGCATTTGCAAGGAAGGTAATTCCAAAACCCTAATATCTTCTTCTTCCAAAATTATGACATCTTCTTCTTCTTCATGGGAACACATCTTCCTCATTGAAACACCCATCACAAGATTTATATGGAAATGAATATAGCTTTCTCATGAGATTTATGTTTTAGTGTGTCAATTTCATGTTATCTGGTATATTGGACGAGCTTCTTTGTTTTTTGAAATGGTTAACACCATAACATACTAGAAGTATTACCATAATGTGTTGGAGGTACTACCTAGTATTACTATAATTAAACATTGTCAAAACCCCCATACTTTATGTACATTACATTTTTATTCTACTTTTTCCTTATAATGAGTCAAAGCATTGGTTAGAATGAGTTAGCATCATTGAAAACATTACATTGCATTGTATATTAGTCGGTACTACAATAACAAACACGCCCTTAAAACCCCATAGTTTTTGTTGCATTCATAGGTTTGCATTGATACTACCATAATATACTAAGGGTACTACCATAACATACTAAGAGTATTAGCATAATATATTAGGGGTATCACTTGGTACTACCATAACATTACATTGCATTGTATATTGGTCGATACTACAATAAAAAACACATCATTAAAACCTTATAGTTTTTATTGCATTCATGGGTTTATTAGAAGTACTACCATAACATACTGAGGCTATTGCCTGGTACTACCATAATGAAAAATGGGCAAAATGAACAACAAATGGCAGACCCTATACAAACAATTATATTACACACATGTTATATGTTTATGGTTGTCATGAGTCAGACCATTGGTTAGCCACCTATTATAAATAGGTGATACTACCATAATATACAAGGGTTACTACCATAACACTTAAAACTTTGGTTATTATTTGATCTATTATAGATGTCTAACAAATAGTAGTTATGCTTGTAGGAAAACTCAAATAGAAAATGATAAACTATTATGTTGTATTTGTTAGCCAGAGACATGGAATACGCGATTCATGGATTGAATGTCAAAGAAGGACGATATTCTACAAAGGGAGACTATACAAAGTCTACACTTCCAGACGGCTATACATCGCTTATGCCATATCCCACTAATATGGAAGAGACCTCATGGATTTGCTGTTGGACTATCATGGGTGATCTAAAGACAAAAAACAAATGGAGAAGTGTTCAAGTGCTATGCATATTTGTTTCATTAATGGGATCATAACATCATTAATGTACGTTATTGTAATTGGATAATTAATGTAATGCCTTCACAATATGTATGAATGAAAATTTGCTTGAAATGACTATCATCATGTTTATGGAATGAAGACTATGATCTTTACTTGATACAAATGAAAATTCACAATTTACTTCAAGTACACTTCTTCTTAATCACAAAATATATCAAGTTTGGACTTCAACAAAACATCATTACAAATGGATGAAAACACTTGAAAATAAAAACAAACTAATATAATCAATCAACTACCTACTAACCATCAACTACTAACGAATCTTAAGTCATAGCTCTGGAGGACCATTTGGGAATAATGAGCGTAGGTATGTCATCAACTTATGATGTTGTCGGACAACCAAAGGCTCAAGCCGTTCCATGTGACCTTTAAGTGAAACATGTTGTGCGCTATAACATTACATCATTGAAGTCAAATTGGTACTCCATAACAAAAACTTCCTTAAAACCCTATACAAATATGTAAACTAAGTTTTTATTCCATTCTTAGGTTTGTAATGAGTCAAACAATTGGTACGAATTATATTGGTCATTGGTTGGCATAAGTTGTTGCATTGGTATTACTATAACATACTAGGAGTACTAGCATAACATACTGAGGGTACTACCTAATACTGCCATAATAAAAAAAGGGCAAAATGAAAAAAAAAAATGGCCAAGATCCCATATGGAGGCACAAATGGACGATAGCAAGGCCTGGTTGGTGCGTCCGAAAGACCATTCAAACGATAAATTTTGCGTCTTAGTTGTTTGTGTAAAGTGTTATGGTAATATCGGGTAGTACTCTCAGTACGTTATGGTGGTACCCCCAATATGTTATGATAGTATCAATGCAACAACTTATGCCAACCAGGGATCAAACTAATTCTCACCAATTGTTTGACTCATTACAAACCTAGGAATGGAATAAAAACTTAGTTTACATATTTGTATGGGATTTTAAGTTAGTGTTTGTTATGGAGTACCAATTTGACTTCAATGATGTAATGTTATAGTAATATAATGTTATGGTGCACAACATGCTTCACTTGAAGGTTGCATGGAACTACTTGAGCATTTGGTTTTCCAATAACATCATGAGTTGATGACATACATATGCTCATTATTCTCAAATGGTTCTCCAAAGCCATGACTTACGATTAGTTAGTAGTTGATGGTTAGTTGGTAGTTGGTTGATTGTATAAGTTTGTTTTTATTTGTAAGTGTTTTCATCCATTTGTAGGGTGTTTTGTTAACATGTTGAAGTCCAAACTTGATATATTTTGTGATTAAGAAGAATTGTACTTGAATCAAAATTGTGAATTTTTATTCATATCAAGTAAAGATTATAGTCAAACTTCATTTCATAAACATGATGATACAATTTTAAGAAAATTTTCATTTATACAATTTGGTGAAGGCATTACAACAACTATCCAATTACAATTACGTACATTAATGCTGTTATGACCCAAATAATGAAACAGATGTGCATAGCACTTGAACGCTTCTCCATTTGTTTTTTGTCTTCATATCCACAATTGGGAATAAGGAAAGATAGTCTAGTAGCATATCCATCAGGTCTTTTCCATATTGATAGATAAAGCACCTATGATTGCATAGCTTCAAAGTTGGGTTAGCAAGGCAAGGGATGGTCGCGCTCTACAAAGTGGCATTCTCTTCGCGTAAGGCGGTGTTGATCGCTAAAAAGAGGCCAATCAAGGTCGGGTGTGACTCTTTGCCGATCTTTCAGCATTCCTTCTAGCTTACGTGAGTCATGTTCAAGGTAGACTCGTAATCGATAGGGGAATCTCCCATTGGAATTCTTTTGGAAAAAGTTTCACAATCATCTTTACAACAACTTAGAGAAATGTGGGATTTAGTGTTCCCACAGACGACGCCAATGGAAAGGATATATATATATATATATATATATATGAGGTAGGCGGTTATCAAATAGACAGTTATGAGGTGAACATTTTTGAGCAGTTTACAATTCCTGGCGTAACGCTTACATTACGCATTGATGGTGGCATAACGTCAGTCAAGGTGGATAACCGTTTTATCTTGATGCTTGAGGTGATTTATCTCGATGCCCGTGGTGATGGAGGTGGTGGCTTGCTCAACCTTCCTAAATTATCCGTCAAGTGAGTCCTTGCCGAGCTCGGGTCACTCACGCGACAACTCACATGAGCGAGTTCAAGTTCCTCGCACGACTACCATGTGAGCTAGGTCCCTCACACGTGAGCAAGTTTGAGTCCCTCACATGATTGCCACGTGAGCTGTGGCATATCCCATTCCAGACGTATTAATAAAAAAATCACTAGGTCTTAATAATCATGATTAGGATTATAATTGGAGCACTTTACAAGTTTAAATGATGTCAAGTCAATCTCTCAATGCGTTTAACTCAAATAAAACCTGATCCAAGATTGAGTTAGAAAATTTTCTTTCCTCTGTGATGCAGGAGCTTCTACAATGTACATTAGAATTGGACCACTATGGAAAATTTAAATTCGTATATCGTGAAACTCAGACACTAAATATGTTTCTAAATCCAAGTATTTTGAGTCTTGTTACTATTTTGATTGGAGTGTCATAAAAATACTGTTTCAAATAAACTTAGCTAGTTGTTTTATTTAATGTTGAAAATTTGTTTTGCTAGTCGAAGTATGAATTGTTATTTATTTTTAGGAGTTGTTTTATTTAAATTAAAAAGTCTTTGTTTTTCAAGTCAGTGTATGAGTTTCTTTATTTGATTTAAAAAGTATGAGACTTATATATATATATATACCCCCAATAATGTAGTCTTTTGACAAGGAGTTCAAGTTTAATAATACTTTTTATATTTTTCTTTTTAAAGAGTTCTCTCTCGTTTCTATCTCTGGTGGATTATATTGGGCTTATCTAGTTCAAGGTTTTATCCTCAGTGGATTCTTCTTTTCGATGGCGATATATCTCTTGTTATCTAATCTTTTAGAAGATTTCGAATTATTTAGCCTACTTAATTTCTTATCTCACTCTGATTTCTTTGTGTTGTGAAGTAAGTACCTATTTTTCTATTACCTCAACTCATCTTATTATCTTATCTTTCACATTTCCATAACCAAATTTTCAACCTTAACAAAAAACTTTCAAAATCTAATTTCATACTTCTAAAACCTTTCAAATACTTTGTTTCACCTTAGAAACCATATAAACCATATTTCATTACCTTAAACAAACCCCAAATTCGTGCATAGTCTTAGCATACCTTAGAAAAACCTAAAAACTGTAAACTAACTAAAAATAAGATTGTTTTGTATCAAATCAAACCCGAACCTTTCCAAACCTAAAATTATTCAATCTAAACCTTAATTCAATCATAAATAAACCTCAAACAAGCCTTATAACCTTTAGAATTAGAACTATCCTTCATCTTTTAAAGTTATATTTTACACCCTTAAACTACCACAAACACATTCATAACTTACTCAAACCATTAGATCATCCACGTGATCCCGTCCTTGTATTAGCACATGTGATAATTCATGTTCTCATGGATTGATATAATTTATAAAAAATTTCAAAGTCACAAAATAATTAAATAATTATTCATTTTTGTAAACTTAATATAATAATCAAAATATTTTAGTTATTCAATAAATAAATTATGTAAGATATTCATGAACTTCAAAATATTGTTTTAATTTATACAGTATACTAAAATTTTTATTTATTTAAAATTTATTAAATATGTATGTTAATTAATTTGAGTGAGAACGGAAAATAAAAATGTCAAATAAAATAATGATGGAGAAAATTTAAAAAGAAATGGAATTATATATTATTTTAACACATACACCATATCCCAAGGGGCCTAATCATAACATTCATGCAGGAGAAAACAGAATCAAGTACCGCAGGAGTAGAGCTCAAATCTCAACTAAGGCGTTGACAAGTGACATTGTAAAGTATAAATCAAAATGTAAACGAGTTAAAATATTAATTATGCAAAAAAAAAAAAAAAAAGTTGAAAAAATTGTGGATAAGACAGAAAAGGCATTTGGAGACATTCTCTATTTTTGAGATATGGGCACTAAATATTAATAATAATAAGAAAATAATTATTTACATAGCAACATTTAACATTCCATGTACAGAAGAGCCTGCAACTGTGAAATGTGTGGGTACCAAATTGGATTCTATTTGGTCTGACAGGATTCTCTCTTGTCGTGGTTTCTCTCCTTCCCTAAAACAAAAAACTCTCCGTCTCCACCGCCACTTACAAATCTACTTATCAATCTCCCTCAACTATTATATTTTATTTTCCTCTCAAGAAGTGACTTGCAATTGCATGAAATGAAACCTATTCGTCATGTTTTGATATGATTGAGTTCAGCCTACGGGTGTAATCCAATCTACTCGAGTCCATACTGAGCTGGCTCGAGTTCGACTTGGACTCAATTAAAAACATAAAACTCAAAATTAAAATTTGATGAAACTTTTCTCCAAATATTTGAAACTCAACTCAAAAAATGATTGGGTTAATAAAGCTTGAGTTAAATAAATTATTATAATTAAAAAAAATTTCAAATATTCAAAACTCAGATTAAAAAAATAAGGAGTTATTCAAACTCAATTGGATAAAGTTTGAATGAAATTTCTTAAAAATAAATAAATAATTATTTCGAACTTGATTCAAGATTTAAGACATTTAGAGTTATTTAAATAGTGATGATATAAATATAATTTAATAAAGAATAAAATTTGATTAAACTTTTGCCTTGAGTTGAGTATCATAATATTAAAACTCAATTTGATAAGCTATTCAAACTCAATTCAATTAACTTTAAATTGAATTTAAGTATTTTATGAGTTGATTAATTTAGCCTAATACTTATCCTCTCTTGCATAAAGAAAAACTTAGAGATATCATATGAGTAGCATTTTGGAAAACAATCATATATATGAATAATGGTGAGTGAGATGTGTTTAATGTAGTGCTTTTTAAAAAGAAGGGGAGGGAGATGGTTGTGGTTGCAATGGAAAGATTAGTTAGGGGAAGGAAGAAAGAAAGGAAGGGAGAGTTGTGTGGAGGGAGAGTAGTCAGTAGACATCTTTCCTCCTTTTTCTGACTTGGAGTACAAACCACTGCAAATTTAGTCTCCATCTGCCAACAGAACCCTATCAAAACCCCCCATCTCGTAGAACCCTATCAAAACCCTACTGGAGACAAGTCCATGTGACCATAAAAAAAAACCTTGGTTTTCAAACCCTAACTAATACCCATTAACTCCCTCTTTCCTTCCCTGCCACCCCCAAGAAGATATGGCGGATACAAATATATAATATATACACGTAATGAAGATGTTAATTTGTAGAAAAAGGAAATAATTGAATTTATTTGAAAGATAAACACCAAAGAGGGAGGAACAAGTTCTGAGCGCCGCCAGTGTAATCATTCAGCATGATAAACACAAGGACCCAGACCTTTCTCTTCAACTTCCCAGAAAAACAATCTCTCTACTTGCCCGAAAATCCCTATTCTTTTATTACATGTTAGACGGAGATGTTGAGTTTAAGAACCTTATTCAGAAATGAAAAGATATTTCCAAATATTCTATTCTTATTTTTATGAGTATTTTATAATTTCTTAAATTTTTAAAACGAGAAGGGAAGAGGTGGAAAAGAGATCCCATAATTACTCCAATTTCATTAAATCTTCAATCCACATCAATCAAATTCTTTACAGCCCAAAAACGACAACCTCTCCCACCTGTTTTTTTGCTTTCTTTCATTACCCTCGGAAATAGCTGAATGCAATTACTGTCCAATAGAGCTCTTAGCTGTCAAAAGACCCTCCCTCCCAAACCATTTTTGTAAAAGTCGATGAATTTATAACCATACCAGCTACCCTAATTTATTTTATCTATATTTTTCGTATTCCTCCTCCAATTTGTATACATATAGGTAACTTTAAGAAAAAATAATTTGAATTTTTTTGCATAGTTGGCTTCATGTTGTCTAGGTTGTACTGGAGTCTACGAGCCTGAATTTGGTTTTGAATTTTTATAAAGTCCTTGGACAACAAAATCAAATAACAGACCATGCATGCACATGGTAGCACTAGGAATTATGATCGAAAAGGAGGAGGAAATACAAATTGAGAGCAGGGGTGGAAAAATATGATCACAGCCCTCTAATTTGAGGACGGTTGGCCCAGTAGAAGATCCTAGTCGTTAGAATATAAAGTGACCTTTTTTTTCTGTTCTTCGTGGCCTCTGTGTTCCAATGCATGAATAAATCAATCACTCCTCTACACATCTCTTATTTACAACTATAAATACAGCTACACTCCCCACCCCAACCTCCAAACCCCAGGTGCCAATTCTGCTTAGACCTTATTTCACTGCGTTGTTCCCTCTCTGCTTTATTCTTCTTCTTGTTGTTGGAGATCTGAGGAAGAATGGAGGAAGCCATGAGGAGGCTGAATGGGCTGACCCACACCCCGGAATCAGACCTAATGGAAGCCTGATACCCAAAAGAAGTGTGAAGACACGCCGCCACCTCCATCATCAGTGCTGTCCCACCACCTGTCAGAGGTGCTGATAAAAGTGCAAAAACACTGAGTAAACATTAGAGAGTACCAAAAAAACAGCGGTATGTTAAGATCCCACAACAAAGAGCAAGGTGTCGGGAACCATCATGAGGAGGCCAAAGCCCAGCCGACCTTCCGCTATCACGCGCAGCAATGCCAAACCAACTGCATCCCCACCACCATCCCTTACCCTGCAACCGAGCATCTCCTCCCTTCATTTGGTTTCTCAAAACCATCGCAGCCATCCATTCGGGATCTTTCAGCCCGCCACTTTTCTCCCTCCAATTGGTCATCTTTCTCCAACCCCCATGCGGCTGACTTCACTGCGGCTCTCGAACCCAACCCAGCTCTTCAACATGCTCCTCCTCCGCGATTTTCTCAACTCCTCTTCCACTTCCACTTCCTCGCTGTCTTCACCTCACCTCCCATTTAATGGCCACCTTCCATACGCTAACGCCTCTTCTCCATCTTCTTGCGGGTTCTTCTTCTTCCGCTAACCAATCTACCAATGCCACTCCACGAGCCGGTGATGCTACTCATGGCAACACTGCTACTTTCCCCGCCCATGTTGAGGACCATTTAGCAGGTTCTAATGGGACTAGCCAGGGAGATGAGATGGACTTCTTCCCATCAGAACCGTCCGACTCCGGGTTGTTGGAAGAGATAATCAGCAGGTTTTTCCCTAAAACCACCACAAAAAGGTGCCACCCCGTCAAAACCCTGAATTGTAACGAGGGATCGGTAACTGCAGCTGCAGCGCCGCAACTTAGCGTGAATCACATGTTCCACGACGGCAGGAGGGGCCTCGACCAAAACGATCGTGTTGGCTGCTACTCTGATTGCCAAGGAGTTCCACATCAGTTTGGGAATTTTAACGGGAGCAGTGTTTCGCAAGCGATTCCAGTACATAACCAGCTGCCCATGAACTTCCATTCTGCACCGGATTCTATGTTGGATGATATACTCCAGTACCCAGAACTTCTGAACGTTATTTCTGCCAGGATGCAGAACGCTTGAAATATCAACATATTTCCCCTTTGTTGATCATTGGACGTTACTAAACTTTGTTTTGAATGGATTAGTTAATTAGTATTTTAGTTTGCAGTTTACAGTTTACAGTCCGCCATTAGCATCCAAGGTTTTTTTTATCAAATTTCCACGTTATCTGCTTTACATTTAGACATTTATTTGGTATCTAAGTTTCCTTTGCTTGGCAGTTTGAATCAGGGATTCCTTAACATAAGTATTTCCATTTTCATCCGCATATACATCTAGTCTCCATAAAGGGCGTGTTTGTTTTTACGATCCTTTTCCCCTTTCTGAAACTGAAAAATTCGATTGATAGCTAGCTTTTGAGTTGACCTTGGAGTGCAAAAGCAGTTGTGCTTTTCCTGCTTTCTGCGCTATATCCTAATTCTCTCTATACACATTCTAGCTTTTTGGTTTTTGGGTTCCACTATCCAAGGTAAAAGCACACAGGTCGTACATGAAACTTGAAAGTGATGTTGGCAGAACGAAGGATTATTTTGGATACATCATACACATGACAAAATGAATATTAATTCGCATACGGGCTCCATGTCCAGTGGGCGTCCCGTCCCATCCCATTTGAACCCTATGGTTCAGTCCAAGACATAGTTTATCAGCCTATTACAATCGGCCGTGCGGGGAGGGCCCTAAAGCTCGATTTTTTTCCCTTTAAACGGTTATGAGCTGTGATTCAGAACTGTTCATCCTTCTATCAGATTATCCTCCTTAAAAAAAGAAGAAACCAGTTTCTCAACTCATTCTTGTTTCAGGTTTGTGTAAATTGAACTCGACAGGGAGAGTGGGCCGCTGTAAACATTAATTAATAAAATATCTAGGGCTATGAATAACATGGACTCGGCACTTTAGCCCAATTATATCAAACTGTTGCTTCAATTGGAGTCTAAATGTCTTGATAGGCCCATTGGGTTTTATGTGGATACCTTACTCCATTGGGTCATTAATTGGGCCGGACCCTCAGAAAAGTAAAAAAGAAGAAGGAAACATTAATTTATTGTATTCACAAGTCATAAGTTTAGAAACGGGTGCTTTTCTTTTCAGTCTCGGTAAATTATGGTCCATGGAGTAGTATTAAATGAAAAGATTATATGATATATTGAGAGCGATAAATCTTCGTTTCAGAATTGAATTTAGAAAATTTTTCGGGGGCTGATGAAAGATAATGGTGGGGGCGTACCCAGCAAAAAGAGGCTTTAGTTCAAATCTAGATATTTTATGTTTTAGGTGGTCTCTAGGCAATATCTTCAACATTAAAAGATGAGTCATTTGGCAAAGATGGCTATTTTTGAACATTTATTGCAAAAGTGACGCCTTGTGAATAATATTAAGGGGACCTTTCGACTGATTTTCTACCCTATATTAATATATTTTCTATCAAACTATGATCGGTAGTAATTAATTACTTTTATTATTTTCTGTATAACCCCTCAATAATTAAGGAGATTGAGATATATCTTGCTTTGGTTAGGATATATCATGAGTGGGAAGAGACTAATGTTGCACCAAGGGAGACCCGGAAAGCCAAAAGCAAGAATATAAAGTAATTCTTCCTTTTTCTCTCATGCTGCCACGTAAGCTATTCACAGATATGGCGAATCAATGGTACATGAATAGGGGGTTTCATTTGTGAAATTATGACCCACAGGAGGGAGAAATATGAAGAGACTGGAGAAATCGATAAGCTAATTGAAACCCACGAGAGTGTCTGGTATGATGATGCATGTCATGGGGACCCCATCTAAAAAGAGGTCTCACAGTTGCCTAGTCTCATGATTCAGCAGCATACAAAGAAAAAAAAAGAAAAGATAAAAAGAAAAGCTGATAGTGGTCTAATTGATTAAGAGTTTTCCTGGAGTGGTTGGAGCATTACTTAAAGTGATCTATATAGGTGGTTAATGGAGTCAGATTATCACACCCGTGAGAGTGAGAGAAAGCTAGGGCTTCAAGATATTGTCTACCGACCCATCAAAGGTTTAGAAAAATAGACCAAAACCCACCCCCAAGTTCATCCTGTTTTTCTCCTTATCTTCATCTATAAGAAAGGGTTAGATTCTCTCTTTCTGAAGTTGCAGGTCATGAACTTTTCCGTTTTCTTTAGTGTTATAATCTAAGATGTGGTACTGATGGTTGCAGGACAAGCAGAGAAACAGGTAGCAATGGATAATGAGGAGATGACAAGCAAAGATATGAAGGTGGAAATTTCAGCAGTGCTGACAAGACAGCCAAGTAATGCAAAGAGCAATTGTCTCTGCTCTCCAACAACACATGCAGGTTCATTCCGGTGCAGGCTTCACCGTGCGCCCAGCCTCACACGCTCCAAGAGCATGGATTCTACTTCACAGCAGCGGGAGTCATCCCCCAAGACCACCAGTACTGCTACTGGGAATACTAGAAGTAACACTAACACAGTTGAGGCCCGGTGATTGTAATAAAATAATTAATTATTCCATATTTTATTTGTTCTGGGTAAGTAATACCAGTGTTTGTCATTGCTGCTACATTTTTATGTTTGAATGTTTCCCTTTTTATTATGCATGTAATTAAAGAACTTCCTTTCTTGTTACTTGTTCATTTTTACTATCCACTTCTTTGTACTATTACATGCATCTAAGGCTGCCTCGTTCTGAGATTATGATTTGCAAGCTTGTTTTCGGCAAATCTGGGTTTATTTATGTTTGAGGAAACAAGATGTGCTGGAATCTGCAGGCTTGCTTTATCTTCTGGGTCCATTCATATTAGGTATGGCTTGCAAGGAATGTCGTTGTGCCCATAATTGATCAGCACGACCCCACCAGGGTCCTTATCCATTTACCCAATAGAAGTAGGCACTGAAATCTTGTTATAAGCCCTCTTACCACCATCCATTTAGTAGATAGAGAGTTCTTGCACAAGGTGCTGGAGCATTTAGTAAAATTTTAAATTACCATTTCAAATTATTAATAAACTTTTGAACTTTTTTTATTTACTTATCAAAGTTATAATATTAAATTATGTTATCAAACATAATTAATATACTTACTGATTTTGAATTAAATCATATCATCAAATCATATTTGTTATAGTTTGTGGCTCATATTTGAAAAAAACATGTATTTAAAAAAAAAGGGCAAATGTCAAAGTTGAGCGAGGGATAGGCGAAGCCCCCTAATGAGCCCCAATAGCATTTGCCATTCATGCTTGTTTTCCTCATTTACTCTAAATAATGGGGACGCAGATGACGCGGGCTTCTCCCCAACAATACGATATATGATATAGTGTATTTTGATAATTTTGGTCATACACATACATAGCATACTATAAATATGTGTTTATTCTTTTTCTTGTTTGTCTTTCTGATTTTATTACTATTGTTTCAAGAATCACAATAATATTAAAATCAATAAATTGATTTATAAACTATCATGTACTCAAGCCACACATGTAAAACATGTCTACTAATTAAACAAGGTCCAAATTACATTTGTTACAGAAAACCGACTGTGCCATAACGAAAAACGTTCTCACATAGCTCAGTTTATGCTTGTTTATATAAAGTATAAACAAACTCAAGGCTTGCATTTTGCTTCAAGCTCCACAGTCCAGATACAAACTGCAGGCTAGCTCCGCCAGCTGATTGACTAGAGTTGATTGACATGGAGATGTCTGAATTGTCTTGGAAGTAGCACACCGTTAGGTGGCTGTCATGCTGACATAGTGGATAGAGCAAATACCCAGACCTGATCCTTAGTTGATTGTTGGTTTGGTTTGAGAAGGTATAAAACCTAGAGTATGCATGGTTTGTTTGGGCAAGTGGAACTACTCCCTAAAGTTTGAAATGAATCATATCATGAGACAATATATACTCGGTTTTCATAGTCCAGATTTTAGACAAATCGAATCGTAGGGTTTTCTTTATTTTCATTTCTATATTGTTGTAATGATATGGTGAGAGACAATAAGCGGCCAAATAGTTAAGCTTAATGACTAGACTAGTGAGTGATGATGGGATGTATCGCCAACATATGATTCCTCTTGATGGCTTAATGGGCAGCAGGGTTTGCTGTTTCTCTGATTCCAGGATATATCATTTACAGGCCACCATGGAATGGAGCCTGAACAAATACAATGAACTTGCTAAGGCAAACAAACAGAAGTGTCGATATGATAGATTTGTTGCTACTCCGTAACAATAATAGGATCGTTTATTCATGATGACAAAAAAAATTGTTGCCAAATCAGTAAAAAAACATGCTAATGTAAATGGAAAGTTTTAATGGGACAAAAAGGAAAAAAGCTGTCAAGAATTTGAACAAGAGTAGCAAGAAAGAAAGAAGCTTCAGAAATAAGCATGTAGTGGTTAAAATAGAGTGGTGAATGGCAAAATGGATGCTGTGGATGAATATGATGATGATTCATAAATGCCTCGTAGCATATCTTGAATGATTCATGTCGCCCATGCTGTAGTAAATTGAGATTGATAGGTAGGTAATTAAGCCCACCATCACCTCTCATCATTGACCGGTGATTATACGAATTCATGAAGTTTATTAAAACTTTACGTATGCTCTTTATAAGTTAGGATATATTAGCATATCACAACAAAAATGTTGGTAGTACGTCCAAAGTTCCAAATTTGTTAGGAATGGGTAAGAGACTTTTTGGAGGAGAAGCCTAGAAATAAAACCATGAGGGTCTTAGACTCAAAGTAGACAATAACAATATCATACCAATGTGAAGGGAAGGACCTAGAGGTTTCCCATGATATCATAGCCGGATTTAGGCTTAATCGTATGGATGAATGCAAAACAAAATGGTGTGGTGAGCCTCTTGTAGGTGGTGCTTCATGCAAAGTGTATGCCAAGATAAGGAAATCTTCGTTTGAGAAGAGGTTTCGTGAAACTTTGTTCGATGAAAGAATTGTTGGGAGTGTGCCCAAAGTCCCACATCAGTTAGGAATGGGAAGGATCACGAGTTAATAAAGATGGACAATATCCAATTAGTAGGGGGCCTTTTGGAGTAGAAGCCCAAAAACAAAACCATGAGGACCTCAAGCTTAAAGTGGATAATATCATATTGATGTGAAGAGAATGGTCCATGTGGTTTCCCAACAACAAAGATATGTGATTAATATTTTGCAATTTGAATGAATCGGTCTTGTTGATCGGTATTTTTTTTTCAATTTGTTCCCTTCCCCTTGTTGGATTTTTGCTATACAAGCAAGTCAAAGTTGTTTAAAACACTAAATGCGCTCACACACAGCCGCCCTACAAGAGGCCCAAACGGCTATTAAATATTCCTAGCTTGTACTCTATAAATGTAGAAGATATCATAACCCCTAAATCTAGATCTAGATTCAATCAATCAAGAGGAGAATACGCAGATAAAGCAACATTTCTTAGTGATTCAAGCGCCACACGTCCATCACCTCGAGGATAGTTCGAAGATCCGCTGCCTATGCATACTTCTCTGCAAATTCACAAGGTATGATTTGACTGGTTATATTAGTTTAGCAATTAAATTGAATATTCTAAATCACATGATGATTCTTGCTTCCGCTGATTATTCCTACACCCCTTAACCCTTTCGCTTTTTTTTTTGTTCCAAAAGAATGGGGCAACCCTACGCACACTAAGGCTACAATGAGTAAAAAGTTATTTTGAGCCATAGGAAGCCCAACTTATCCTTCTGCAGATCTTCGGTTATATCCATGGGGGGTGAGCTCCACATGGGGGTGAGCCCACCCCAAGCACCCTCTCTCGATTGCTCCATCGCGCAAGGTGATCAATCCACTTATTCGCTTCCTAAGAGGCATGTTTCACAACAATACTCCATCTCTATTCGTGGCTCACCACATCTCGCTTTCAGGTTTTTGATGAGGTTGCTCATATTATCATTTTGGGTGATCCGAGTGCAAATCTGGGCGAAATCTTTCCACCACAAGGAGATGGATTCCTTGTTCCTAAGCGAAACGAAACCCATGGATGGCTTCCCATAACTCCGCTTCCCCTGCGGTGCTCCAACCCAAGTTAATAGAGAATCCACCTTTCCAATTCCCTTGATGATCACGAATAACTCCTCCTCATCCAGCTATTCTCATCTCGATCCTGGAGCTACCATCTATGTTAAGCTTGAAATACCCTGCTGGTGGTAGGGACCAAGAGACCCATTCATTCTTATAGGACCGATGGTGGCCTTGCATGGAACTAGCCTTATTGAGAACCTCATTCATCTCCCGCACGTTATGTAACACCCCTTCCCCCGACTGTGTCAAGTGAGGGGATGTCACATATATAGAACAGAGAACTATTAACCTGACATTAGTGGGCCCATTTCAAGCATATATTCATGAAGACATAAACTTGTAAAACTACTACCATAGTTGTTTTTAAATTGTCCTGTACATATATGCCTGAGTCTAACTACTTGTATTTACACAAGTTGCACTATCTTCAAAACATTACGTTTACATTTTATTACAACAAAAACCAATTTGGGGACCTATATCAGAAGGACTCCTAATGCTGTGTTGGGCCTGACGAATGTGGGCTGTCTCTGACGACCTTTTCAGTACCTACACGGATGAAACACCCGTACTAAGCTTATAGCTTAGTGGGAAAACAGATAATAGATATAACCACTTCTAGTGGTCCTCAATTAGAGTATACATTTAAAATAATTTACATATCAGAATATTCATATCTCCCGTAGGAGTACATAACAGAAATCTCTTTACGGAAGTTACCTGTAGGTACACTACAATACAGAACTGAGATATGTCTTAGCATCAAAGCTGATTACTTTGTTTTCATATTGTTCATTATTTAGATGCGGTTCATATAAATGTTTGCCAACATAGACCGGTAACAATGAATGAGAGGGACGCAGCGCAATAGGTACCCGAAGGTACTATACAAGATGAACGTAGTTGGCTGGTTATTGAATGCATGCTTGGTAACACGAATCAGAGTGCCAGAGCACTATGTGGAGTGCCATAGCATCAATAGATGTGCCCGCTACACGAAACAGAAGGTCAGTCATGACTAGGACAAGAGTGTTGAAACACTAAACAAACATGCCTATTCATTCACTATCTGGTCTTAACTAGGCTTGCAATTATATGTGTTTCAAAGCTTTTTATACTAGTATTTGTCACGCCCCCATCCCCGATCCGACCTGACATGATCCAACCGAGTCCGGCTATAGATCGTATCTCGACTTGACCTGCTCTTTCGTAGTCGAACTTATACTGTGGTTATACAAACAATTTCTGTAATAACAAAAATTATTTTCATTTATAAAAGAACTACCACCGGAGTGGCGTCCCTCAACATCTATACACATATACTGAGTCCCATTTACTATTACAAACACTTATACTTATACATGGCTAATACAAAAACATCAGAGATCGCGGAAGCAGTGCGGTGAGCACCTATCTCTGAGCTAGCCTCGCTTCTCAATACGGATGTCCCGCCCTCTATCCTTGTCTTCGCTTCCTCGCATCTACACCCGATTGAACACTGCAAGGCTTTACGCAGGAACATAAGCACGGACAACCATCATGGTGACTCACGCTTATACATATACATTTCATATAACTATACATATTCATATGACTTCAATTACTTATCATCTTTATATCTTATTGCATGTCACATGTTCTCTCGTCTTAGACATATCTCCATTCATATTTTGATCGTATTCTATGCTTTGTCTTCTTTTACTTATCTCTATCAAGCTCTTAGCACTTATGCATTTCTATCATGTGTTCCTAGCATGTTCCATCCGCTATTTAGGTATGTCTATCATATATTCATATCGTGATATGACTTCCATGGTTATAGACTATATCATTTGTTATGTTCTATTTCCGTGCATCAAGATCATGTAATTGCTTTCATGGCCATTTTCATATACTGCTTTTCCTGTTATACTTTTCATATTACTTTCTTTTCATGTACTGCATTTGTTCAGATAATTTTTTCGTGTCATTGACACTCGCTTTCAGACTTAATCAGATATCATTTATCGCATAGCTGCTTATGCTTCTCATATCAGATCATATCTTTTCACATGTCATATCAAATCATTTATTTTAGGTTTCATGCCTGTAAATACCAAAGAAGTGGATACATGAGACTGACATGTCCGAAGGCGTCAGATTATTTCATACGAAATGCTGGTCTTATCAGTGGCCCGAGGCGCCCGTATTTCCACTGCTCGAGATAGTGGTCTTTTCATAGCCCTGGAGAAGGCCGTTATCATTGCACGAGACAATGATCATCTTATAAAGGCGCTTAAGGCGTTAGCAGACCCTTTCGGGCCACCCGATCCAAACTGATCTATGTCATCGACCCAACCAGGTCCCGATTCGATCGAACCGATATGACGCAGATTTATTCTATCGCATGCCAACTCATCCCTCTACTCTGGTCGACATGTGCAACTGCTTATTATTATATTTCTAAAGATATCTCATAAGCATGAATAACTATTGTTATCATGATTGCTTATGTAAAATATACTATCATTACTTTAATCTGTATTCGTTCTCATATCTATAGCTTCATATTACGGTTCTCATATATATCATTTCATATATGTCTATTCTATATCACATTTCGTTCATGTTTTATCTACTCATATTCCATCTCTTCACTCTTGTATTCATATCATATTCTATCATATATTAGCATATAGCATGTGCATATAACCTATCATCGTGCATGCATTTACTCATTCTTATATATTCATGCTATTATTCGTGGTAATGCACACTCATTTCTGGTAATATCTTATATCTTATTATCTTATATCTTTATGTTCCTATACTTGTAATGCTTACTTGTGCTTTATCGTAGATCGGTTTCTATCTCCCCTGAGTGCGTGATATAGACTTATTCTTTTAATACTTTAGGTACCTTCATGTCCAAACTATTTACCTTTTTTTATCTTTTACTTCATATTCCTTTACATATTATGTTGCTATTTCTTATTCATATCTATCTCTTTTCTTATCATGTATTCTTAAATTGATTTACCTTATATTAAATCTACTTATGTTCTTATTTCTTGTTCATATCTATTTACTGTTTTTCCTTTGGCTGTATTCTTGACTCAATGGGCTTTCCATAGAGTCCAAGAACACCCGAATCGAGTCTCGACGAAAGAGTTATAAATCCTTCCGGTTGGAGGTCATACGTAGTCAACTGAATCGACGCAGCTGACCTGACATGACGAGCCCGACGATCACCTTGGTATGACATCTAATATCCTCTCAGTCATATGGATGGATTCTGACTCAATGGGCTTTCCATAGAGTCCAAGAACACCCAAATCGAGTTCAAACAAAGGAGATATGACTCCTCCGAAGTCGGAGGCCATGCGCAGGTCAATCTTGACGAGTCGACTGACCACGAGTCGCGACTAGCGATTTATTCAGTCTAACACCTTGGTCTGACATCTAATATCTTCCTCAGGTATGGATGGACTCACTCAATGGGCCGATACAGTCCAAGATCTCAACGGAGCCCAACGGAGATATGGATCTAAAGAGGTCATATACACGGGTTTTGATTGTCACTGACCAGACTCAGCTGCACTGAAGTGACGAGCTCATTCTAACACCTTGGTTTGACATCTAATATCTTCTTTAGGCATATGGATGGATTCTTGACTCAATGGGCTTTCCATAGAGTCCAAGAACACCCAAATCGGAGTTCAAACAGGTGAGATATGACCTTCCGCCGGAAATCATGCGCAGTCAGTCTTGACGAGCTGGGACTAACCGACGAGCTGCACTAAGTGACGAGATCAGCCTAACACCTCGGTCTGACATCCAATATCTCCTCAGACAGATGATTCTGACTCCAACGGGTTTATGCAGTCCAAGAACACCCAAATCGAGTTCAAACAAAGGAGATATGACCTTCCGGTTGAGGTCATGCCTGGTCATCTTGATGAGCTGACCTGAACTTATTTATGCACCAAAGTGACGAGAGCCCAGTCTAACACCTTGGTCTGACAACCAATATCTTCCTTCTCATGTATATTAACGTATTCTTGACTCAATGGGCTTTCCATAGAGTCCAAGCACCCAAATCCCAGCCGGATTAGCGAGATACTTACCTTCCGCCGAGTCATAATGAAGCAAATCTGACTAGCCGACCGATCGACGAGCCGACCTGGGCTGGCTCATCTACCTTGGTCAGTAAGATTCATCATTATCCTCAGAATACGACGTACTCTGACTCACCGACGATGTGTACCCACCAACCAGCTTCACACGGCTGGCATATGACCTTCCTCGAAGTCGGAGGTCGCGCCATTTCGATGAAACGATCTGAACTCCGACGAGCTTCACCAAGTGACGAGCTCAATCTAACACCTCGGTCTGACATCTAATATCTTCCTCAGCTTCATGGATGGATTCTTGACTCAACGCTTTCCATGTAGCCCAGTTGAACACCCAAATCTGAGTTCAAACGTAAGGAGATACGACCTTCCGGTCGGAGGTCATGCGCAGTCGGGCCTTGACGAGCTGACTTGAACTCATTGAGCTGCACTGAAGTGACGAGCCTGGGGCCCAACACCTCGGTCTGACATTCAATATCTCCTCAGGTATATGGATGGATTTCTGACTCAATGGGCTTCATAGAGTCCAAGAACACCCAACCGGAGTTCAAACGAAGGGAGATATGACCTTCCGAAGTTGGAGGTCGGGCGCAAATGGGCCTTGACGAGCCAACTGAACCGACGAGCCGCACTGAAGTGATGAGCCCAAATCTAACACCCGCCGATATCAATATCTTTCTCAGGCATATGGATGGATTCTGACTCAATCAGCTTTCCATAGAGTCCCAAGAACACCCAAATCGAGTTCAAACGGCTGAGATATGACCTGGGTTAGAGGTCATGGCGCAGTCGGGCCTTGACGAGCTGACCTTGAATCGACGAGCTGCAATTGAAGTGACGATCAGCCTAATACCTAGGTCTGACATCTAATATCTTCCTCAGACATACGCGGATGGATTCTCGACCAATGGGCTTCCATGTGAGTCCAAGAACACCCAACCTGAGTTCAAATGAAAGGAGATATGACCTTCCTCGAAGTTGAGGTCATGCCTGGCCGCCTTGATGAGCTGACTGAACTACGAGATGCACCGCGACGAGCCTGGGGCCTAACACCTTGGTCTGACAACTAATATCTTCCTCATGTATATGAATGTATTCTTGACTCAATGGGCTTTCCATAGAGTCCAAGAACACCCAAATCGGAGTTCGGACGAAGGAGATATGACCTTCCGAAGTTGGAGGTCATACGTAAGCAAATCCGACCACCGACCCGATCGACGAGTCAATTCTGAAGTGAAGCTCATCTATCACCTCGGTCAGGCATCTAATATTATCCTCAGGCATATGAATGTATTCTTGACTCAATGGGATTTCCATAGAGTCCAAGAACACCCAAATCGGAGTTCACACGAAGGAGATATGACCCGGGGTTGGAGGTCGGCGCGCCGCCCGACGAGCTAACTCGAATCGACGAGCCGCACCGCGACGAGCCCGCCTAACACCTCGGTCTGACATCTAATATCTTCTCAGTCATATGGATGGACTTTGACCTACCGGATTTACAGAGCCCCAAGAACACCCAAATCGAGTTCAAACGGCTGAGATATGACCTTCCGGCTGGAGGTCGCGGCGCAGCCGCCTCGACGAGTCGACCGAACCGACGAGCCGCACCAAGTGACGAGCTCAGTCTAACACCTCAGTCTGACAACTAATATCTTCCTCAGTCATATGGATGGATTCTTGACTCAATGGGCTTTCCATAGAGTCCAAGAACACCCATATCGGAGTTCAAACGAAGGAGATATGACCTTCCTGGGTCGAGGTCATGAGCAAACGCTTCGACGAGTCGACTGAATCGACGAGCTGCACCTGAAGTGACAGCTCAGTCTAACACCTTGGTCTGACATTCAATATCTTCTCAGTATATGGATGGATTCGACTCAATGGATTTATTAGAGTCCAAGAATCAATCTAAATCGGAGTTCAAACGAAGGGAGATATGGACCTTCCGTTGGGAGGTTGCGCGCAATACTCACGTGCCGACCTAACCGACGAGCTGCACTGAAGTGACGAGCTCAGCTCTACAGGACGAGCTCAGCTCTTCAGGACGAGCTAAGCTCTACATGACGAAGCTGAGCTCGCATGACGAGTTGAGCTCGCAGCACAAGGTCCGCCGACCCCATTTGACGACCTCTATGGGCTGACCCTTCACCCATTTGACTGTTCAGAGTAAAAAGACCATAACTTGGTCTATAGGGGTCTGAATTGAGAAATTCAAAAGCCTAACATCAAGTTCACGGACGTGGATACAATTTCCCAGAAGGACTTACTGCCAAATTCTCTTTATTTCTGACCCAAAACCCGCTCTATGCTGTTAGTTGACTCGAATTGACGTAACCCGACCGTCCGTGATGAAGGCTGGGCCGACCTCGAAAAAGGACTATAACTTAGTCTACAGAGGTCCAAATTGAGAGATTCAAAAGCCTAACATCAAGCTCATTGATATGGCTACATTTTATCAGAAGGACTTACTTCCATATTCCCTTTATTTATGACCTAAAAACTCGTTCTGCTGTCTGCCAGCATATGAATAATTTTCGTTCAACCTCGCAACTGTGACCCTTCCTAAAACACATATGTAGATCCTTGCAGCCTCTTCTCAACTTAATCCTAACAAGAAATGAGATTGGGAGTTTCCAAACCCAAGACATGTATATTCATACAAATATTATTCACAGCCCACTCTTTTCTATACCAAATCATAGTTCCATAATTATGGATCTTCTCTTTCCTTTTTCCTTTCTTTCTTTCTTTTCTTTTCTCTTCTTCTTCTTCTTCCGTTTTTGTTCTCTGGGTACTCAAAATGAGATATTTCTTTGGTCTTCTCCTTATTTGATCTTATCCCCCTTTTTATTTCACTTTCCAAGGAGGAAATCCTCCCTCTTTCCTTCGCCACTTGTCTCTTCCACAATTTTCTTTCCTTATTTTATTCCTAATATCTTTCTTTTATTACTCTTGGTCCTCCTCTTTTATTCTCTATTCAATTTATCAAAATCCTACTTTGACATATGAACTTATTATATTATGACCCTTGGGTCATGAATTGGTAATTTAGTAATTTACCCTTAATTGTTGTATTAATTCCAAGTTATTGCTTATTTTATTCCGGATAAATATACTTTTATTTTTATTATACCCTAAACATGTCCGAAAACTGCTAGGGTATATTTCGGGGTGTTATAGTATTTATGACATTCGTTTAAGCTTTATAAAAATATAAAGCAAAACAAGCAGAGAAGAGGTAAAAACAAAGTCTGCCAAGAAGACGGGTTCGTTGAGGTGAAGCATCCTTCGCCTAGGCAGATCAAACATGGTTCAGAGACAGTCTCAGGTTCGCCTAGGCAAACTGACCTTTGCCTAGGCGTGCACTCCTTCGCCTTAACATATAATCTTCTTGTTTTATATCCTTTGGGTCCTTAATTGGTAATTTACCAGTTTACCATTTTCCACACTTAGCATTTAAATTTTCGAAAAATACAAATTTGACTTTTATTATACCTTAAACATATCATAAAATTACTAGGATATAATTTGGGGTGTTACACGTTAAGCTTGGCCATTCAAAATTTTTCTCCCAACTAAAGCTCATTGTTTTTAAAAATTGTTTCATTCCTCCATTTCCATATAAGCCAGAGATAAGTTGCAAACTCCTTTCTCCAAGGCCCTTGACCTTTAGGTTCTTGATAAGTATTGTATATACTCATTTAATCTCCATGTTTTGCTTAGTTTTTAATAGTTTTAGGAGGTTCGCATAGGATTGAATTGGTGAAATCTATGCCTTAGGAATTTTTTAGTCTTAAGTCTTTGTTAGTCTTGGACTTTGCATGCTAGTTGTCTTAATTTGAGTCTTTGTCATATTTTCAATCATTTAAATAGAGCTTAAGCTAGATTAGGAGTAGGTAATTAATAACCAATCTTCGGATGATACTCTTACTTTTAACACTCAGATATTGGAAGAGATTTGTGCACTTGTGCACATAGGCGTATTATTTCGTATAACACGCTCGTGTTTATCAGTTCTCTATGACCTAAGCTTGGAATAGATATCTATTCCACTAGTGCCACTTTCGGCTGTCAACCATGTAACTTCAAAAGTCCCTCACTCGATGGCAACACCTGAAAACATGATTTTGATCCTCTGGCTCTCTCAGACAAAATTGGTAGCAAGGGTCTGGCACCATTTTCCTTTGGAACCTCTCTTAGTTTTTCATGAGACCTCCATGGAGAATCACCGATATAAGCATTGAAATACCCAAAAAGTACTATTTGAATCAAGGGTTAAACCAATGATATAGTGAATCAGCTCTTCAAGAATCAAGCTATTTACCCAAGATGACTAGTCAAGGCCCAATGACATGTAGGGCGAGGCTGTAGGGATTCCTAAGTGCCAAGGGCATTGTTGCACAACGGAAGTAACAAAAAAAAAAAAAAAAAAATCGGAATCCCACCCATTAGACTATCATAGTTCATCAAAACGAACCAAAACAAAAACCAAGAGTTCAAAAGAGGATATACCTTTGTAGATCTACTCTTGGAGGGTGTTTGCAGCTTGACTATAAACAAACCACGTCCTTGGTTTGTCTCTAATGGGTATCCACATGAAGACAAGACCCGAGAACCTCCAAGGAGATGGAGTTGAAAACAAGCACGGTGCTAGCTAAGCTTGGTTTCAATGAGGGATGAAGAAGATGCTCTCAACCTTCTTCTTCTTCTTCTTGGTTCTTCTCAAGAATAAGAGAGAAAACCTCACTAATAAAGGAGATTAGTGTTTGATGCATCAACCATTAGGGTTAGGGTTTCTCCTATAACCACATATTTATAGGAGAAACCCACCCTATGAAAGGACTAAAAAGCTCTCACTCAAAGATGGAATATGCTACATGCATCTCCATGCATGGTAGCATGCTCCCTCATGTGCCTTAAGCCCATAAGCAAGCTTTTCCTATCCCACTCTCTAAATGAGTCCTCTTAGTCTCGGGATTCTTCTAATCTCGGAGTGGTCTAATCCCCAATGTGAAGTCCTTCATGTTTGGATCACATCCAAGTTCGTTTTATATCAAGTCTCCATCTTTTAAGTGTGTGACCCATTAGGTTCTCGGTTATCTTGGCCACTTGATTCAACCATTGAACCAAGCAAGTCATGAGCGATATCTAGCAACACATCATGACCCCCAATTGATCGAAGAGTCAGTAGTCTAACTGCAAACCCTTTCATAGACAAATATCGTGCAATTTGTCATTTCACCAATCTATACCCCACTTGGTTCAGAGCATGGACAAAGTGTAGCTCAAACTATACTGGCTATGCCACATCTAGCCCAAGTGATATAAGATCTTGTCCTCAGACCCATTACTTTACAGTTATGCACCTAAAGACATTCTTCATGACATCTCTACTATGGCTAGAGATTCCCGAATAATGATCCCGATAAGAGGCCATAGGTATCCTCTCCCTCTATTGGGAGTGGTGAATCATTTGTTGGCTATTCAATTACCTTCGAATACCTCAAACTGTACCCAATCATCACCCTATGAGCGACCTTTAGAATGTAACAAGGAATGAAGTCAAAGCACAAAATCAGCATTCAAGATATCCTTGAGCACCTCAAGTCTATGATACTGCACTATTGTGCTATGATGAGACAATCATCTACATATAAATAGATAATCCATATGATTGTCTCATGACAGGTTTCCGATGTACTTAGCTACTCTTAGCAAGCATCCACATGTCAACTCTAATCATCTCATGATCACAGTTTATAAGATCCACTACTTGATCCAATCAAGGGGTATGACATGTGCTAGTCTATCCGGATTAACAATATCCAGTCTTGTTAATCCTATGACTAGGGATAATTTAGATGCTAACATAATTGCATATGATAGGAATCTTATTATCATGGTCGCATCTTGATTTCTTTCATGCTATGTTATGTATCATGGACTTCATTAATTCGATTAAAGATCTATATCAATTCAATGTATGAATATCAAATTAATGAAGAAGTCTTTCATATTAAACAATATGTAATGCGTACAACAAGTGCTAAGGGAGATTGTCTTTGTTATTTTCTCAGCAAAGGCTAGTTAGGATGGTGAGATGAAAGGGAAGAAGAGGGTGTTCGTTGGAATAATATTATATATAATTTTTAGTGATTTCCTCATGACACATGATGTTAGATTAAATCAACCAAAATCCTTATTTTTGTTGTTTTGAGATGTTATCTTTATTTCTTATCATTGTTTTGGGATATTATTTTATTTCTCATTATTGTTTTAGTAGAATTTTTTTTTCCTATTATTGTTTTAGAATATTATTTTATTTCCTTTTATACCCATATTATGCTTATGGTATAAATAGATGTCTTAGGGACTTTTATCAATTTCATCAATTTATTAATCAAAACTAATGTTTTTGCTTTATTTTGTTCTCTGGATTGAGACGTGTTTATTCTTGTTGATCAATCGCGCTACACGCTGTATTAGATGGTATCAGATTGAGTTTCTCCTAATCGATGACTAATACTAGTGTCAGTGATGACAACCAATCCCAAGACGGTGATCGGGGATTGCAATATATGTTTGGAGGTCGATTAACGAACAACAACAATCAATCCAAATTTAAACTCAACAATTGGAAACAGTACAAACACAATTGCAAGCGTTATTGAGAATTAATGGATAAGGGTGTAAGAACGATGATGAGGAACAAGGCTGACAAAATTGGCCTTACTAGACCCATTTTTAATCCCATTTTAAATACAAAATCACATGTCAATCTGCAGATACTGATGAGCACTAAATGAGAGGTTGATCAGATGACTGCTAAAACCAGAGAAAAGAGTGGAAGGGTGGTAAACTCAGCAGAGGAGATGACGAATACAAACAAAAGGTAGATATCCTAAACTTTAGAGGTGATCTTAATATTGAGGGGTTTTTAGATTGGTTGACTGAAGTAGGTAGTTTTTTTACTATACCGAGTTGCTTGGTGATAGAAAGATTAAATTTGTTGTTTATAGGTTAAAAGGGGGAGCATCAGTATGGTGGGACAAATTGAGGGAGGTGAGGATGAGTGAGGGGCGTGGTCTTGTTCAAACATGTCATAGAATGAAACAATTATTACAAGGTAGATTTTTGCCTTCGGACTATGAACAATATATTTTTTATGCTTATTAAAGATGTGCATAGAGTAGCAGGAGTGTGAATGAATATACTGCTAAATTTTTTAGATTGGTAGAGAGTATAGGTGGCAATTCGGGTGAGCGGGGTGGGTCGGGCAGGCTGTGCCAATTGCCAGGATTTTTTCTGAGCCTAAATTCAAGAACTTAGTCAGCTTTAAAATTCCTGGGCAAACGCCAAATTGCCTTGCAAAGTCAAAATTTTGGTGGGTGGGCCAAGCCATATCGAGCAGGGCCAAAACCAGGCCGAGCAAAATTTGACCCGATTTTTTTCGGGCTAATAATTTAATGGCCCAACCCGACCCTAATTTTGGGTGGACCGAGCTAACCCATGGTGTAACACCCCAAATTATATCCTGATAGTTTTATAACATGTTTAGGGTATAATAAAAGTAAAATTATATTTTTCCGGAATAAAATAATGCTAAAAATAAAATAAGTAAAAATCCGGAATTAATTTAAGAGTCATGGGTAAATTGGTAATTTACCAATCCAGGACCCAAAGGTTATATGATAAGAAGATTATAGGCTAATAAAAAGATAAGAATAAGTTGTATTTGCAAATAAAATGGAATTGTAGATCAAAGACAAAGAATAAATTGGCTCGTGGGAATAGATAAGGCCAAACATGGCCTTAGAAATATCTCATTTGGCATTTGAAGAAGCAACACGCAGGAGAAGAGAAGAGAAGAGTTAAGAAGAAGAAGAAGGAAGAGAAGAGAAGGCTTAAGAAGGAAGGAGAAAAAAGCAAATGTATGGAATGTTTGGAACTTTAAGGGAATACTTGATTGGAATTGTTTACAACATGTATGGAATTCATGTTTGCTAGGAATTTTTCCAACCAAATTCTTTTGTCTATATGTAGGTTAGGAAAACCCTAACTTATAAATGCTATATGGTTGTTCGTTCATCTGGGTCCTCAATGGAGGAAAAATTTGTATAGAGAACATGTTGGGTTTTAGGGGAGATGTTGTCCGTTTTTTTTAAACTAATGTTTTTGTTTTGGCCATAACTTGGTCATCACTCATCCAATTTGAGTGATTCAAATTTCTGGTAACTAGGACTTCAAATTTAACCCTATTGCACTCAGAAATTCACAAAGTAAGCCTGCTGGGTCAATTTCCGTTCAATTCTTGATACGCTTTTAGGTTTCGGAATAGTTTTGGTATTTAGGCCATAAGTTGAGTTTCACTCATCCAAATTGAGTGATTCAAATTTTAGGTAAACTAGACTTCTAGGAGAACAAATCTCCCTGAAATAAGTGCATCCAAATTTGGATGCCATTGGACCCAGAAAATTCGTCAAAGTAAGGGAACAATTATATCCCTGAAATCTGTCTCATAACTGTCCCCTGAAATGGAGTAATTCCAGTTGTTTAATTCATAAGTGTCAGGCGAGGGTTTCACTCATAGGGTTAGGCCAAAATTTCCACCTCTAGTAGAGAGGAATCAGTTATCAGAAATTGAGAACCAATAGACGACGAGATATTTGAGTGGGTTGAAGTAGATTATTGGAGATAAAATTGGAGTTCATATGGTTTTCAGTTTGTAAGAGGCTAGAATTTTGGTCATCAAAGTTGAGTTACTCATTCGGGAGCAAACCCGTAGTACTAATTATAAAAGTTATAAAAGGGTAGACAATAAGACTCCTAGTGACAACATAAAAGCACCTTCCTAAATGTGTCCGAGACGAGACCGCCAATGTCGGGTATAGGAAAAGGGAAAAGTGTAGTGCTGGAACGAGGCAAGGGTAATACTTTACGCCAAAACAATAACCCTTATGCAAGGTCTTTCGTGTTATGCCAAAAAACAAATACTTTTGTCCATGTGCGGTTCCACCTTTGTTGACGTCTAAGAAAAATGGAAGTTGGCGGATGTATGTTGACAATAAGGCGATCAACAAAATTACTATTGGATATAGATTTTCTATTCCAAGGTTGGATGATATGCTAGATTAATTAAGTGGAGCAATTGTGTTTAGCAAGATTGACCTAAGGGGTGGCTATCATCATCTCAGAATCCGTCTAGGTGATGGGTGGAAGACAACATTCAATACAAGGGATGACCATAGCAAGCGTCAACAAAGAAAGTATGGACCACACCAAATTGTTAAGAAGATCAACAACAATGCTTATGTGGTTGACTTGCCAAGTTGGATGAAGATTTCGAAGACCTTTAATGTTACCGATCTTACCTTGTTCCAACCAAATATCAATCTTGGATATTTAAAAAGTAACTCGAAGACGAGTTCTTCACAAGTGGAGGTGACTGATGCAGAACTTTAGATCAAATTAACAAAAATTCTTATTCTAGTTGTTTTGAGATATTATCTTTATTTCCTATTATTGTTTTGAGATATTATTTTATTTCCCATTATTGTTTTGGAAGTATTATTTTCTTTCCTATTATTGTTTTGGAATATTATTTTATTTCCTATTATTCATATATTATGCCTAGCGTATAAATAGATGCTTTTGGAACCTTTATCACTTTTATTAATTTATTAATCAAAATTAAAGCTTTTTCTTTACTTTATTCTTTAGATTGAGACGTGTTTATTGATTAGTACCCAAAAAGTGCTATTTTGAGCCCTATATCAGATAGGTTTTGAGTGCTTTTTGCGCACTAATCATGCCAATTATGCCAATTGAAGTGTTCAAGTCTTCTTAGTATCACTTATGCTTAGAGGTTATTTTGGTTGTTTTGCGTTTTTGCGTACTTTGAGAGTTCAATATCGAGACATATGCTAAACCATGAAGATTGAACCCATTCATCACCCATCAAAACATACCAAAAAAATCAAAGAAAGAAATGAAGGCAAAGTGATAAAGTTGGTGCAAGATAGACAAAGAGCTGCGTGCTGAAGATCGCACTTGTGAATTCGCTTAAGATTGCGAAAATTTCACTGATTGCGAAAATTTTGCACTCATAGCGAAAATTTCGTAATCCTAGCGAAATTGTGAAATTCGTAGACCTAAAATTTCGCGAACCATCGGCTCAGCGAAAATGCGCCGCTTATCACCTAAAATTTTGCTGGGGCGAAATTGCCAGCGCCCAGCGAAATTCTCTCGATTCGCGATCTCGTGCAATTTCGCTTACCTAGCTTAAATTTTCGCTAGTTAGCGAAATTTTCACGCCAATAAATCGTCTCATTCTAGCTTAAATTGTCTCACTTTGTCATCCTTTTGTAATTAATGCAAACCGACTTCATTTTGGTGTATTACTTCCTTGTCCCTTATTTTAGCAAAAATGTTAGGTTTTATTGTAGTTTCACATAATGGGTGGCCTATATAAACCCCCATAGTTTTTGTAACCCTAAGGAAGAAATTGGGGAAGCAATCTTTTGGCACAATTTTTCATTTTATGTAAATATCTCCCGCAGCTCAGTTAGGGTTTTGCTTTTCTCTCTTCTCTCTCCTCTTTCTCTCATTTTCTAGGCTACCAAACAACCCTCTTGAGGATGACAACTCAAGAGATGCTTGGCTGCTCTTTTCTTGAAGAGAAGGTAGCTAGCTTGGTTGTGGGGGCAAGCATAAAGTTGTCCTCATGTGTTGAATGCTACAGTGTAATCGTATTATGGCTCCCATCTTCTCAAACTAGGGTCAATATCATATAATCATTAATTTGGCCAATACTTACCATGCTTTAGGATACAGTGTATACTTATTGCTAGATGCACTGTGGTTTTTTAGATGGTCTTTACGAGCCACTGAAATGATGTTGAATGTTAGGGTTTTAAACTGAAAGGGGCTGTAGATGCATGTTACCTGTGTTGACTCAAATAGGAGTGATTCTAGGGTTAGGTTTGCTAGTTAAACAAAGATCCTAAGTATGGCTTGACTATAGGTTGCTTGTCATAATGCGAGGATAAAACCCGAGACACTTGTTTGCCCTATATCAAGTTAGCACCTAAATCTTCAAAGCTACCTTTTCACACATCACTTTCGCCTTTACAGCTATTCAGCTTTCAACCATCACACTGCTTTTGAAACAAATCCAAAATCCAAATAGAAAGCCTTACCTTTCACACTTATGCAAATCATTCCTAGGATGAAAACCCATCCCCGTGTTCGAATTTAGACCGCTATACTGCAGTAGCTTGACTACGGCAGTAGGAGGAACTTAGGATATAAATTTTGTTGATTCCACTCAACCTACTGTGGCACGAATCATTTATTCTTGTTTGTGTTGATTAATCGCGTTAGACACTGTGTCACCTCCTAATTACAAAGACTATGATATTCAATGGCATAAGATATGGGCATAACTGGTCACTTCTACTTGAGGCGGAATAGTATTATATAATCTTTTTAGTACTTTACTAACTTACCCTCCATAATCTCTTGCGATTAAGTTTTCCTTTATAGTTGGAATTAAGAACCCATCCTTCACTTATATTGCTTGTTGCTTGAGTGCTTAACATGCAACATTAGAATATGCAAGACAAGTAGATGTTAGATTAGAAGTGTAAAACTAAAGAAATCTAGCTATAATCTTTGGATGAAAGTTGGGATATACATAACGTTTCGTTCGTCACAGGTCAACTGACTCTAAACTTTTTGTCGTAATGTCGTTCTAATGCTTCGTTCCATAACTCAAATATGCCGCTATTGTTAACATAATGAATAGATAGACAAACAAGCGTCTAATGTTGTTGATATGTCACTCATCAACAACTTGATACGACAACAAATTATGTTACGTGAGGGTGACATGTCAACGGTGTTAGACACCTGTTTGTCCATTTGTTCACTATGTTGATGATATAAGTAGATTTAAGTTACAAAACAAACTTTAGGGACAACATTGGACCAAAAAAAAATATTTAAAGGCCAAGTTAGACATACGGTCAAACATCATGGGCATTTATATATCTTATTATGATGAAATTTTATAAATAGGTAAGCATAAAAATAACTCATCATATATTAATTATACAAAATGATTGATTGTTGGGATTAAATCCCTCACATAAGGGTATCCGAGAGATCTAAATCATGGTCTTTAAGTATTCAAGTTAGTACAAATTAGCTCTATAAAACTTGCATGGAATGATTGGCTATTGGAGGTTAACTTCCATATTAACACTACAAAAAAGAAGGCTTTTAGTGACGACTATTTAGTCATGGTCAAGTAAAACCGTGACTAAATATGTTTTTTTGTTGCGACCATTGTAAACCTTCACCCAAAATATTTGATGCGAATTTTAGTCACAATTTTATTGGAAACTGTGACTATACGTACATGCTAATGGCGGGAAAATTTGGTGCGAATCGTTTAGTCACGGTTTTTCTCGGAACTGTGACTAAAAACTAAGCGAATGTCACATTTGGTCACGGTCTCAAATAAAACTGTGGTCAAATATATAAGTTAGCATGTATAAAACCGTGACCCAAAGTCACATTAATGTACTTTTGGTCACAGTTTTACCACATTTTTCAATAAAGCCGTGACCCAAATTCACATCAGTGTACTTTTGGTCATGGTTTTTAGTAAAATCGGGATCAAATCTATAAGTAGCTAGTTTTGGACTTTGACTACAATGAGTGACTTTTGGTATAAGTTAGCTAGTTTTAGACTTTGACTATATGTAAAATTTAATTTTGGGAAAGTTTGACACCAATAATTTAGTTACACACATACATACATACATAATATATATATATATATATATATATATATATATATATATATATATATATATATACTAAACTAATTAGTTAAAAATCTACCTTTTGACTTTTTATTAAAATTTTAAAAAGGAAAACACTTTTTCTATAAAGATTATAAAAATTAAGGCTTTTATATTATGCGCAAAAAAAAATTGGTGAATGAAAATATTGGTACTTGGATATAGATAATGATGAAAATATTTTATTACATTCAATGACTATATAATTTATAGAAAAATTTTGATTTCAACATTAATGATGATGATGCTTTTTCAACCGGAACTGGGTTGGAGCGTGCTTGAATTGGCCGAATCGGTCTCGGCCGCTCCTCCGGGATGCCTGGCCCTCCGTAAAAAATAAGAAACAAAAAGGACGGCGGGGTTTGCCCTGCCTCCCATGCCTAAGTTAGTTCTTCCTAAGGAGAGAAGATCGAACGCTTGGGGAATGAAGTTTGTGCGCACTTTCACCGATGGGGTGACCGGGCATTTATAGTGGGCAGATTTTCCTGAAGTAGATGGTGATATAGACCTCTACCGACGAGGGATTTTCCTTATCGCTGTCAAATTAATAAGTGATAATTAGAAAGCGGTTACTGGGAATTATTCTACTTCCTTATTGGTGGAGATTCGATTCGGTTTATAGGATATGAGCTCTTTAGGCTTTTCGCGTTACCGGCCCTTGGGAGGGATGAACTAGGCTCCCGCTCAGCCTGGTCGGGGCCAGCCAAGCCATCGGGCTTGCTTATAAGTCTCCTTAATCCCGCTCTCGAACTTGGGAGGCCCTGCTACCTGCTTTTTAAACCCAATAAGTTGCCCCCCAACCCTTGGTTACAGCTAGCGTGGGCAAGGGCTGTATCAAGCTGATCGGTGTGATTTCCATGGTTGCTCAGAGTCGGGTTTGATTAGGCTTTGTCGCCAAATGTCCCGTGGGTAATGATGACTTTTCGACTTTCGCCTATTTCCTCTAGTTTTTCCAAATTTCTGGAGAACATCCTCTCCGACCAGTTAGGCATTGTGTTCCCGATATTGAAGCTTTTCCTTCTCTCGCAGTTCAGCTTCTTTTTTTTCTTGAACTGTTCGATCATTGTCCGTAACTTCGTGTCTCAGAATACCGCTTGGGTTGTCCCTTTCGTTATGTTCCTAGGACTGCACGTCTTTTTCCTTCTTTGTCTTTAAAGAGGCGTTGTAAGGCGTTAGGGCTGGCCTGGTTAGGTTTTTGTCCAACTTCGTGCATTCCCATGGGTCCAGGTCATTCCTCTTCTTTGCTTATAGGGGGTGACTCCTCTACTGGGCCTGGGTTCAAAGTGACGAGTGGCGAAATCTAACTGCTTAGCCACAGCTTGTTCTTCGAGATGCCCCAGTGGAACCTCCTTCCCTTGAGTAAGTAAAGACAAGATAAAATTGATGAGATTAAACAATTCTATGGGGTCTCAATATTCAAGTCGGGCCGTGCGTAACACCCCGACGTGTGTGTCCTAGTAGGGTTGAGCCTTTATTTGGGGAAATCTTCGCAAGACGATATAGGCCCCATTTGGTGTTCAGGTTTGGTCTCCTGACGTATTGACCTCCTATGTCGTTCAAGTGCCCAAGATGGTGTGCTTTTTTGAGGTGGCCTTTGAGTATGGCCTCCATTTTCCTCTGCATCCCTTTATAAAAAGGGTTTTCATAAAGATTTCAACGTCCTGTCCTTCTCAGCCTTCGCCTAACTTGTTCAAGCTGGTCAAGAAGGTCTTTAGGATAAGGGCTTAGGTGTTCCCGATAGCTCTACTCCCGACCTCTTCACAAGTGGAAGGAAGCCGAGGGCTTTCTTTATTTATCTAAGCTGCCTAAAGGTTCGCTGATCATCTCGACTCGCCTTCCCACATGCATTGGAAGGAACGCTACTTTTTCATCAGTGGCCACCATTGGGAGTATAATCCCACTGACCAGGAAGACACACTGGGCGTTCCGGCTGTCTGGACCACTCGAGAATCTTCGTGAGCTTTGCTTTGTTTTAGTTTGGTTTGGCCTTCACAGATTATAGGGTATCCCTAACTTTGCATCGGGCTGCGGCGCTCTTCGTGTATCTGCTCGACCTCACTCGAAGACAGTGACGTGAAGCCGGAACGCCAAGTGTCCGGCTACCCGAGCTCATCAGTCGACATTCCGGGGTCTGTGCCCGCAGTCTTCCGACCTTTCTACTCTGGGCGCTCATCACCTCCATCCGTCATGAAGTTCTCCCACGCAGGCCTCCCGTCAAGCCCACTAAGGGAGAGCCTGGGTCAGTGGAGACATTCAGAGGCCCAAGCGCAAAGCGAAAAGTCCTCGTGGACTCCCTTGAGAAGAGCCATCCGGCCGGTAAAGCCCCGAGGTTGGGATCAGCCTCTTCATCACCCCTACCCATGTCCAAGTGTGGGGCAAGCATTGCCATCTCCTACGAGGTAGCCGAGTGCCAGCCCGCAGCCCCTCGCCTCCGCCTGTCGCAGCCAAAGATTCCTGGGAGGGGTCACGAGCCTCCGCTGGAGGTTGGTGCCCATCTCGCTTGAGTCCTCCCCGCAGAGCGCCGGGAGCCTCCCTCCTTCGACATCTAAGACTCTTTGGGAGGGAGAGTCTCTGGAGTCGATGGAGATGAGGATTCCTTGCTTTTCAAAGGCGGAGCTTGCCGCGCGCGATCTCATCCATCCTCGTGGATTCTCATCTCGCAGGCCTGATGTCTCGCCTATCGAGGAGGCTTTGATCAGATTACCCAGGGGGTCTCCCGTAAGTTTCTTATCTTTATTTGTCTACCTTATCTTGGTTTTGGTTGCATGACTGAAGGTACGGCAAAGGCTACCCATCCGAAGAGGTCATGCGCGGCAAGATCAACGAGGGTCATGTCAGCCGCCGTATCTACAAAGCCAAAGTGGCTTCTCTTACCTTGAGGGTCGAATCCACGAGTCGGATGCAAAATATGACGGAGGAAGCCGTGAAGTTTAAGTCTGACCTGAGGCATACTTAGATGGCCGAGCGCGGGCAGAGGGTAGAGAAGAGAAGACCCGTGAAGGCTTAAGAGCTGGGCCTGCAGGGCAAGCTCAGAGGTCAAGGGGATGGGCTGCAGACCGCCCAGGCTGCCATGGTAGTTAAGGATAGGTCATAGACCGCCCAAAATGAGTCATGAAAATGTGAAAGAGTCAGAACCGCCTGTAATGAGTCAAGGGTAGTCAGGAAGAGCCGCAAGCTACTAGAGGTGAGCCGCTGCATTTAAAACAAAGGCCGCACCAAGCCCGTCGCTAAGCTCGAGGTCGAGAGCCCCATTGAACCGCCAATCGATGAGTGCCACGCTGGGCAGGATCCCTTCTCGTATGGCGGTAGCTCCCATTGCTCGAGGGACGGAGCGATAGCAAGTTTGAAGGACGAGGCCTGCACTCAGTGGGCTTCTGGATGGCTTGCTTTCCAAAGGAGGGTTGCTGATGCCTACCCAGGCTTGGACCTTAATTTTGATATTCCCAACGACGAGGAGGCGGAGCAGTCAAGTCAAGGGTCAGCCTGAGAGCCACGCGCCCGACCAGGTCCGCTCCCTTCTTCACCTTCTCGCTCCTAACCCGCGCGAACGTCTGAGCCTCCTTATACAATTCCGCTTTGTTTTTTTTTTTATCGACCTCAGCTTTGGACCCTGGATGTGGCGTAACACCGCTCGGCTTTGATACTTAACTAACAATTCAATTTTCTATTTCTTCGCTCTACTCCTAATTGTGTTCCTGTAGCCCTGGCCGCGTCTGAATGAGCGGTCGAGGGTCTTGAAAACCGGAAAATTGAGGTCTGTGGCCACGCGGCCTAAGCCGGTCGCTACATGGCTATACGGCCTTAGCCGAGCTCAGAACCGAAGCATCGGGCCCTCGGGCGCCGAGGCCTTCCCCGAGTCGTTGAGCTCTACAACCGAAGCATCGCCTCGGGCGTTGAGGCCTTTGAGTCTGCTTTGCAACCGAAAGCACTTCCGTCCTCTGGGCGCGAGGCTTCGAAATGTTAAGCCTCAACTGAGCCACCGGGCTCGGGCGCCGAGGCCTCCCGAGTCGTTAAGCTCGCAACCGAGCTTACCGGGGCTCTCGGCGCCGAGGCCTTCCCGAAGGCGGCTTCCGCAAACCGAGTTACTAGGCTACTTGCGCTGAGGCCATCTCGAAGCCGTCGCGAACTGAGCCACCGGGCTCTCGGGCGCCGAGACCTTCCCCGAGTCATAAGTTCGCAAACCGAGCCATCGGGCGCGCGAGGCCTTCAGTCGTTAAGCTCTACAACCGAGCTACTGGCCTTAGGCGCCGAGGCTTTCTCTGAGCTGTTATTCCCAGAACCGAGCTACTGGCCTTGTAGCTCGAGGCCTTTCTCGAAATGCAAGCTCTACAAACCGAGCTAATGGCTCCCGAACTACGTAACTACGGCTGCCATGGCCCCGCCCGGGGCTAAGCTGGCCGGGATCCTAGGCGCGTGAGGCCTTTTTTGAGCCAAGCCTCTACAACCTGAGCTGTTGTGGCTCCGTGGGCTAATCTGCCTGAGCTGAACTGGCTATGTGGCTATATGGCTGGTTTGACTTCCTTCTCTTGGAAAGGCGCGGGTAGCTTTAATGCGACTTAATGGAGAATTAGAACGGATTGCGCGACTTCCCAAGCGCCCTGACTTCCTTACAAATAGTGACTCCTTTGTGATGGTGCTCATGCTTCGAACCTTCTTCCCTTTTTAAGCGTAATTGGAATCCGCGCATGGTGAAGCATGTCAAGGCTTATCGTCATCGCAGGAGGTCCGCATGGAGATCATTAGTCGACGCTTGGTTCCGATGCGATCTCTCGTCAGAGGAGCTGTGTTTTTCCCTGGGCCTCCCGTGAGCAGGACCCTGTGGCCACGTCCGATGACCTGAGCCGTGCTTGTGGAATGTATCTGGAGGGGGCGGTGTACTCAAAAAAACTTTTAGTACCACTTTCTCCGTTTTTCCTCTTTTTTCTTCTCCTCTTTCCCTTTCTCCTCTTCCTTCTCCTTTTCCGTCTCCTTTTCCTTTTCTTTCTCGTTCGCACTCTCTCTTCTTCTCTTTCCCTTTCCCTTTCTTGAGATTTTTTAAGGTGAGCTGCTTAAATTGCCTACTTCTCGAGGATAATATGGATTGTCATCACGATTGTAACTTTTCGAATCATCATCTTCTTTGAAATAAAGAACAATCTTTTTTTTTTGTGAAGCATGAATTTGCGTATTCTGAGGTGAGTAATTTTTTTCGTAAGCTCGACGATTTTATTCTTTTATTGATATGCCTTGCTTTTTGATTCATAAAGATATTAAGCAAAGTAATCAACAAACACACCGACTGTTATCTGAAAATTGATGGTACTTTATTAAAGATTACAATCTGAGGTCTATTGATAGAATCGTTGAGGTGCCTGCCCAAGAGCGAGGTAGAATTTTTCCTTCTTCCATTCGGGAGTTCATAGCTCTGTGCCTGGACCATGCGTGACATGGCTATAAGGGCCTTCCTAGTGGGTCCTATATTTCCATGTGTAGGATCTTTCCTCACTGGCATAAGCTTTTTTAAGACTAGGTCGCCAGGTTTATAACTCCTGGGTTTGACCTTTCGGTCATAGTACCTGGTCGTCTTCCTTTGGTAGTCTTCAGGCGCTTTCAGACCTCGCCTAGCTACTTTTCATCTAGGGAGGTCTAGGTTTGCAGGAAGAGCCTCTATATGCTCTACACTTGCCAATTCAATCATCGGGATTTAATCCGATCTCGATCAACACGCCTCGTGCCAAAGGCTAGAGTGAATGGGGTCTCCCGTTGTCGACTTGCGTAGTTCTCAGATGCCCATAACACTGGGAGGTATTCTACCAATTTGCCTTTTTAAATCTTCCAACTCGTCTTCAATGCCGCTTTAAGGTTTTGATGGTGACTTCGCTTGTCCATTGATTGCGATGAGCTGGGACGAGTAGTAGTTCTGATTCAGTTTCCTAAGATGTGAATCCTTGAACTTAGATTGCTCGAATCTGTTTCCCCATTATCTCGACACCCGTGGCTTTCGTGATACTAAACCTCGCATACTATGGAACGCCAAACCTAAGTTGCGCACCTTTGTTCTCGTGATACAGCCAAGGGCCTAATTTCACCCATTTATGAACAATCCACCATGACGAGGCACTTACTGCCCCTTCTAATGGGCATGGGTCCCACATGTCTAACCTCATTGTTGAAAAGGCCAGGGCTTTGTAAACTAATGGCTGTTGGTTCATGGGAGATGAGAGATTTTGACGTGCTTCTGACAAACTTTGCACTTTTTGACCAAACAAGGCGCCTCCGAGCATTAGGGCCAATAGTACCCCTGCCTCAAGACTTTTCCCGCCAATGCCCGAGCTTTGATGTGATTTTCATATACGCCTTAATGTAGTTCCCAAAGATGTAGTCGTTGCCTTCCCTGCAATGCATCTGAGACGGTGTGAAACCTCGCTTATAAAGGGTTCCCCGATGAATAGTGAACTTGGCAGACCTCGACCTAAGCTTAGATGCCTCCTTCGGGTTGTTTGGCAGTAGTCTTTCCATTAAGTAGTCTCAAATGGAGTCCATCCAGCTCGACTCGAACATGACATGAGAGATCTCTTCATTGTTGAGATTCACGAAGGTTCTCGAAAGCTTAACAGTGTCACTATCGAGGTCTTCTTGGGAAGTCATAAGCGGGCTTTGTTGTAAGACCGCCGCGAATCTCTCCGCCTCCGGTATGTGTCCGATTTGAACTCAGCACTGAATCTTTAAGTAATTCCACCTTCTGAGGTATAGGATCATTTTTTCGCCTCTAGCTTCGTATGAATCTTCTATTTGTTTTACTACCACCAAAACACGCACACCTCTGGGCTGATTAACTTCACTCATCGGGCGAGGTTAAGCCCAAATTTATGACGACCACATACTGCCTCGTTTATTGAGGCTCGAACCCAAATCTAAGCGCATATTCAATATCTATTCCGTCCGGAGAGGTCAAAATTAGACCGGCACCACTCCTCGAGCATCAAGGCCCCATCTACTCGACAAATTCTCCAATAAGGGAGATCGGATGTCAATTGAGTAGCTTCGGCAAGCTCTACTGAGGTGAATTCCATGACGAAGTTTGCCAAGATCCTGCCCTTTTATTGTTGTTTTCGATTTGTATCAATGTCAACTCACACATTTTATAGTACCTCACTTCATCAATCTACCAGAGGTCTCTCGTTTGTGTAGCACTTGCTTCATTGTGTATTCTGTTGAGATTTCGATGGTATGAGCTTGGAAGTAAGGGAGGAGTTTTCGGGCTGCGGTTACCAATGCCAGGATTAATTTCTCCATCTTTGGGTACCTTTCCTTTGCCCCTCTCAAAGCTTGGCTGCAATAATAGACTAGTTGTCAGATCGCCTTTGCCTCCGACCGTGACGACACCGGCTGGAGAAATCGAAACCACTAGGTACAGAGTAAGGAGCTCTCCTCGTAGGACTTACCGTAATGGGGGAGAACCTCGATAGTTTTTACCGTGAATTGCTTCTTCAGCAGGATCCCATCGAGTTTTTTAACCTCGAATATGGCCGACACTTATCGCTGGCCTTGGACACAAAACGACTTAGCGCAGTGCCTATTCTTCCAAATAGCTTGGACTTCTTTTATGTTCGATGGCGGCAATGTCGAGCACAGCTTTATCTTATCCGGGTTCGCCTCTCATTCCCTGCTTGTCGACTATAAACCCAAGAACCTTCCACGAGACCAAAGCGCATTTGGCTAGATTCAACTTCATGTTGTACTTTTTTAGGATCTGGAATGCCTCGTCCAGATGAGCTATATGGAGCTCGGCCATAGTTGATTTTACTAACATGTCGTCTATATATACCTCCATAGATGTCCCTATTTGGTTTCGAACATCCTGTTCACCAACCTTTATTAGGTAGCTCCTGCGTTTTTTAGTCCAAATGGCATTACGCGATAGCAATAAGTCCCTTGCCCGATGATGAATGAGGTCTTCTCTTGGTCATCGGGATCCATGCTAATCTGGTTGTAGCCGGAGAAAGCATCCATGAAGCTGAGGAGTTCATGGTCGGCTGTGGTGTCTACTATGAGGTCGATCCGGGTGTAGGGAAGTCGCTCTTTGGGCATGCTCGGTTGACGCTGAAACTTATGCGTAGTTGCCATTTTCCATTCGCTTTTTTGACGAGTAATGATCGCTACTAACCATTCAGTGGTATTCCACTTCCCGATCAAGATCTCCCACCGGGAGGAGCTTGCCGACCTCCTCACACAGCTTGGCCTTCTCGGGGGCTTAAACTTCTTCTTTTTTGCTTAACCGGTTTGAAGGATGGATCGACGCTTAGTTTGTGAGTGATTATTGCGGGGTCAATCCCTCCCATGTCCTCCTGCTTCCACACAAAAACATCCTTGTTCTATTTCAAGAAGCGGATAAGGAGGCTTCTGAGGTCTTCCGCTAGCCTGGAACCAACGTAGGCGAGGTGTTCAGGGTGATTGTCCAACTGTATAGGCTCCATCTCTTCCGAGGGCTCAAGTCTAGTGTTCACCTCGTCTCGCATGTCGAGTTCGTCCACGGATATGTTGTCGACCGCTTTTTGCTTCATTGATGTCGAGTAACATTCCCTAGCCACGCGCTGGTCTCCTTGAACCATTCCTACTCCGCTTTTCAGGGCGGGGAACTCTGACCACCATGTGATAAGCTAAGGGACGAATCTTTACAAGGCCGAGAGAGGGCCTGGTCTAATAACACGTTATAAGCCGAGGGGGCATCTACTATGAGAACTGATCATTATTGTTGTTCGCATGGGGTCTCCCAAGTGAGCACTTAACCGACACCCCAAAGGTAGCACTTTCTCTAGAGAATCCTCGCACGTGGTGTCGGGACCGTTCCAAATTCTCTCCCTTCCAATGCCCATCTTATCAAAAGCTAACGCAAAGATGATGTCGGTCGAGCTCCCTTTGTCGACAAGGACCCGGTGGACTGTTTTGTTAGCCACAACTGCCCTTATCACCAAAGGGTCGTCGTGGGGGTGTTGACATCCTTCCAGGTCTGAATACAAGAAGGTTATGGCGGTGTCCAAATGAGGGAGTTTCGATTAATCGCTTGCACCTCTAAGACCCTCTTGACCCGATATTACGCAAACAGAGCCTTCGGGCCGAAATGACTCCCACCTCCCGCAAACTCCCGATCACATGGATTTCCCAAAGGCCGTTGGTGTTGAGCCTGTAGTTACTACCGAGGTGGCTGCGGCTGCGCCGATCCTGCACCTTCGTGAGGCTATGTGAGGCAAAGATACCCCCGTCGAACCAAGTATTCTATTTCCTTCCTGAGCTGTATGCACCTGTCTGTCTGGCGCCCGTGGTCCCCGTGGAACTCATGCGATCTCGGTGTTATCTCTTTGGTTAGGTCCGACTCATCCGGGATGGCCATCTCGTAAAATTTTCATGTTGTACCTCGCAAGACCCGGTGGATACCGTGGCCGTCAAGGAGTAACCGCCGAGGTGAATACGTCGCCGTAGCCCTGGGCCGAGGTGGTCCTGTGTGGTCTCGATGCCCTCGCCTGGGATGTCATCCCTTTGTCTCCCAGTGGCTTCGCTCCTGCTGCTTGTCACTTTGCTTTTCTCCTCAGGTTGAAGAGCTGATATGAGGGCTTCATTGCTAATGTACTTCTCGCGACAGCACCCACCCATGCTTGCCTCGAGGATCTTGTGAGATGGAAACATTAAGTCTAATCGTAATTCTAGCCCACCATAATGCGGTGATGGCTGCAAATTCTCGCCTCGAAATTCGTCTAGAAACATCTACCTTTAATGACTGGAATATTGAACTGACACAGACTTGGCCTCTTGTTCCATTGACGTATGATAACATTCCGATGTCCCCGTTCATGAAGTGGGAGATGAACGCACGGAGCCTTTAAAACGAGGAGGATCAAGATGGGCGGGAGCCCTCCGTTAAACTAAGCCACCGCCGAGCCTTAGCGTGATAGCCAAGGTTCTGTGATCGTATCTGGGTCTCAAACCCATGCGTACTCCATCCGGTCTCTTATAAGTATTGAGATGAATAATGGGATCCTTCGCCCATCGAACGCCCATTCAAGGACATCCCGAACTTTGTCGGGGAAAGGGGAAATGTGAAGACTCTAATGCAGAACCAGACCTGGGCTTGTCGCACTCAGGTATCCATATTAGTCCGGAGCTCCTGGCCTTTACGACTTCCTTCATGTGGCCGAGCTCCCGCTGATGCCCTTAAACCTCTCGGGCCTCCCATGATCGCTCCCTCACCCTTTGCCGAGTGAGGAGTCGATCATCGCCCGATGTTCCCCTAAGTACTACTACAAGGCCCTCTCCTGGGGTGTAAGGCCCGTGCCCCCCGGCTCCTACCGGATTCTACTTACGCTCTCGAGGAGGGCCAAGGTGTGGTTGTTCTTCCTGAGGGTGGTATCGCGCCTTTCGAAATTGCCGACTTCGCGCATCAGACTATTCGTGAGTTGCTCTAATTCCCTTATCAGCGCCACGTCAAGGAGACAAAGTGCTCCATCTCGTCTGCGGTTATCGCATAGTTTCCAATGCTCGCAGGAGGCTCCGCCATCTATGCTACCTTGTCAGGTCTTGCATTCGGGACGTGCGCCCCGCCGTGTTCCAGCGGCCGATGTCACCGGGCCGATCACTTATTTTTGTAAAGGAACTTTCGCCCTACGCATTTGACGCCAACCGATGAGGCTCTTTTTCAACCGAACTGGTCTGGAGTATGCTTGAATTGTCGGGCCGGCCCGTTGTCTTGGATGTCGGGCTCTCCTCGCAAAATAAGAAATAAAAAGGATCGGCGGTTCGCCTGCTGTTCTCCACATGCTCTAAGCCGCTCTTTCCAAACAGATGAGAAGATCGAATCATTGGGAATGAAGCCAGGCGTACCTTTCAATCGATGGGGTGACCTGACATTTATATCAAGATTCTCCCAGCTTTGATGATACGTACTACTCTATTGGATGAGGATTTTCTTCTTATCGTCGTTAGATTAATAAGTGGATAATTAGAAAACAAAGTATCGAGAGAATTATTCTACTTTCTTATCGTGGAGATTCGATTCATGATGCGATACGCCGGTTTTGCTATCGCCCTCGAGGATGAACTGACTCCCGCTTTGTCTCGCTGTAATGGACGCTTTACTAGGCCCCGCTTTATAAGTCTCCTTTAATCTTGCTTCTGGATTGGGCGGGTCATGCTACTTACTCTTCTTTTAAACCCAATCAAATGGTTTTGAATATAGGATATGTATTTGGATTAGAAGCAATTTGTTTATACATTCTTAAATAATAATTATTAAAATAAGGAATATTTAAATAACATTTGAAAAATAAGAATATTGCAAGTGTATAACAAAAGAAATTTTAATTTTTTAAAATTAAGTAATATGTTTATTTATTTTAAATAGTTTATATTTAATGTATGATGACTTGAATTCCATTTAGTTTTGTCTTTAAAGCTCGTGGTGTGACATATATGGTGAAGTTATAAGTATAAGATTTTTTCAGGAGGTCAGTTGTTAGATATCAAGTGAAAGGATCGAGTAAAGGTGAAGTTATAATTATGAGATTTTTTTAGGGGGTTAGTGGTGGAATAGCGGAGGAATCGGAATGTATGGACCTTTTATTTTTATTATAAAATTTATACAAATTTATAGGATATTAATTAAAAATGAAATATTGATGTTGCTTAAAATTATATAACCTAAAATTTATGTATCTTCACATTTTGCCACAAGACTCTCGATTGACTCTACAACTCATATTCTCCATGGCTAGGGCTCTCATTTCATTTTTCCTACTTTTGGCCGATTTTTTGCTTATTTGGTAAGTTTCTTTCCATTTCTTCTTGTTCTATTCCACTGCTTCTATTCGGGTATGTCTTGTTGGTATTTTTCCAATCGTGGTCGCTTATTTTAGCTTATGAGACAATTAGGTCCATTCAGACCCAACCTAAGGATTTGGGAAATTGCTAAGAATTAGTTCTGGCTCTAGTTCAAAACTGTTTTGATTAGGATTTGTAGAAATCAAAGTAAATTGTTGTGGTCCGTTTTGCCTAAAATAAGGGTCCCGCTGGGACCTAAACCCAAGGATTTTTGAAATTACAAGAATCGCTTTTGACTTCAGTTCAAAACTATTTTGGTTAGATTCGTAGAAATTGGGCAATTTCTAGGGTTCATTTGTTAAAAAACAATTAGTAACCTGTTGGGACTTAACCTAAGGATTTGGCAATTGCTAAAAATTGCTAAGAATCAATTTTAAATCTAGTTCAAAATTGTTTCGTTAGGATTCGTAGAAATTCTGGGTACTGCTAGGGTTTGTTTGATTCAAAATGCCAGTGGTCCGCTTGGGACCTAACTTGAAGGATTCGGGGCAAATTGCCAGAAATCACAAGAATCGCTTTGGCTCTGGCTCAAAATTATTTTGGGTACTGGATAATAAGCTTAGATTCGTATCAGGGTCTTTAAGACCTCTCGCTTTGACTCATATAAGGCTAGACCTACTTTTTGGTCATCCCCGTGCATTTTGGGTCTACTATCTAGTCGGGCAGATGTGGGGTTGTGTTATGTTTTCGACTTGTTATAAGGCTAGACTTATTTTTGGTCATTCCCTGTGGAATTGCTTTTCCTGCTATTTAAGAGTTATAGTAGATGTGATTTATGCTTTAAAATGCTAGAAAAGTAATATGCATTTGTGCTAAGTATATGATGCATTATAAGTCCTTACATGTTAGTAATTTATTTGTATACATTTTTGGATATGTTAGTCTCATGGTGTGTTTATATGTAAATCTTTTTAATATTGTTTGTCATTCATTACTATCATTCATGCATCCTCAATTGGTAAGCCTTAAGAAACCTAGTTCAAGCATCCTTGGCTATGTGATTGTCTCTTTGATTATATACTAAAAATATATAAGTTGAAAAGTATGGATATGATTATTTATTTTGGTCATATAGTTTTCAACTTAAATGTTTTACATATGATTAATTGAGTGTCTATAAATGATGCTTGAATTGTTCGTTTGGACAATTTAGAAATACATAACATCTATGAAATCATTCGCTACCATTTTGATAAATTTCAACAATAATTCCCTTGTTCTCTAGGTGCATATTTGGACAAGGTGACATATTGTTAGCAACTTAGTTAGTCTAACTAAGAATATGTTTATACCTTGGCAGTTCGTGGTTACTTGGAAGCTGTGGGAAATCTTCCGCCTAAGTCTAAAAATGAAACTAAGCATGTTGATGATTGATTCACTTAGGAATTATATGTATTTCGTGGGATAGGAACCACTACCTGATATAGGAGTTTGAGATTATACAAAACATATCACATTCATTACAAGTTGATAGGAAGATTCATTGTTATGTGATTGAATGATTTAATTTGTAGAGATATAAGAAAAATGCCAATAGATAAGAGTTGGATGCAAAAGTCAAGAGTAAGCAATGAATATGAGATATGAGTATCACAATTCTTAGACTTTGCCTTTAATAATGCACCAGAAAAAGAAATGCTCATATGTCCTTGCATTCGTTGCAATAATTGTCTATAGCAAAAGCGAGAAACTATGTATGACCATTTGTTAGATAATGGGATAATTAGAAATTATGTGCGATGGTTGATGCATGGGGTATGTAGGTTTTGTGAACTTCTCTGAATCTGGCAATAGTGGCAGCTAATAAGGTCGATATGCACTGATGAGATGGAAGAAATGTTAAATGATGCATTCGAATGTCAATACCCCGAATAGAGAGATTTGAAGAGTCCACTTGTTAATAGGAGTTTGAATCGTCTTAGAATGAGAATGCAAATAAATTTTATAATTTGTTGAGGGAAGTTGAGCATGAATTATATCCAGGGTGTAAAAAATTTACAAAGTTGTCTTTTATCATAAGACTATTTCAAATAAAGTGTCTTAATGGATGGAGCAATAAGTCATTTATAATGTTACTTGAATTGTTGAAGGAGACTTTTCCTAAGGGTGAGACAGTGCCAAGCAATTATTACGAAACAAAAAAAGTGACCAGTGAGCTTAGCCTCTATTATAATAAGATTGATGTCTGCCCCTCAAATTGTATGTTGTATTCAAAAGAGCATGCAAATGTGAATGAGTGTATTGTGTGTGGTGTCCTTAGATGGAAATCAAGTAATGTCCATCATACAGATGAGTTCAATCAGTCATCAAATGAAAAGAAAATTCATGCTAAGGTATTGCGTTATTTTCCCTTAAAACCAAGACTTCAAAGGTTATATCTGTCATTGAAGACAACTTCTCACATGAAATGGCATGTTGATGGTTGCATGAGAGGTGAGATGATGAGGCATCTAGTAGACTCTTTAGCTTGGAAAAACTTCGATAAGGTACACCCTTCATTTGCACAAGAACCTTGAAATGTTAAGCTCGGTTTAGCAAGTGATGCGTTCAATCCTTTTGGAAATATGTCAATTTCATACACATGTGGCATGTGGTTCTTATTCCATATAACTTACCACCTTGGATGTGTATGAAACAAACATTCTTCATGTTATCACCCCTTATTCCTGGTCCAATTGCACATGGGAATGACATTGATATATACTTACAATTATTAATAGATGAGTTGAGTGAGTTATGGGAAGTTGGAGCTGAAACATATGATGCTTTAACAAAACAAAATTTTTGTATGCGTGCAACTATATTGTGGACCATAAATGATTTTCCTATGTATGCAAATCTTTCTAGTTGGAGTACTAAAGGGAAATTTGCTTGTCCTATTTGTAATAAGGATTGTTTGTCATATCAATTATAAAATGAATGATGGTGTTGCATGGGGTCATCATCGATTTTCTGAACGATAGATTTGATGTGATAAAGGTCATTTGATGGAAATGAGGAGCATAGAGCAGCACCCAAACAATTATCTGCAGAAGATGTTCTACATCAACTACATGGAATGAAACATATTATTTTAGCGAAGACATCAAAAAATAAGATGTTGGCGAAAAGAAAAAGAGAACATGCAAAACTTGAGCACAATTAGAAAAAGATAAACATTTTTCAAATTTATATTGGAAAATATATTTTAACTACAATTTGGATGTGTAATGCCATTGAAAAGAATATATGCGATAATATAGTTGATACTTTGTTGAGTATTGATGATAAATTGAGGATAACATGAATAGTGTCTTGACTTGCCTGAAGCTATGGTATTAGAGATCCCAGCACCACATAGAAGAAATAGGGTTATATTGCACCATTTGCATGCTATTCCCTAACTTCAAATGAAAAAAGGAATTTTGTAAATTTTTGAAAGAAGTAAAGGTTTTAGATGGTTATGCTTTTAACATATCTCGGTGCATACAAGTAAATGAACGAAAGATTTTTGGATTTAAGTCTCATGATTGTCATGTTCTCATGCAACAACTCATTCTCCTTGGTGTGAGTTCTATGTAAAATGTTTGTCTATTAGTTAGGAATTATACGTATATATTTCAGTTATCATTCTAAAGTGTTAAAAATTGATCCAATTAGAGCACCTTTAGAATGACATAATAGTCAAACTTTGCAAATTGGAAGAATCGCACTCAAGTGTTTTTGATGTTATGATACATTTACGCAATGCATGCTTTGCGAATGGAAAAATTCGTTGACCGATGTCTCGATGGATGTATTACATTGAGTGATATGTTGATTATATATATATATATATATATATATATATATATATAGTTCATGAAACAAATCTATTGTGTTATGGATTGTGTTCTTTACACCATTCAGTCCTTGTGCATAATAAGAGTCGTTCGGAAGGTTACATTGTAGAGGGATACATAGCGAAGAATGTGCAACTTTTTTGTTCAAGATATTTGCATGATGTTGAAACAAAACATGATATTGAAAGAAAATTATGTGTTTGCAAATAATATAATAAATGAAAGGTTAAGCATTTTCAATGCATGAAGAATACGATAGGAAAATCAACGTCGTGTTCTTAAGACATAGAGTGTGCCGAACATATGTGCTAGTAATTGTGAGGATGAAGCCATTCATTGAGTAAGATGATTGTTCAGATAAAACTCTTTCAATTCTCATGTAAATGTAATTTTGGTCTTTATGAGCATCATAAATATAAATCTTTATTTTTTTAGAGAGCACAAACAATCTAGAAGGGCTAAGCCTCGTAGTTGTGCACGAGATGTAGATGTGATTCACACAAAAGAATTCATTAGTTGGTTTGAAGAACGTGCGAGTGCATTCACTATATACATTTCATATTATCTAATAAACATGTATGTTTATAATCTTATATTTGGTGATGAATTATACAAATGTAGTGACATGAAGGTCTTTGTTTTTAAACACATGCATCTCGTGGACAAATATATTAATTTTATGTTATAAATGATATATTAATGGGTTCAAATTCCACACAGAGCATGAGAAAAGGAAAAGACTCAATGTGGAGTTATTGCTTTGGTAAGTGTCTAGCTTTGTAAGTGCAGAGACACGAACTTGATTTCTAGTCATGTTTCTTACTACAGGTGTGCTAGTGACATAGTTGAGTTACATTACCTTGTGGAAATAGAGTTATTTTATTTTATTGTGACTAGTGGGATGTAATCAATATTGGAAAGGGGATAAAAAATAGTGAATAATAGTTCACGTGTTTGAATTTGAACATACCATCATAGATGAACCATTTGTACTTGCATCTCAAACAAAACAAGTCTTTTATGGTCAAAATTCAAATGAGGAAAATTGACATATTATTGTCAAAATATAAACTCGAGGGGTTTATGATATGAACCAAGAAGTATCTACTAATGACCCAGAGCCATATCAACAACCTACAACACTTCATAGTCAGCACAATGATGTGACCTAGTTAGAATGATTTAATCAGTGGAAAAGAGCGTGATAATATAGAAATTGTCAAAAGCGGTGCTACTACTATCACGACAAAGAACCATTATTGATCGAGATAATGAATTTATTCATATGAGGATATAGATGATGTATAGTTAATAATACTAGTAAGCACCTTAAATATATATTATTTGATATGCGTTATAATTCATTTCATGTATTTATATAACTTATTTATAGTTCATTTATAAATTACTTTATTATATAGAATGTCTCTATCGAGAAGAGAAATGAAATAAACAGTGTCTCAGATGATGACTCAAACAACCTTCAATAGAACATGCATTTTACAACCACTTGCAATTACTTATTAGTTACGGTGATTTTGGTCTTTTAAGATATTTCCCTTTACGGGTATGTTTAGAATAGTATGTTTAACTTTACTTATGTTTATGTTTACATATGTTTAATTTCTCTCAAATAATGAAAATCGTTATTTAATTTTACTCTCAAGAAAATAAGTGTCTTCTTATAATTTTCATTATTACTTTAGAAGGTTCCTCTAGCAAAAGAGGACACGTTAACATGTAACCTGGTTGCCAATAAACGACGAAAAATCAACATTTTATTATGCAAAAGGCGAATTGCTTATCATGACAACGACGAAAGACTTTCTAGTTATATAGGGACATTGGTACGATCTCAACACAATGTACCCATCCAAGTCCAAGATTGACATCATGTTAGTAAAGATGTAAAGGAAAATCTTTGGGCCTTAATATTGGTATGTCAATTACTATTCATAAATTGTAATGTTATTGTTTGAAAATGAAACCTCTCAATTATATATAACTTTTTCATTAAATATAGGAGAAATATGAAATAGGTGAAACATGCAAGAGCTACATTATTTCATATTGTGGAAATCTATTGAGAAGTTATAGAAATAAGATGAAGGCTAAGTATTATGACCCTTATAATATAGATGAAGAGAGATTGCGCCACAAACCTCCACATTTATCAGATGATGAATGGAGGTGACTCGTGCTTTTATAGGGCACTCGAGGTAAGATAAACCTAATGATTTTTTTTTTATATAATTGTATCTTTTCTTTACTCATCTTCAAATAAGATCTTATTTATTAGTTATATATAATTTAATACTTCATTTATAGTAACTTTTATTATGTTTCTAGTAGCTATATAGAGTGATAAACTATTTTTAATTGATATGAGTTCTATAAAGAAAAAAATAACAAAGCTAATAGAACTAATGAAGTCATAAAACATACATCTGGATCAAAAAGTTATGCTCAAATCCGACATGAATAAGTGAAAAATTTATTATTAATAAGATTTGCTGTACATCAATAGTTCATAAAAATAACTTAATTGTTTTACTTGTAAAATATAGGCACAAAAGGGATGATCGAGGCCCGATACAATAGAGTTGAAATGTTTGTCTTGACACATACAAAGAAGATGAGACTGTTTGATGATGGATTACAGCAAATCATGGTAATGAAGTATCTAAATTTTATATACTTGTATTTCAATCATAGCTACATACTAAATTATTTGTACAAGTCTAACAATTATTTTTGTTTTTTGTAATGCCAGAATCAATTTGAGCAGTTACTATCCCAACATGAAGGGATGTCTTCTTCTTCTCCTACTACTTCTATTGCTTCTGCATCATTTATAGCATCTACATCATCTATAGCATCTACATCTGTAGATGAGATATATGCCTAAGTGATGGGTCAAAAGAGGCTTGGACGTGTTCAAAGCTATGAATTTGGTGTTATTCCTACCTTAGTATTTGATAGTAGTAGTATGGGGCAGTCAGATTTACTTTGTCGGCACAACTTGAAAATGCCCAAGAGATGCTAGAAGTTGCAGAACAAAAGTTTACAACATAAATTGAAACATTTGAAGAGAAGTTGATAGAAGTTCAAAGGAAAACACGAGAAAAAGTGAAAGAAGAGTTTGATGGAAAAATTATGAAAATGCAAAAAGTGCAAGCACAACTTTAAGAACAGATGATGCAAATGATGCAACAATTTCAACAAAGGCAATAGTAGACTTACATTATTCTACATTTTATATGATATATTCTCCTCATTTTTTAGAGTTTTTATGACTAATATGTGATGATTGGTTAGCTGACTTATTACATTATATGATAGAATGTAAAACCTAATTTGTATATCTCTTATTGTTTTTTGTCATATTATGTTAGTTTTTAACTATATAGCTTGAGATAATTTATTATGATATATTGTACTATTTAAAATTTTGAATTTCAGAATTGTTGAGTTGCTTGATTGCATACACATGTTTCAAAGATTAATTTTTTATTACAGGTTTGGAAAATGAGCATCAATAAAAAACTAATTGTTCGTAATAATTTTAGTACGTCAGTAAAAAACGTGACCATATGGTCAATTTTGTGACGGTCATAGAAAAAACAATGACAAAAAACAAGGGCCGGTTGGGTGGTGACCTTTTTAGTCACGACTAGCATGAAAACCGTGGCTAAAAAGGGACCTTTTAGCCATGGTTTCCATGCTGGTCGTGACTAAAAAGGTCAACATTTAGCCACGGCTAGGATGAAAATCGTGGCTAAAAGGGGCACTTTTAGCCACAGTTTTCATACTGATTGTGACTAAATATTGACTTTTTTAGTCATGGACAACATGAAAATCGTGGCTAAAAGTGCCCCTTTTAGCTACGATTTTCATGCTGATCGTGACAAAAAATGGACCATATGGTCACTATTTTTTGCTTGACCGTGGCTAAAACATTTGCCTACGCCTACTATTGTGACCCTTGGTAACGGTTTCATAAAACCGCGATAATAAGTTTTAGTCACAAAATTTATTGATTTGGTGACGGTTGGTGACTGTAACCTAAAATCCTATTTCTTGTAGTGTAAGTAGTGCAAAGTGAGCTTGTGGATTAGATTAGGTTACTATGGGGGACTAAAATGTGAGGTCTCTCTTATAGGGCCTATATATCTTATATTGCTCTTGTTAGCAACTTCTGATTGGTTAACCTTAGTGAGTCGTGGTTGCTTTAGATGGCGTACATGATTATAAGGCTCAGGCATCATTGGTACATCAAACTTTGATTTCTAAGGTAATGCTTGGTCTTTGTAAAAACCAATTTTGTTCGTCTGATTTTCGGGCATCGAACATGATGAACTTGCAAAATGGCGAATCCGACGACGGTGTGTCATTTGCCTCTCAGATGAATTAAATTAAATGATGGAAGGAAGAAAGAAGAAAGATTGAAATATAGTTGAATTACATACTTTTAATGTGAGGATCTTTAATTTATAGGTTAATTCAAATCTAAGTTCTTATTTGGAAATAATATATGTTTTCATAGTAAAGTTATCTTTTTGGATAAGTCTGTTTTCACATAATTATCTTTTAAGGGGATAATATATGTTTTCGCTATTAAGATTATTCTTCTAAATAAATGATTTAGAAATTAGGAAGTCGAAATAAATATCTGCTGCGTGTTTGCAACAAATTTTCTGGTGAGATGGCGTGGGATCTGGGCCAGGCAGTTCTAGGTATCGTCTGGTGGTTCCGTGTGGTTTTTAATACGAGTGGCGCGGCGGGCCGACTTTCATGGCGAGACGGCGGTGGGTCTCGCAGCGGGCGTAGGGCCTATTGAGCAGTGAGTGCAGGCGTATTGAATAGTGGGTTGGGGCGCAAGCGTAATCTCGATGCTATAACTTGGTTGCATTGACTAGCTAGGTAGAGGTGCTCCCATTGATAGGCAAGTCGGTGTCTACATGTTCATGTTGTGTTAAGCAAAAGTTTTAATTGAAACATTTTAATGAAAGAACATACAATAAAATGATACATATATAAGATATATGTGGTCTTAACATGGATCGACCATCCATAGATGAAGGAAATATCTACTATATGATAAATAATATCATAAAGGATAAAAATAGATACAAATATTAGGTTATAAAGCATTCTAGTTATCTCACGTTTTGTATCTCCAACTTAAACTAAGTGTTGTTTTGCATTCCTCAAAGAAAAAAAAAGAAAAAAAAGAAAAAGAAAAAAAAAAGAGTTGTTTTGCTTTATAGGGTTATTTTTCGTTCTCCTTTATATCTACAGTTTAAATCTTTTACTCCAGTGACTCTTTCTAAATCTTTTCTCATATTTTTATCAGTGAGTAGAATGCTTTTATCAGATTCATATTTTGAGATACTTTTTCTTTCATGACTTAAAAATCTTTATAAAAATATTTCTTAGTTTTTGTGAAGATATATTTATAATTTATATGAACTTAAAAGAAATATTCTATACAACATTTATATAGAAAAAAAGGAAAGAAATATATTCTTTATAATCTCTTTGAAAAAACCCTAAATTTGCCTTAACTCCTTTATATTTTAACCTGTTTTCTCAAACAAAAGGATATGATTTTTATATATTATTCTTAACTTTAAATCATCAATTTGAATAATTTTTTCATTTGTTATAATAAAATCGTTTTTCTAAAAAATTTAATTTTTATTTTAGTTTTTTGTATTATGATATTTTACTCGACGTTTGATTCTATCGTCGTTTGATTTAATAATGACACATGATATAGTGTTGTTTGTAAAATTAACTGTGTGATGTTTTATCGGAATTGTAAAGACTATTGAACAGACAATAATTACGATTAAGTGAAAATATCGAATTATAATTAAATACGATATATCAGCTTGGAATTATAGATATTTTAATCATTATTTTATCAAATTTATAGACTTTATAGTAATTTATTATACTATTAACTTGAATATTATTTCTTATATGATTTTTATCTATATATATCAATAGATTTATTATAAAATTGAATCAATAATATTATTTTGTCAAAAAATATTATTAATATCTATTGATTAAAAACTACGAGAGTTGAAGTATGAGACTTTTAAGGGGTGGATACATCAGTAAATAGATTTTGTTAACAACAGCGACAACACTCTTGTGATGCACGGATCGATAAGCTGGCGACACTTGTCAGACATCTATGCACTATACACTCGGATATGGGGTTATGGACATTTCTTAGGCCAAGAGTGCTGGATAATTGTTTCCTATTTTCAAGAAAAGTATTTTTTCTCCTTGAAATTAGGAAGAGTATTAAAAATTTGTTTTTCATCCCTTTTCCTTGCTTTTTTCATGTTTCTAAATCCCATTTTAGAAAATATCAAAATAATTTTATATGTTTCCAAAAAAAAAAAAAAACCAAAGGTCTATTGAAACTCAAACTCATCCCAATCTTTAGGATTTTGAATAAGATAAAAAAATGTGATGCACCAACTTCTGCTTAATGTAAGAACAGTTTTAAAAGACTTGGCCCCAGAAAAACATAGTGTTTTTGGGTTTTATGTACCCAAAACTCATGTATGAGTTTATACATGACATGAAAATATAGGAAGCTTTGTGTGCACAAAAATATTTGCTTTCATATCCTGAAAAGGGAGGCACATATTCACAAAAGTGTTTAAATAAAATAATATTTTATTTTGTTTGCTTACCTAAGCCTTGGTTGTATATTGTTTAAATCAAAACCGTATAAGTTTAAAAACTCATGTTTTAAATCCGTTCTCAATTCAAAACAACTATTTTAAATTTAAATCTAACAGCTCTTTTCAGATTCAATTTATAATAGGTTTTATTTAAGTCATACCAAAACTGTTAAGATTGGTTTCCCAATAAATGAGATGGAGTTTTGAAATGACAGAAACACATAATTTTTCATCAGCTTCTTTCTCCCATTCATTCCCTCTGTTGTTCATGTTCCAGATTATCATATGAAGAACTATTAAATCCCAAAAAATAAAATTCCTAACAACAGTGCCTCCAAATTCTTATGCTGCAATTCCTTCTGCCATCACAGTCTACTTCGAAATTAGACTCCTATAGTTCGTTCTAACAATCACAATGCACCCATATTTCTTCTGTGCAGATCTGTTTGTTCTTCACATCAAACGGTGTGACGATTCAGCGCAATAGTGTCTACAACCATGAATCAATTATTGATGGGGAGGAGTCAGGATTGAACAACCGCTGGGCCGGGTGAAATTGAAAGGGGCATTACTGTGTTGACAGTGATAATCGAGTCAATTGTTGTTCTATAATTCATGTCATATCATCACTCTCTCATTACTCGACCTCTGAGCAATGCTGGTAAGATCTTTTCTGGTGAGTGATTACTTTAGGACATGTTTGTTAGTTTGGCGTTATATGTTAGTTTCAGGTTGCCAGGCTTTAGGAGTTCTTATCATTGAATTTTGCTGAGTTTTTAGGGTTCTTGGCATTGAATTTGCTGAAAAGAGTGTACTTTCAGGTTTTAGAGTTTCATCATTGAATTTTGCTAGGTTTTGAGTTCTTGCCATTTGAATTCTGGTGAGCGGTGCAGTAAAATTACCTTCTGGGTAGGTTCTGTTTGGTATCCGGGCCTGCTCATTAACAGTTGGAGTAAATGAAAAATGTTGGGGGTGAACCAAATTTTTGAATGAGTCAAAATTCATAAAGCAATTTATAGTCCAAAAGGGTGAATTCCAAAGTCAAAAAGGTTTAGCTTAAACTTTTTCACTAATGCATTTATTTTTCAAAAAAATAAGCTTCTGCTTAAAGAATTTTTTTGTCATGGGGATGGGTTTTACAGAATTATAGCATCATGCCAAGCACAGTATATTTATTAACAAGGAAAAGTCACTAACAATTATAAGCCAGAAGTAGCACCAGGAGGGTCCAATGAATACCTGGATGAATAGAACAAAAGCAGGCACAGTTGTATGTCAGTCTGAAAAATACCAAAAAGAAATCAAGGGTGAAGTCAATGAAAATGCAACAAGAGACAAGACAGGTGTTGACAGACTTATAGACAGGCAACGAAATTTTGGTCCCCAATTCTGTTTCCTTCTCTATAAATTTAGGCCCCTCATGAAATTTACTCTCATGTATCCCAAAAAACTTTTTTCTTATTAGAATAGATTACACCCACAATGCACATTGGGATTCTTCCTTTTTTCCCCCTAAAATTACAAGGCATCTTTCAAGAACCAAAAAAAAAAAAAAAACACAGGAAAGGAAAACAAAGAAGAATGTAAGTTACCCCTCAAATTACCATTCCCAACCCAAAGTCAACAAAATTCCATCAATTCTTTTCGCTTGCACTTCTATTGATGGACCACAACTTACTGAACATTCTTTTAGGCCGAGTAGGAATTGAGCAGAGGGCTTTAAGTTTAGAAGACCTCCCAATTCCATCCGAATGGATATCATTTTCCTCCAGGTCATCATCTTCTGCCAGCTTCATCCTTAAAGTTGAAAGTCTAGACTTTGGGGATTTGAGGCCAGAAATGCTCCACTGGTCCTCTGCTGTAACAGTTGTTGTAGAGCTTAATGGTGCTAGAGGCCTTGATGGATCAACGTTGTGAGTTGCTAGAAGTGCCTTGATATTGCTAGGCAGTTCAGTAACTGGCCACCCGCCATGTAGCTCGAGCTTGCTCAAGAAAGGACCTGCACCACCACCCTTAATGGAAGTAATTCGTTTTTTGTCTTTGCATGCATACAGAGCTCTACTGATAACTTTGCAGTCCAGGATTCAGCACAATCGTTTTCCTTTCACTCTTGCTGAGGTCTGGATGTGCCTAGTTGTTCTGACAAAAATTTCCAAATCATTTGGTGTTTAGTGTCAGTAATAAAATCAGGGTAAATTAGTAGCTTAGAAGTTTAACTCTTGAAGTTGGACATATAGGGCAAAGAAGACATATATATCACAGTTTCGAACAAACACTTTCATGTTTCGGAAATAGATGTATAGCCATAAACATTGAAACATCGATTATCATGTAACTAAAGATCAACAACTTTTATATTTTGAAATCCCAGCATCGACTTCTTGTTGGTTTAGGACATTTCATCAACAAAAACACCAATTATTTAATCAGGATTTAGATCAACAATGGTAAATTGGTGGGTCTTCGAGTCTAGTGCTAACTAATGTTGGAAATGAGACATCCAAATGTCAATGGAGTTGGTTATCTACCGAGAAAATGGAGTGTCCTAAAGTATGAGCAATGCAGCACCTTCATGGAATTAATTTATTTTCATCTTTCAAGTGTGAGAAAATGATGATTGTGAAATCTAAGAAGGAAGAGAAAAGGGAACTAAGAAAGCATAAAATTATATGAATACATCACAAGATTATGTAATGTTACCTTGAGATAGATGTCAGTAAACCTGTACATAGGTCATCATGGTCTAGCCTTGCAAAATCTGGTACAGTCTCAGCAAGTGCTATAATCTTAGACAGAGGCAAATTAACATCCCTTGCTATCTCTTGAAGATACCCATCTACAAGCTTAGCCACCCTTAATTTTGAGCTATGAGAGGCAGATGAAGACCTTCTGCTCTCCTGAAACTCAAAATCAACATTCTCTGCGGACCTTGACCTCCGCTTCTCAAAACTGCCCTTGATTCTGGGTAAGGGTTGTAGGTGGACTCTGCCCACACAACATGAACTGCTCTAGTATGATCATGACTATATCTACATCTATATGTGTATCATTAGTATATGACAACGAAGGTATTAGGAGATCATTGACTGTTGCTTCCTCCAATTGAATTCCTACTCTTCTGGCCAAATCCATCTTGGAAGAGGAGGAAGCTTTGAATATATTGGCTGCCTTTAGAAGTTTAAGCAGGAAACTACTAGAAACAGCTCCCTTTTCCACTGGGAGTAGGCTTACTATTGATTCCAAGAAAGCCTATGTTTGATTATTTCGACTACTGAATCTGAATCTGGATCACGATGCAGAATATTTTATACAACAGTTCCATCTTTAGAAATGTTGGGTAGCCATCTAGACGCATAAATTTTAATGCATCACCAATGAGCTAGATGGTACCTTCCCACCGGACTTAATTACAATATGGTTTTTCTCAATAAGGTCTATGCTCAATTCAGCTATGTCTTCACCCCACCACCCCTTACTAGTAGGTCTATGTCTCTGGCTCTGGCTCTCTGTTCCATTACAAGACGACAAATCATCCCTGCCCCTTCTGGAGTAACTATGTGACAAATTCACCTTTGAGGGTGGCAGTTATGGCTGATGCTTCGATACACCGCTTGATTCCGAGGTCTTCTGACCATAAATGGTAGGATTTTGTGGTCTGCAGAGTCACAATTGAGTCCTTCCACCCATTAAGGATGCAGGAATTGAAGAAAACCTCAAGCTTGTATATGAGGTTTCCCTTCTCAACATCCTCTGTCATCTGAAGGTACTCTGCAGCACACCGAGCAGACACAATGTTGAAGGCGCTGAGAGTGATTGTGATTCCATAGCAAAACTTTGCGCAGAGCTCAAATGCCTCTACCCCACCCGGAAAATCGGGGAGTTGGACAATTTGGGGTTGTGAGGAGTCACGGAATTCAGAGCATAGTCTCTGTAGACGCAAGCACTTGGAGAGCAGGGGAAACTGTGTGACAAGAACTCAAAGATGAAACTACTTCAAAATCATATACCACCAAAAACATCTTTCAAATGACAAGAAACAAATATCAAATCAAAATCCTCAATCTAAATTTTCAGAAAGTTTTTTCTAGCCTTTTACCTTGTGGAGCATATATCTGCTTCCTTTCACTTGAACTATGAGATCACTGGATATTTCTGAGAGTGGAATACCATTAAAGAAACAAAATCATAGAAACTCCCAATATATATATATATATATATATATATATATATATATATATATATATATTATCGAAGAATAACACCTTATTCAATCCGTGCAATTCCTACTTACCTCACAGCCTCGGTAGTATAGAAGGTATCCGGCCGTGACCCAAGTTTCATAAACTTCATTTCTTATCTTTCTTTCTTTTTATCAATCCTCAGCTTATATATTCATCAGACGCTGCTCATCCTTGTTCGCACTTAAATTCTTCTTTCAGCAAACAGCAACGCCCAGGAGATTCCTCCGCCAAAGAAATGTTCTCCAGGCAAAGTAACAATCAGCAACAACCATCTCCTATAAACAACTTTCCCAACTGAGAAACACAAAAAGAAAATCAATCCAAGAACACTTCTCTCTCAACAGAATAAAGTGAAAAGAAATTCCTTCAAACGAAAAAAGAAAACAGAGCTCTGGTGGGGAATGGAGAAAGAAATAGCACGAAGAGCCACTGTTACTCGTTATATTACCACCTCAGTGTATATATATGAAATTCAGGGCGGAAATGGCCAAAATATGGAAGCAAAACCGCCTCCAAGAAGTCATGTCACTCAATCAAATTCCATACCCCGTTGTGATTAGGACATGCAAACAAAGAATCAAAAGCACTCCCATTCCCATCAAGATCAAACTATTATGCACACCCACCAGGTCAATTAAACTAAAAGCAAAGTAAAAAATCAACACAAAAATAAAAAATAGCACTAATGCACAAATTATAATAAAACCACAGCATTACTCAAATTAGAAAAAAAAAAAAGGAGAGCAATAAAATACGTAGACATTAAAAGGTTATACACCTGAAAAATCCAACAACTTTTGATACTACCCATAAAACTGCCAATCATCCGCCGGAAAATGTCACCTGGAAATTAGAAACTTTGATGCTTTTGTAACTTCAAGAATTTGGTATAAGGCCCAAGTATAGTGCCAGCGTGCAATGGGAAAGGTGACTCCCACGTGCTTATCCTGCGCCCACTTGTCCTCCTCTCCCTCATCATTGCCACACCATTTTTTTTCACTGTTCTCCTCCAAGATTATTTTAGTCAAACTCTATTTTATACCCAACTTAGTACGCCTCTCTTTTCCATTATTATTATCGTTATCAAAAAGGGAATATTGCAAATTCCTTTTCTAAAAAAATATATAATAATTATTATGAAGGAAAAAATCCCCAAAAGGGTGTTGCAGTTGTCTATAAGAGATGCAGAAAAGGAGATAGGATGTAGTATCACTATCATGGATGATGGATGGCTTTCCACACCCATTCCACCTACACCATCAGCCCCAAATTTTATATTCCTCCCTAAAGAAAAAAAATCCTTTTGGTTTCCAAGAATAACGGTGATGCCCTTTCTTGCATTTATGGCCTCTGGTCCATGGCCATGAGATTATCTGAATTATTGGTGTGAAACAAAAGAAGCATGGTTTACTTATTAGTGTGGGTGATGTATGAATGTGATGAAATGCTAAAATGCATTTATTTTGGCAGTTGAGGGTCTTCTTCCACCATTGGATTCTTGGGGGTACCTGAAGTTTCTTTTTACCGGTGTTTGAAAAATGTATCAAAACTGTGATGAGATTGACGGAAAGGTGGGTCCAAATTGATTGATCAACAAACCTGCGGATGATGGAAGTAGTGGGCGGTCATGGCCCCTTGATGGCTCTGCCTAACCAAACGCTAGTACTAAGGTTTGTGGATGAATTTTTGAGTTAAAACGTGGCATGGGACCTTCATTTCCATGATCCAAAGCATGTCAGTATAAAATTTTGATATTTGAAGCCATATATATATATATATATATATATATATATATATATCATCAGTTACTAATCTACTTCCACCCAAGTTGATTTAACCAAACAAGTCTGTTTGTGTCGATTGAGGTAGACACGGCTTTAAATGATTGGGTTTTTCCTCCCAATGCCTGTTTGAGAGAAAGTCAAGGAATGGGTCATTTGACTTGCTCTTGGTCTGGAAAATCTCTCAAGAAATGCCAACGCGTCCTCATCGCATTCATGAATCTTGGTGTACATTCTCTCGTTCCACGATTGTGCAAATAATATGAGATTATTGTCATTCTGGGATGAGCCATTTTGAGAGGATCTCTCAAGCTACCAAGGGTCCAGAAAGGATTCAACTTCCTTACCAAATTAATTTATATTATTTCTTTAATAAATGTCATTGAAAAAAAAAAAAACCTCTTTCCATGAATATAAGCTCACATTATATAGTGACTGGGGGAGTTACACTGTGGATGGGTTATGAGGTAAATAGTTATAAGGATTTACTATTCTTGGCATAACGCTTACGTTACGTAGTAATTATGGCATAGCGCTTGTCGTCAGAAATAATGCATCGTTGCCGGCAATGTCTAGGGGTTCCCACCCATGTATCCCACTCATTTACCTCTGATGCTTGAGATGAGCATTCAATAATTACAGCGTCTCGAGTGCTTTGAGATCCCAAAGTGATTGAAATGATGACACTAGATCTTCATGATTCACATACATGACGAGTTTTATTACCTTTTGTATCATGTGATTGTCCTAGAAGGTACGACTTATCCCATTCCAAAGCCCATAACTAGTATTTCGCCTTCCCCTCAAGGACTGAAAGGATTATTGTCCTATACTTCATATTCATTTCTATCCCAATCAAAAGGAGCTTAGCTGAAAACATTCTTAATCTTAACATTAGCAGAAAATGATGATGTCCAAGGACTGTCCACCTAAATCGCAGCAGGTCGGGCATGAGCAGTCACCCTGATAATAGACCCAAATCTGTCTTGGCTCGATCATTGTTGGGTAGAGACTGTGACCTGAGCTTGTGTTGGCGGTATCCGTGTATAGCCATTAGACATATCCGTGTGTAATATTAGACATTAGATGGAGGGGTGGGGGATTGGCAATTTGGAAAATAGAATAGTGGGGAGAGGGTAATCAAATTGTAAAAGTAGTGACGTTGAATCCACTTCCGGAGTAAAGGCGGTGGGCATGGATTTATGTTCACCGTACGCGAGCGGGCGCAATCCACATGGTATACGGGGTCTCTGTCCGTGCCACCCAACGGGGTGGCCAACCGACAGCACCTCCCAAGTGGGACCCATCCCCCCTCCCATCTCTATTCTTCACTCAATTCCCTCCCCCCCCACATTGGACTATTGATGCCTTTCCTCCAATTGTTCTATTTTATCGACAGAGACCACTTACCCAGTTCGTGGTTTATAGAAACAGGAGTCCCAACTCCCAGCTCCAGCCAGGGTTGTGCCAAACTTGAACTTTAATTGCCCTCACCTCACCAAGGTCCTGCAAAAGTATATGATCAATTTGGGTATTGCCAAATAATTATGGGTGTGATCTGAGTGACTTGTATGATACAATTCTAAAAAGAAAACAGAGGTGTTGCAGGAACTTCAAGGAGAGAATGAACAACTAATATTGACCCATACAAAAGGCTAAAAGGAGAATAAGAAAGAGAGCAATTCCAAACCACATGACAAGGTATGAGCATAAAAGAAAACAAAAGATAAAATAAAAGTCAAAATAAATGAGAGACGCATAATCGATAATACAACCAATAATTTCCAATTAATGCATTCACATAAACGAAAGTATTGTATTGGACCATTTATATGCATTACCAACTCAGACTAGAAATATTGAATATATAGGTAAAATAGTATGGATTTTTCTTAACTTAACTAGAAGTTTCGAGTTTAAGCTTTGGTAATATAGCTGTATTATGTGATAGAACTTTATCGTCTTTGTGATCCATTCCGATTCGAATGAGTATTAGTTGGATATGATGTAGCTTAAAAATGTTTTTCGTATGAAAGAAGGATGTGGTAGGGGGCGGGGGAGGGGGGGCAGTTGACACATGGTAATTACGATATCAAAAGTAAGCAGATGAAATGTCTTGTAAGGAGCAGAGGAAGTGAGAAGGAAATGCCATTACAGGGGGCAACAAATTTTGTAGTTATCCAGAGGCAGAATGTGAGATCAGAGAGGAGAAGCAATTGCGAAAGGGAGAGGCTGTATGTGAGTTGTATCATTCAAAACCACACGGACCTTTCAATGCAAAAATGAACTGGCAAATTCGATGCAGCAAAAAGAGGTTTCAGCTTTTTCCTAATGGCTGGACCTCTGTGGGCCCTCTCTGTTTCCTCTTGAATCTATGCTTAAACCCCACTGTCCTTACACGTATTGTAAGTGGTGTCCAACCGTTACTTAGCTCAATCTTTTGGGGACAGCAACTCAACTTGTATCCATAACCAATTAGGAAAGGAACATATTGGGGGTTTCTTCGTTCGTTCATGCTGATCTTCTTAGGTGGCTGCTCAAGCGGACCCTGATCCTACCGGACTACGTCATTACATCTTTTCTTTTATAATTAAAATGAATGAGTTTATTAACAAGGGTAATTGATATGAATAATTCATAATTTGATAAATATTTTTTAATTAACATTACTTATTAATTAATTATGAATAATCGTATATTTAACAAGGTCCTATATTACATTGGTCCAAGGACTTGGTAACCAATAGAATAGTGAAATAATTGCTTTGCTTGATTACGTGTGGGTTATATAGTGGATTCTTATAATTTTTATTTTTTTTTAAAATAAATGGAAATTAATCTTTCTTTTCTTTTCTGCTTTTAACAGGTAGTATGTTTATTATACAGTGTTTCAATTAACAAAAAAAAACCAGTTTTATCCGTGTCTCTCTCCTCTCTCTCCATCTTCACCATTGTCGATTTCGAGATTTTCTCCTCCTAATTCTCTTCCGCCTTTCTAAGAAGATGCCGAAGTTCATCAAGCCTCTTCTCCTTGCCGTCGGCACAAACATTTTTACACGCCCTGAAAGCATTTTTAGAGACTTGCAACTCGCGACATAACAAAATAGATTCTCATTTAGAACATTTACAGTTTTCCATGAAAATTCTCAACGGGGTCTCGTCCTTTGTCAGCCATATTATTCTCATCTTGTCTCCGACCAGAAGATATATGCACCTGAATCATATCATATGTATTATCAACAACAAAATTTTGTATTCAAATTTTTTTTTTCATCATCCAGGTTTATACTCATCAATTTTAATTCTCTTTTTAAGACGTTTCTGATCCAGAGAAAATTAGTCTCAGAATTCCCAATACCAAACAAAAGACTAGTTCAAGAGAAAATGACGTTGATCCAACCTAACACTCAACTTGCAGCCAGTCCATCCAACCCAAACCCCCTAATCCTATTTTCCGAACCATCAAATACCCTCCCATTTCTCAATGGAGCGAAGGAAAATTCAGGCAGAGACAAAAAAAATGTTACTTGTTCAGGATGAGTGGGATCTTTGTTATCGGCGGTACGAACGATTGCACTGGAAAGATTGTGCCAACTGCTCCTCTTTTTTTACCTCCATTATGAGCTTGAATTAAAGGGACAAAAGAGATAGAGATAGAGATAGAGAGAAAGAAATGGATAGAAAAAAATTAAAACTGATTTTGGGGGAATTGGCGGATTTGGTGGAAGTCCACTTGAAATGGTGAAATTGGGTTCCATGCTCATGTGTTGAAACTAGGTTGTCGGTACCTGGTTTATCTGTCCTCTAGGGTATCAGTGTGATTTTAGTGATGAGATATCTCTTTCGCTTATCGAATCTGGAATTCTCTTTGATTTTGGAAAAGATAATTCAAGATTTTGGAAATAAATTTACTCCCATGACAAGATAATTCTTCTTGTTAAGGGTTGATGTTTTTGAGGCGTATTGGATTCGGGATGTTGGGAGATTCGTAGATAAACGTCACTATGCGCGATTTATAAGCTAGCATGTTATTTTGTACCAACCACTATATTATAAATGAGACCCAGTAGGCCCGAGGGCTTAGGACCTCAGGCAGGTTATGATTATCTGGATTTGGTCGATTCCCGTGGTTTTCCCAATGCAATGGGTTACCTTGAGGTACTTTATCATGGCGAGGCCGAGGCGGTGGACTGCGCGAGACATGAGCCTAAAGGCCACAAATTTACTGTAATCTTGCAATTTTAACTAGCCCAGAGGATTATGTTCATCTAATCAGGAAATGCTATGTTTCGAGACCTCAATATGGAAATTACGGTATTAATGTGCATATGTTCCCGATGCGCCCGATGACATGCGATGTCAGATGGTGTATTTAATGTGTCTCCTGAGGTTCCACCTCTCCATATATCAGGTTGAACAACCCGAAGTTTATGGGATTCTTAATGGATTATACTTCTGTGCACAACCTCTCTTTACTATTGTGATTTCGTCCCTCACCCCCATTCGAAGGCCGGTGAAGGTAGAGAGGTTATGGAGGGAGGCTTTCAGAGGTCTATGGCTATTTGTCGTTAAATGGATATTGTGTGTTTGAAGATGATGTTTGTGTTGACCCATGTGTCTGGGATAGAGGCCTCGCTATGCCCGACATCACGCCACCTCAAAGTTCTTTGTTGGGCCTTGCCAGGTGCCCAGCTGAGGAGTCATTAATGAGGGGCCGTTACATGGCTGGCCTTTTTTTAGGGTTCTACACTAGGGCTAGGTGCCCCCTTGTGCTAGTGCCCCTGGTGCGACGGTCGAGGTGTAAAGGGCTGGGATAAGGAGGCCTTCGAGCTGACGCTTCTGTTCTCTTTTTTCTTCGACTAACCACTTCTTTTCTTCTCCCTTTCACCTCTTCCTTTTCTTCTTCCTTTTCTTCTTATACCTCTTCTTTTATTTTAGAGCAGTGCTTTGGCTCGATTCTTAGAAATCTTTGTAATGGATCTATCTTGATATTGGTTATGTTTGTGTGCTGTTTTATGTAACCCCTTTGGCCTTGATTGTATTATTTAATAAGATTTGGTTTTTGACATACTTATACGTCGAGTTTTCAACTTTTCACCCTCTTTTTTTTTTTTTTTTTCATACGCCGGCTTGGGGAGCTTTATGATATGAAATCGGCTTCTAAGAAGCCTCTATTAGCTTTTGGGAATAGGCTTTAGTTTTTCCCGATTGGGATTACTCTCTGGGCTCTAAATAATTCATGCACAGCAGGCGCCACAGAGGCGAGCTTGGGAGACTGGCTGGCAGACGGACTGGGTATGGGTTAGGGGCCTTGTGGTTGATAGATCAAAGATTAGTGTTGCGTAATGAGAACTATTTGTTTTAAGTGCCTAGTAGATGAAAGCGACATGAATTTTAAGCATAAGAGGAGAGGAGCCACGTCTCAGATATTATGAATTTGACATCATGGCATTGTGTTTGTTCATGCCTTGCCCTATATGAGGATAGAATTTTTGTGAATTTACTTTCTTTAATAGTTAGAAACTTTTCACCTAAGGTTATTTGAGTAGCTTGCTGTCCTCTTAAAGGTTTTGGTGAAGGAGTTGCTGAAGATTTTGGACCATTTTCAATCTCCTGGTTGGATTTATTTTTTATTTTTTTCCGTTTGTAAGGGTTGTTTTGATTGCGCGCTTTTTGGTCGCCGTTAAGGTCCTGGCGATGGAATTGTACGTAGTGTTTTGGGACATACCCATTCCTAGGTGCGTCTCAATAGTTCTTGGGGCTCTCGGTCTGAGGTATTGGTCCCCTTGTCGTTTGCCCGAGATCTCGATTTGATCAGTTCTTTGTTTGCAAAGTGATGAGTAGATTCGAGAGACTTCCACATCAGGTTGTGCGTAGGAAGGGTCCAGTAGAAGTCTTCTTTGCAAGCAGTCTACGTGTCTTATGTCTATGGAGGAATTGAGGTCCTTTGTCCCAGTCCCCCGATGACATTAGTCTAGAATTGTCGAGACGGGCGGCTTATCTGGAGACAAGCGGATAGTCGTCTACTTCACCGAAGCGATTCGAGTGAACTTAGTTTCACGTTTGATCGTGGTGAAGCAATTCTTTACCGTCTTGAATCCCTCTGCTCTTATTCATCCGAATGTTTTTCGGATTTTAATGGGTTGTAGTGTTCTTAAATTTCTCTTAAATTTGGATATTTCGTTGGTAGAGATATATTTGTCTATCTCTGTGAAGTTAGGGACCGATGGCTGGTATCCCATGTTGCTCACAACCCTAGGCTGATTGGTAACCGGGCTCTAGACTCATAACAAGTAGAAAGGTTGATACAGTTAGAGGTCCATCGTCTATTCGATGTGAATCAATCTCTTGTATTTCCAGTTTGGTATGAGTTCGGTTGCAATTCCTATCCTGCAAGATGATTCATATTATAAGCGTACATTGCTTTCCTCGAGATCTAGTATTGATGGGAATTGGTGAGGGGTCCTTGAGGAATTAAATTTCTTCCTTTACTACCCCGCTTCGAGCCCGCGAATACCATTCCTAACGAGACCAGTTGCTGACCGAGGTCTTGTTGAGTACGTACGTTCCTCCTCATGAGAGGATAGCTCTTCCGGTGGGCATGGTTGCCCCTGATTTAGAGGGTGCTCGGGAGATTATCCATCGCTCCCCTTTAACCAGGCGGAGCATTCGATTGTGCATATGACCTACATCTAATTACTTTGATGCTAGGTGGCGGCTCATGTGAGAACAATATTCAATTATGTTCCCTGCTACTTAGTGGGAGGCTTACCGGTTAATTGGCGAGGCGGGATGTTCATCATGACCATGGCTTTTTATCGATCGAAGCTGAATTGTACGTGATGCTTTACTTGGTTGCTATCTTTGCGTTGCAATTTCATTGTACCTTATCTTTTACAGGCTATGACCACCATCGAACACATGGTTCTCGGCATAAAATTTACGATCTGGTACAGGCGATCTTTGAAAGTGACTACGCCAATCGTGGATTTCGGCATCAGGCCTTGGATGCTTCTTTGGCTAAGCCAGAGTCCAAGGCAAAATATTGGAAGCAGGAAGCCCAAGCTGGTGTGGTGAAGATTGAGCAATTGAAGAGGAGGAATGAGGCTAAACGAGGGGTAAGGTGGCTCGTCTGGTGGCCGTGGCGTGGGTGAGCCCGAGCGGGAGGGAGGATGACTGGTTAGAATGCGGGGTCTGTGGCGAGCTGCGAAGAAACGGGTGAAATTTGGAGAGCTAAGGTTGCTTACTGTGATGGGCGAGCGTCGCTCTTCTTTGGGATTACGGACATGGAGATGAAATTAATGATCTCTCGATTCTCGAATTGGGCGACGAGACCGAATAAGCCGTGAGGTGGAAGACTAAAAGCCTTGGGCAGGTACCGCCTTTGGTAGGATCTTTGTGTTGAGCCTTGACATCGCGCGGTGACCAACCAAGGATTCGGATGCATGCGGAAGACTCTGCCAGGCCAATTTCCTCGAGGAGTTTTGTGAAATCAGCGGGGGTGCCCCATACAAACATGCAGTCGACTGAGGCTTTGAGAGATGCCTTGCAGTTGAAAGGTAAGGATCCCGGTGGAGGCGTTTATCGCGGAAGACGAGGCTAAATTTTCCTTCATTATTAGTTTGAGGTACATTTTTAGGAGATTTTTGTGAGGTGCGCTGCTTTGCCACCAGAATACACATCATCCCTTATAATCCTTGGCGCTTTTTAGAGCATTGAACTGAGTTATGTTTTAATGAAAAACCTTTTCGTGGCGGCAACTATGTCTTGGCTCCCATTTTCCTTTATTTTGAAAATGCTAGCAGGATAATAACCATGTATGGATTTTTTTTATGTACCAACAGGACATCAACCATATCTGGACTATTAAATATGTCAGCAGGACAACAACCATATTTGGACTTTTTATGCACTAGCAGGACATCAACCATATCTGGATTTTTTGTGCGCTAGTAGGGCATCAACCATATCTGGACTTTTAGAGAAATATGATAGCAGGCGTAAGTATCACCGGACTTTTTTTATGTCACCAAGTGAGCATCGACCATATCTAGATTTTTGTGTGTCATCGGGACATGACCATATCTAGACTTTTAAGATATGCAGATTAGAGCGGCAGCCATTCGGACTTTTTATGTACCAGTAGGACATTAACCATATCTGGATATTTTGTGAAGAAACAATTGTAGGTTTTAAGGGGAAATGTGTAAAGAATAATCTTTTATTGATGGTAATATCCTCAAAGAATAAACTACTGGTAGTACTTCTTAAGATGCATGGCATTCCACATTTTGGGAACAATAGTCCCATCTGGCTTGCTTAATGCATAAGACTCGACTATCCTTACTCGGACCACAGTGTATAGTTCTTCCCAGTTGGCTTGGAACTTCCATCTTGGGTTGGTAGTGACCACCAGACCCTTCTTAAGACTAACTCATGGCTTTTGAATATGCACATTAGAAAGCCGCGCAGGTTGTGTAGGTTTGCCGGCTTCTCTTGGTATGATCTTATCGCCGCGACTATGGCAACACCGAAGCCTCACTAGTCGTTTCGACATGTTTAGGGTATAATATAAGTTGTTTGTCTTGTTAGGAAGTGGGGGCTAATATGAAAACGATAGTAGGAATTAGTAAGAGAGGAAAGGGTAAAAGGTCAAATTGTAAAGAAGGATCAATGGTCATAAAGTTAAAAGTTGATAAATTTAAATTAGAATATATAGGATGAGTGTGATGCAAATAGAAGAGAGATGGAAGGGCTAAATAGCGAAATGGGAAACTAAGCCAAAAAATGGCTCAAAGCGTGGCACCCCAAGGAAGTGGATAGATGAGACAAATTGAATTATAGTAAGTGAAAATTTTCTCACTTTGAAAAGAGGAGTTAGGGCTCCCATGTAAGAGAAGAGAAGAGGGAGAGAGAAGAGCAAGAAGAAGAGAAGAAGAAGTGTTTGCCCAGAGATATAAGGTGTAGTTTACATGATTTTGGTATGGATTTTACATGGAAGCGAGGATCTTATGGTTTGTATGGATTTCTAGGGATTTTTATGAGTTCAGACCTAGGGTTTAGTTAGGAATTGATCCCAACTCTAGGTTTGAATGAGAATGAGTTGAAAAACTCTAGCTTAGTTAATATAAGCATGAATCCCCCTTAATACTATATTTTTTTGGCATAAAGATGATGGACTTTAGTATGGGTTCTTGGACTTTTACAGGGTTTGGGTATGTGAGTTCCTAAACCACCATTACATGATGAATAGAGTGGTTTTGAAGTATGTATTGAGTATTGGGTTGGTTTGGGTGGAACTATATGGAAAAGGAAGAAAAACACACGTGCAGGCAGATTTTTGAAGGCGATGCCGTGCAGAGCAGTGAATGCCGTACCATAAGTGTTGTTTTTACGTTTTTGACCGGCGGTCGTATTTTGGTCATAACTTGGTCGTTTTACGATCCAGGTTGAGTGATTCAAGTTTCGGTTAAACTAGACTTCAAGGAGAGCAAACATCATGAAATAGGAACGCCCAAAATTACATTCTATGTGGCAAGTCGCTCAAGTGGTATGTTCGAGCCGATTTACAGTTGTTTTGAACATAGAGTAGTCAGGTTATTTTAGGACATAAGCTTCGAGTTTCGATTGCTCAGGTTGGGTGATTCAATTGGGAGGAAGAGCCGCATGCATGCTGGAAATGAATACAAGAAGCCCCAGTGGCAGTGTGGGTTAAGACCACAGGAAAAATGAGTATTACAAACATACAGTGTAATATCGGTTAATTGACTAGTTTGGCATGAAAATGCCATAACTTTAGTTTGGATAGATCGATTGGAATGATTCGATTTCAAAGTAAAATAGATTCATGAAGGAATAAGAATACATGAATGATGTATGAATACATAGGCATCATCTTTGTACAAGTATGAAATGCCATATGTAATAGTAACTTGAGGAAAAATATAGGAAATGCGATATGTATCTTTGTGTTAAGCGAAACATGAATATGATATATGAAATATCAACGGCCCGAAAGCGTGAACATGAACATGAAAGCAATATGGCATGAACACAGGCGTGATAAAGATAGGTTATGAGTTAAGACATATGATAGTATGACTATAGAGATGAAAATGAATGAGTGGACGTTCACGATTGATTGCTTTTGAAACTCCACGGTAGTCTTTACGACACTCTGTTACGTGGCGAGGCACGTCTGTTGATGCCGATTTACTCTTGATTAGTGTACTGACACTCTGTTGATGCTGAGGTACTCTGATTAGTGCTCACGACACTCACCGCTGGTGCCGGTACTCACGATTGAGTCTTCTGACACTCACATTGTTCGGTCTTAGGCACTCTTGCTGTCTGCTATGACACTTGATGCATGCAGTACCTTCGGGTACTTATTGTGCTACGTCCTATTCATTTAACATAGTTGGTACGGGTAGTCAACGAATCATAACAGTAAGGCTACGAATAAAGAATAAGAGTAAAGAATGGAATATGGTAAGAGCTTTGAATGTACTACGGTACCTCATCTGTTCTATAGTACTGTGGGTACTTTTATCTGAAGTAAAATCTACGTAGTACCTACGGGTACTTAGGTATCGATAACATATAAGTATAAGTTCTACGTAATATAAGTATAAGTCCGGTAGTACTGCAGGGTACCTCCCGAAATACTTATAATGAATATGTGTAGTACCTACGGTGTACTTTTGTCTGTATATGCTCTTATGTCTGAGTATAATATCAGGTAAGACCAGAATAAGTTAGTAATACAGAGTATAAGATCAGAAATATAAGAATAAGTATAAGTTACATAAATGCACTATGGAGTGTATTTGTATCTGATTAATTTACGTAGTACTATGGGTACCTCAGAGTATAAGCTCGGATCAGGAATAAACTTCATTAGTACCTACGGGTACCCAGTATGAGTATAAGTTAGTAGTACTACGGTACTTTTGATTAAATATAAGTTTGATATAAGCATAAGTCACGTGTCTTTTGGGACTGAACAAGTAGTACTTAAGGTACTTAGGTATAAGAATAAGTTCGCAATATCGGTATACGTTACGCCAGCTATCTGCATGGTACCTACAGGTACCTCTACGACAGTGTAAACTCCGTAGTATAAGTATAAGCCCTATGGTATAAGTATAAGCCCTATGGTATAAGTATAAGCCTTGTAGTACTTAAGGGTACCTCTGTATAAGCATAAGCTCTGTAACTCCTACGGGAGATTTGAACAAGTATAAGAGAGATAGAAGTATGAGTATGTGGATAAGTACCCCTGTATAAGCATAAAGTTACATCAATTCCTCAGGGAATCAAGAGATAGATATAGTACGGTGTATGTGTATAAGTACCTGCAATATAAGCATAAGTTACGTCTGACTCTACGGGAGATCTGAGATAGATATAAGTACCAGTACGTGTATAAGTATCTCTGTATAAGTATAAGCTCTGTAACTCCTACGGGAGATCTGAACAAGTATAAGAGAGATAGAACTATGAGTATGTGGATAGAACACAGTATAAGCATAAGTTTTGTCGAGCTCTACGGGAGATCAGAGATAAGATATAAAGTACGATGCGTGTATGAGTACCTCTATGTCGGGTATAAGTTTTACATCGACTCCCTACGGGAGATACGAGGATAGATATAAGTGCGGGTTTGTGGATAAATACCTCAGTATAAGTATATGTATAAGCTGATGCATGCAGCGGAAATACATATAAGTATGTGTCTGAGGAGATAGGAAGTATAAGTATGTGTCCTCACGGGAGATCGAATAAGAATAAATGCATACATAAGTATAAGTTCGGTAAGTATAAGATAAGTACCAGTATAAGCTTTGTAGTACGTATGGGTAATAAGTTCTGTAACTCCGAAGGGAGATCTGAATAAGCATAAGTCTGTTATAAGCATAAGTAATTGTATAAGTTCATTATATGAATGCATGAAAATTTTGATATCTGTTATTGTTTTATGCTTTAAATGTGTATATGCATAAGACATATGTTTCCCACTAAGCGTAAAAAGCTTATGCGAGTTTAATCGTGTAGGTCTGAAAGGAGGGCATTCGCGATCTTTAGCTACAGTTGGGCGGCCTGTAGTAGGGTTCATCTGGAGTATGTTAACGCTACGATTTATAAATCATAAAGTACGAGTTTTTGTAGATATAAAAATGGGACTCGGTATATGTGTATAGAATTTTGATGGACACCACTCCGGTGGTAGTTCTTTTGTATATGTAAATGATTTTTTGTTGTCTGAAATTGTTTGTATGCGTAGGTGCAAAGTTCGGCTGCGAGAGAAAAAAAAAGCGGTGGGGAATCCCGATTATATAGTCTCGCGCTGAGCTTCGGTTCGGATCCTCCAGTCGAAGATTCGGGGCCAGGGAATCGGGCGTGACCACGGCCGCCAAGCTTCGAGTTCATCTGTTGTGTGTCTAGGTCTTTAGTTATTTAATGACATTTTCTTCCTCGAAATTTACGTCATGGTGGGACGATGCACTTTGCTGTGGTGATGATGGCCTCCGTCCCGTATGTAAGAATGACAGCGATTCCCCGTCGGCTTTGTTGTGTTTTGTAGGCGAATTGGACTCTGGTGGTTCCTCTGCCCACTTTCCTTTAAGCCCAGAGATTCAAGAGTTTTTGGGGGTGATGGGAGAGTCTTATTAGATGCTTTAGTGCAGCCTTCTTTCTGTGGGTACCACGGGGTCGAGTATAGGTTTTTGATCTTCAATTCGCTGTAGAAATTCTTGTATACCCAGCTATCGAATTGTGGCCCATTGTCGATTACAATCGATTGGGGTATTCTGAATCTGCACACAATGTTTTTCCATATAAACTGAATGACCTCTTTGTCTTTGATGGATGGGGCCAAGGTTTGGCTGTCCATTTCTTGAAATGTCTGTGTGATGATAGCGACTTCTTTTGAGCCGGGCGGTGGCGGTGACTTGACTATATCAATACCCAGCTAAGTGAAGGGCCAGGGGCTTGTTATGGTTGTTAAATTTTGGGCTATGAGATTTGAGACGAGGAGCTGTGTTGGCAAGCGGTCACACTTTTAACGAGGTGGCGTCATACCTGTAATTCATTTAATAGTAGCCCATAGCTATGAGCTCACATGAGCGGCGATCATACCTCCTGGATGGTTTCCTCATATTCCATCGTGGAGTTCTGCCAATATGTACTATCCATGCTGGTGAGTAAGGCATTTAAGATAGGGCCAACCTAGGGATCGCTTATGTAGCTGATTGTTGAGAGAGAGGCAGAGCTACCTAGACTTGGAGGATCTTATGAGCCGGCTCTGTGTTCGTAGTTCCACTAGCAAGCTGAATGGCGAACTATTGGAGTCATCCAAGAAGGACCCGTCTCATCTATTTCATTTATTCGGTTGGTAGCGATCAACGATTCTGGCAGATAGTACACGGGGAGGAGCATTGTTTCTTTTATTGGTAAGGACGCGACTATGGTTGCCAAAGCGCCTGCCTTTTCGTTAGAATTTCACCGGGACATGCTCCGATCGCGGTATGAAGCTTCCCAGCGGAGTTGACTAGACTCACATGCTTGGTCATGCGGTCCCTTGTCTCGTATTCACGGATTGACTGCCATTTAACAATTGAGAGTCGCTTCTTTTGATGATCTTTTCTGAGGATATGGAGATTGCGAGGTCGAGGCTCATTATTGCTTCATACTCGGCTTCATTGTTAGAAGCGGAAATCCAAACATATGGCATGTTCTATTACTTCCTCGATTGGGCTTTAAGTTGCGACCCCAGTCCGCTCCCATTTGTCGCCGAGCGCCATCCACGTCGGGATCACCGGCCCGGAGTTGTGCCTTCATTTCCTGGCGAGACCTCACAAAAAGTTAGCCCGGTGCCTTCATCGCCCGGATAGGGGTTTATATTGGATCTGCAGGCTCGCCCGAAGCCAGCAGCGTTGAGCCGTCCACCTGACGGTCGAGGGCATGTATAGTCTTTCCTTAGAGGGAGGTTGGGTGAGTAAAATGATAGAGATGCTTTGGAAGTAGAGAGCGAATTTTTTAAGCGACTACCTGAGGCAGTGTTGCACATTTAAGATGGGTATATCGGGTTTCCACCTCGGACAGGGACTTACTTATAAAGAATATGGGTCTTTGCTTCTAGTGTTCATCTTCTTTGAATAAAGCTACACACACACACTTAACGTCGTCGAAAACAAACCCATGTAAAGATAAAGCGTCTTACACGTCTCGAATTTAGCCCGAATCGATTGGTTCGGTGAGATGCTGTGATCGTTGCAGGTGCCTAGTCATAATCTTGATTCGGCCGGTCGGCGCGGAAGCCTTTAGAATTGTGAAAAACGACTTGAAGCGTCTGTAGGCGAGATGAACCATCCTAAAGTGCCGGTAGTCGGTTGTTGTACCTTTTAGAAGTGGGGCTTAGGACTCCATTATGACCCATGAAATTTGGAATGGGATTAGCCCTCATCCTCGAGTGTTACCATAAAACCGAGATTTGCAGAAATTTAACTTGAATGCACATTTGAAGGGTTAAGTTTCCATCGTGCCATCGATAGTTCGAAGGTTTATTCTGAATGAATTATATGGTTGGAATTCTTTGGATTTATGAGCATACCATCGATATAAACCTCCATAGATTTACCTATCAGGGGTCGGAATACCCTAGTCACCATCGCTTTGATAAATTTGTCCACTATGACTTTTAAACGAAACGACATTACATTATGTAATACGTCAGTGGTGTAATGAAGGTTGTTTTCTCTGCGTCAGGCGGGTGCATAAGAATTTGGTGATATCTCGAGAGGCATCGAAATGTGAATGCGTACGCATTTGTGCGTCCATGTCCCAGTATATCAGAGTAGTAAGGGGAAGGCTGTCCTTAGGACATGCTTCGTGAGATCGGTGTAGTGCACACACACACACGCCACTTGACCTTTTTGGTACCCTTTACCACATTGGCCGACCATTTGGGATACTTCACCTCCTTATAAACCTCTTTACAGAAGATTGTCTATACATGCGAATAATGCGATGTCGGTTCGGATGGAACCACCTCACCCTTTACCGCACCGGCAGGTGGGAGCGTTGATTTGTGGCCAGTTGGGCCATCCGGAGCCGTATCAGTGTCTCTGGCGAATACATCAATGTTGTGTAGCAGCGCGAGTCGTAACTGTGCTATTTCTTCATTGGTCAAGAGGGAGCTGATATAGGTAAATTTCTTTGACCTGTCTAACTCCACTTCTTCCAGTGGGTCCACAGCCAGCGGGTCCTTTTCTTCCGCCCTGATTTGGGCGTCGTATTCTTATGAGGTGTAAGATCGTCGAGGGAAATTTATTCGGGATCGCACTTCGCTACGTTCGTGTAGAATTCGATGATAGCATTGTCGTGTAGCGAACGCAGATCGACTGCCTTGTGGGTGTCGAATAACTTACCATTTGGTGGTATGTTGGCGACACGACCTTCGTAAGTGCGACTAGGTCAGGCTCCAGCTATGGCATTATAGGCCTAAAGTGTGACGGTGGGGAATAAACTTCATTTGAGTGGCGGCGGCTTTCACGAGGGGAGTGTGACATCTCTAGTGGTTGTAGTTGTCCATTGGAAGCGAATTCGCTCGTTAAATTTAGCATGTCGGGAGAAAGCTTCATGCGTGTGAAGAGTTTGGGAGTTCGCAGCCAATCCTATACTGTACTTGGATCCACGGCTGTACGTAAAAACCATTAATACAAAGGGTGAGTACTAGTTCATCATAATGAGTCTGATGACCATGTTCGGGTTAATTGGAAGCCAAAGGATATGAAATTTATCTATTGGTTACGCTTCCTGGCGCTTTTACGTATGGGCGGCGTTCACCTTGGCCTTAGCAGTATTCAAACGCCTAACGAGGTTTTACCTTTGGCGCTTTGAGTGATACCAATCATCCATCAGGCCACCTAATATATAGTTTATAATTGGTTTAGGTTCTAGTTAGGCGGCTTGGTAGTTTGTAATTCTACCCGATGGCACATGGCTCCACCTCCATTACATCACTTGGGGCATGGGAGTGTCTGTGTGAGATATCTCTCTTCTGCTGGCAGATGGAGAAATATAGGTATCTTCACATGGAAGGTACGGGAGCATTACACAAACGAATGACATTCTCTAAGCGAGCGCGAATGGGCATGTAAAAGTGGTTTCTCCACGATTATTGAGTCGCGATAGCAATTTGGTTATATCGATATCCGTGAACAAAAATGGGGTGTCACCTTGACTATCCGACATCGATCGATGAAAGGCGAGGAAAATGATCCTTTACAGTTTGCGATTATTGATTTTAAGTAGTCAATCTGTAGCACTCCGAAATCGCAATCACGAGTTCTTGTAGGAATCGAGTTCATTCTTTTCATTTCTAATCACAATTGAATCCACCTTTCTTGGGAGCCCACGTATGCGGAGGCTTACTGGAAGCTATCTGATATAGCATATATAAAACACGCATTTAACCATTTGAACTTCTTTTCGATGACTTTTTCATCATTGAGTTGACCTCCTTTGATGCTCGATAGAAGTTCTGCACGTTATCCTCCGTGATATTTTATGCGCATTACGAATGGAGGGGTGATACCCTTCCAGATCTGAATTGACCAATGATCGCTTCCTTGTATTTTCGAATTACACGCAACTTGTTCTTGACGGTCCAAATCTGGTGATATGATGCTTAGTTTTTCTCTTTTACGGTTCCTAAAAACTCATATTTTAAATGGTAGGGCAATTCTTTGATATTAGCCACTTATGCCTTCAGTTTCTGCTCATGAATTTCTTTGTTTTACATTTAACTTCTGCCATCTTGGCTTGTTTTTTTCATTTATACTCGAATTTGTTTCCTTGTTAAACAAATTTGAAGCGGTACTTAATCAGGAGCTCGAATCTTGAAAGTCATCGATTTCATTGATAGAGTGTTGAAGGATCTGATGAGAATTGATTCATCATTGAGAAGGCTATTGTTTCTACTGACGCTACAAGCATGCGCATTTGCATCGGGATGTTCGGACTCCTATTAATATTCGTCTGCACCTTCATTTCGACCGAGTGTCGGTTCACCTTTAAATGCGTCGATGAGCGGCTCCGGTTGCTAAGAAGGTCTTCCAGCCAACCAAAGGAACTTGGGTGTCTTATCGTTTGCATGATAACAAAATCCTTTAGAGATGAATTTCTGACTTGACAAGTACATCTTGAGAATGCCTTAAGTTTGTGCCATTGATCAATCGACCATGCATGATGTAATTGTTGTTGGGGTAAGTTCCCAAACTAAGTCTCTGCCACGTGATAGAGGCATGAAGATTTATACTTGCGCGAGAATCACGCAAAGCTTTCTTGAATTCATATTCCCACATGGAGCGGGAATGGTAAATTTGCCAGTCTTTCATCTTTCTTTGGGAGCTTACGTTGGATAATGCGCTACTTGGTGTGATCAGGTTACTATTCCCTCCTCGGCTATCTTCCTTTTTGCTTTTCGGTATCTCCTTCGAAATTTTGCATAAGAGGCATTTGGTAATTACCTGCTGAATGGGATGTTATATTTATTTTTTCTTGAAAATATCGAGAATTTAAGCTGTTCTTCTTCTTGACTTACGAAGTCTACGCCAAAATGGCAGAAGGTGTATAAAGCTAGTACTCCTTCCTTCTTTTTACGAAAGTCATTACTTTCTTTCGGTTATTTGTCCCAGGTACATTCTTCTCTCATTCTTTCAGTCTATTCTTTTACGCAGTCTCTTCTCGCTTTATTATTTTGTTCTTTCTTTCAAATCCTTCCCTTCTTAATTGAATTGCCATGTAGTGCTTTTGGGTTCTTAGTGATATCAGGAATGTTCCTTGCTCTGATTTGGCATGTTCGGGCCGATTGCCCACTCTTTGTGTCTCCCCATTTTCAGCGGGCACTGGTATTCTTCTTAAACATTTGAGTGTCGGACTTAAAAGCTTCAAGTCGAGATAGTTTACGTTCATGGAGATTGTAATAGCCTCTTGTTGTCCCCCATGAACGCAGCATTTGTTCTTCAAATGGTTGGGTTCTCCTCTGACCATGATATTCATTTCTACCTTCACCTCCTTGCTGCTGCTGTTGGAACCTTGGTGGCTGCTGATATCCTTGTTGAGGATGTTGTCCCTGCCTTGGGCCTTGTAATGCCTCTCCACCATATGAGAAATTCTCATGGTTCCTCGATCTTTGGTAGTAGTGTGTGGGCGGAGTTAGGATTTGGCAGAATGATAACTTCTTTGCTTTCGTTCACGTGCTTAACCTCCTCGGCCTGCCACTGCAAAAAAAAAAGAGTCACATGTTGGCACATGACACTTCTTCTCATAAGTTCTCTTTCCAGCGCTCTGTTCATGAGCGGTGTCGTCTTCTCTCTTGTTTTGTCCATCCTACGCATTATGGCATCCAGGCTTTGCCTCCGCCGTTTGTCATATTGCTCGACTCCATGACCCGCACTTTCCTCTGCTTTGTTTCCTCTTGAAGAAAACAATTAAGAACTTTCATATTATTTGCAGTCTTCTATCGGATATCTACCCTCTTACGACCTTTTCCGTTTGAATGCTCCCTGACATGAAGCATCGATAATACCCTTAGATGTATCATTTAGAGCATGTTACCTTATGTCCATCCCAGGTCTTCGAGGATCTATTCCATGCATTGGGCACCTCTTCGACCTCTTGAATCTTTCCCAGGCTACGTATAGGCTCTCATCTTTCCCGCATTGGAATCTTTATTATCTATAACTGCTTCTCTAAAGTGAGAGATGGGGAAAGAATGCACTTTGAAGTGACTTCTGCGGCTCTTCCCAGTATGTGGGAACCATATGGTAATGATTCATACCATGTGGGTACAGTATATCTCGAAAGAAATGGGAAGAGATGCAGCTTTATCACCTCACGGTCTCACACCATTATTCCTTTATTATGCATCTGAGAAATCTTCAGTGTTCGTTTAGGTCTTACGTAGGGTGACCCGATCGTGATATTCTTGAACCATTGCTTGGCAATCTTTAGCTTAAGTTCGAAATTTTTGCATACAGTAAATTTGTACGATTACGAAATACTCTTCTGAATAATGACCTCGAGAAATCCTCCATTCAATGTGCCACATTAATGGGGCGCCCTGACTAACATCCTCTGTTTCTCTGTCACGGTCATGTCTCTCATCACCGTGGTTGCGTTTCTATTTCTTTTGTCTTTCTTAATCTCACGAGTGTTCTCTCGATTCGGTGTGCGTTGGAATCGGTCGAATCTTTGTTTCTATGCATTAAAGGGTTTTCTGAATCCAAGCACACTCGGATTAATAGGATTAGTCAAAGTAAACAAATATTTTCAACATGGCTTGTAAGATTAGTGGTTGGTGTAGCCCTTGCTTTCAAAACTATTTTTGTTCTTTTCTTAAAATGTCAATTAATGTTTCCTTCTTTAAAGTAAATCATTAATTACAATTAATTCTTTCAAATCCCAAGCGGTGCCATAAAAATTTGTTTACCTTTTTGTATATAGACTAAAACCCCTCGAATGAATTATAGCTCACAAAGATCATACAATTCTCTTACATATCCATGTCACTGGATGAGTTTGCTAACTAAGAATAAATTTCTCACAAATGTTAAGGATTAAATAAGGGTTCGTTACATGACCTTTGCGAGTGCCACAGGCCCATCTGGTAGTAAATCCCGGATGTAAGTCCGGTATCATTCCGTAGAGATTGATGGCGAATTACAAGTCGACTACTCTGACTACTAAAATTTCATACTATTTGGACTCAAACTTCATGTAAGATGTTTTATCAAACTACAAAATTAAAAATCCTATACCATTGAATATGTTCAAACTAAAAATTAAAACAAAAGTAAATGAGCTAAAAATAAATTGTATATAAAAGGAATGTTGAATTAGTTTGCGTGAGAAGCGAAGCCATCGATGAATCTGATGGAGCAGTCGGTCGGCACTAAATCCATTTATACACATTTTATGTATGGATCGATTTTGTCCGAATTTACTAAACCTTAGAATTGGGTTCCTCCACTATTCTTTGGTTTGATATCCTTGCTTCTCTCGAAGTCGAGATATAGGCCAGTACGTATTCCAAATTCTCTTGAATCTTGGGTATTTTCTTTTCTGTCGCCAGTGCCCGAATTTCTGTTGTGGCCGGAGACTTTTGCTACCTTCTCAGGTTTTCGCGAAATTTCTGCTACTTAATTGGTGGCTCGACCTCCGGATAATGGATTTATCCTTTTCCCTTGATCAGATCTAAGCTAACACGGGGATTGGAACTTACCCTTAGATTAAGGTGAACTCTCGATTGTTATATTAAATACGCTACTCGAAACTTCAATTATGGTAGATGGGGTTATCGAAATGAATTCGAGTCAGATCGTCGATAGTAGTCGAACATACCCGAAAAGAATGCTCTCAGTCTCGGGAATCTCTAGTCTACACCTGTGTGTCACTCAGGGCGTCTGGATATCGATGGAATACATTCACTCGAATGGTATTAGGTACTCTTGTGGGAACTTATCCATTAAAAGCGACAAACTAAGTAAAAATCAAAACCCAAATTAATTCTCCGTAAATGTGCGGGAAGCGCAACTAAATGTAAATCAAAATCCGGTAAGAATTTGCGTTAAATTCTTTGCATTGCGAATTAGAAATGAAGTCTAGATCACGCCTGACCAACGTAATTCTTTATAAAAGCGAAGAAATGAATTCGAAATTTATGCAAGAATTTCATGTTCTGACCGGTAATGCTTAAGAAAAAATAATAAAACTAAAAATCCAGCTCTACCGTCTACGCACGGTCATGAGATTCAAAACCAGAGAAAATAAACTAAAAAAATCTAAAAATAAAAAAATAAAAATCTACTCTACATAATATACAGTTTCCTCTTCTTTTCCACCAAGTATTGAAGAAGGAAAACTGCTACCATTCTAAAGCTATCTATTTATCTTGTAAAAGAATGCGGGTGAATCCCCCAAAAAATGCTCAGTGGAAATCGAAAGAAAAAGCCCGACTCAGCATTCCATGTCGCGACCTCAGGTGATGTGCGACATGGATTTCTCTTGATGGCTCGTGATCGTCGCGACCTCTTCCTTTTAATTTGCAACCAATTTGTCTTGCAAATGCCTTGATCGATAATTAGCGACATCGAAGTCATGTCGACATCATTTCGACCGGTGTTCCTTGATGTCGATGTCGCGACCTCGATCCGTGTCAGCGACATCATTTTCTTTTCGTTCTTTTCGACCACGATTCGCGACATCGATTTTAGGTTCGCGACCACTTTCGCTCATTTGTATGGCGACTTCATGTTATGACTTTGATTTCTTAGTCGCGTCGTGTTGGTAGTCTTTGCCTTCATATGTATCAATTTTTATGTCGCTGCTTCATGGTGATGTCCGACCTGCTTTCTTCTGACTAACTTGAGGGTTACAACCTCAGGTTCTCGTTGCAACTAATTTCTTCTTCCCGACTATTTCCAGTCGTGACATCAATTGGTGTCGTGACCTCACTCTTACACTTTCGGCTCTTCTTTGGAAATTAGCGACCTTATTGAGTGGTCGCGACATCATCTGCAATCATGATCTTGAATCTTCCTGTTTTATGTCGGCATCAATTATGTCGCTTTTGGCGTGCGACGCCTCCTCTTCAGTCACGACTTCACTTGTTCTATTTCGATTTCTTATTGGCAAGAATTTGTTGATGTCGTGACACGGAATGGGTAGCAATTGAAAGCTTTACATCGCGACCTAACTTTCTAGTCGTGACCTCGGTCTTTGCCGGTGATTTCTTCGATTTTTGCTAAAATTTGAGTTTGGCTGTATTTTCTGCAAAATGAAATTTGAGTCAATTATCCACTTTTCTTCAAACAATTCAACATTTATCTCATAATAAAGTCAGAAAAATGGATTAAAAACCTAATGAGCTTTTAGACTCATCAGTACCTTTCCCTCGTTGGGGAGTTCTTGTTTTATACTCAAATTTGTCTTTGATTTTAGGAAATATTATCTCATGATTTTGGTGATGAGATCTCTTTTTCCTTATCAAAGACCAATTCTCCTTGATTTTTGGAAAGATAATTTCAAGATTTTGGAAATAAACTTACTATTTATCAAAGACCAATTCTTCCTTGTTAAGGGTTGATGTTTTTGAGGCGTATTGGATTCGTATGTTGGGGGATCCGTAGAAAAACATCCTATGCGCAATTTCCTCCTTAACATATTTATTTTTGCTTAACCACCTACATGCGGTAGGATGGCTAACTGGGTGACTCAGGACCCCATAAGGGTTCTAGGATTGTATCGTCTAGTCGGTTCCCATGTGATTTTAATGCAATGGGTTTGCCTTGGGCCGCTTTATGTGGCAGGCCAGGCAGTGGGCACTGGGCCTATTGACTAGTGGGTCTGGGCCCAAAGGCCACGGTACTCACATAGGTCATGACTCTAATGCCTTTGTTCGGAATGCAATGATCGATATGTATGCTAGGTTAGGTCCGATTGGTCATGCTCGGAAGGTGTTTGATGAGAATCAAAGCACAAAAGATCCACTTTAAATGTCGGTGGGCGGAAATCCACGACAATGAGGCGAAGGCTTGAAGGCACTAAATGAGCTTATTGAGAAAGAGTTTATTGGAGCTGACTACGACCTTTTAAAGAAGAATGCAAGTCAAATCAAGTCTTGAAGGAATTGGAAGAATTGATAAGGAAGTTCGAGATCCATAAATGTAATCATGGCCCAGTGGTGGTACTAATTCACATGATTTTGGCATCTTAAAGGACAATAAAATCAAAGAAAATATGTGCTCGATATTGGCTCCATAATTCTGGCACATAAAGACCTATTTTGAAATTTCGACTTTGCAGGATTGTATGATCAAACTTGTCAATTATTGTTTAAGTCATTAGTTGTCCATTTAGTATATTATGGTCAAAATATCAAATATAGGCTTCAAATAAGGAAAATAACAAATTATCTTCATGTTACTTTAGTAGTTTTCCAATTCAGTTTTGGTAATTTGTGTGTTAAGGCTGAATTTCAACAACTTTTCATTTCTTTCTTAGTCAATAAGGATGTGCTAAGCTCTATATAAGAGCCCTTTGATGTATTTGTTCAAAAGACATTGATAAATATGATTATTTGTGAGGTTTTCTTCATTTATCGTTCGTGTGAGAACTTTTGAACCAATTGGAAAGGGCTCAAGGTTGTGCCAATGGAAAGGGCTAAAGGTTCCTTCCCAAAAATAATTTCTATATTTCTCTAATGAATACTGCTCAAAAACAAAGAATCGGATCCCTCCCTTATCCAAGCCCATGGGCTTTATCGAAACTTATGAGGTGGGCGGTTATGAGGTATAGAATTATGAGTGGTTTTAAATTCATGGTGTAACGCCTCCGTTACATATTAATTGTGGTATAACACTTGTCTAGGTGGATGAGGAAACATGTTCTTCTCATATGCCCGAGGCAATTTGACTAATCGTGCGTACAACCACATCCGCTTCGGTGCCCGAGGCAACTGAGATGGGTTCGATGCTCAATCTTGGTGGATTGCGTGCCAAGCGGGTCTCTATTGAGTTCAGGCCGTCCATATGATTGCCACGTGAGGTATAACTTATCCCATTCCACTAGCCCCCTTAGCGTAGTTTCAAGCCATTAGGGTTGGAACGACGATAGAACCTTTGGTTTTCGTGCGTTGCCAAAGCCATCATTGCACTGGCAACTCTGAGATCTCGTTTTACACAAGTGTCAATCCTTGATTCAACCTTGTGTTAGCGTGCTTCTCCATATGACCAGTACATTTAATGTTGATTTTGAATATCCCTCCATATCTCTGGTGTCTCCCTTTAGATTTAAATATCCCCCAAGTTCATTTGAGAGGATTTTCTACTCAAGTTATCGAAGAGGTTTTCTGTTTGAAGCCTATTCTCTCTTTATTGTTGAATTCTTTTGGGTCGCTCTTCTACGCTTAGAACTGTCTACGCGGTTGTGACTCCCTGCTCTTCATCCATTTGCAGGTAAAGATGAACGTTGACTGGAAATCGAGAGGGCACAGCATTTTGTGTTCGAGTTTCGCCGTTGATGTTCTTATACATAGATTTGTACCCCGCTCATACATTTTATTTTTATTTTTATTTTTTGTTCTTCTCCCTTAAGGTCGGATGAGTTACCATGGTGGATTTTCCAGGCTTCGTACCGGTGATAGAGGCACTTAGAGGATGGCCAAAGAGGAAGGTAATGTAGGATGTCGAGCGGACGGTTGCCTTACATCGGGAGGCTCTTTGCGTGTGGATCTTTGAGAGATTAAATAACGTGGCTTTCGGAATCCATTGGGAGTTTAGAGGCGGTCTTTTTGGAAGGAATTTTCCTTTCCTCCAAACATCCGGGTTTCCTTTCCTCCTCCGGGTCCTCATTATGTGGACTGCATGGACTAAGATCAGGGTGGAATGAACTCCATCTACTGGCCAGAGATTCATATTAAGTGAGGGATTGATTGCCCGCTTCCGCTTCCCACTATTACCTTATTTTCTACACTTTACCTACTCCACGCTATCCATGTTCATGAACATTATCGGTAATACTCTTAGGGTTATTGTTAATAGAAATATGAGTTGCGTGCAGGTTTGAAGGGTTCTGCATGCTTATACCCTCAGCGGCATAACCTTGGGAGATTATTACCTCATTACTGGCCCATAAAGTGTTGCACTTAGTATGAACTTTTACTTATTAGTAATATGAAGCCATAGAGATAGCGATGTTGCTATTAGGGGCTTGAGGGATGTGCAAGGGATCCCATGCTGCGAGGCATACTGATGTAGATAAGCCGCAGAGGATCTCAGCCTTATTAAATATAACTTCCTTGGCCTTGGTTAAATGGAATGAACTTACCTTAATTTAAGATTCGTTATGGTTTGTGTCTTAGATTTACCTTGAAGCTAGGAAACTGTGGATGACCTAGATTAAATTCAGTTTGACTTCTTGGTGAAGGTATTGGGCTCACAGAGCTCCATGAGGACCCGGACCTCCTCTTGATGCCGGTAAATCTCGGAGGTATTTGATCATCTGTGGGGATTCATACTCAGAAGGTCTACATATGAACTTTGAAGTGCAGGGGCGCTCGGCAAAGGAGGCGAATTCAAAGTTGCCTTCTTTCCAGCATTGAGGCGGAGTCCCCAGGCCCAAACTCGAGGCATCACGAGGAGATGGGTGGGGTGACGTTAGCAATGATTTGTTCGTCAATCCTCGGAGTCTAGAGAATCCTGCGAGGTATTTGGGGCGGACACCATGTCGAATTACGGTGTGGGTGGTGTAGAGACCAGTGGTGGGGAGAGAGGCGTGATTTCTGACTAAGGGAGGTGCGAACTCCTCGAGGGCCCAAGTTTCCACTTCAGGTCGAGGAAGCGGTTGTCCTCCCTCCCGAGCTCGGGAGGGATAAGGATTGTGGAGGGGGTGGTGAGAGTAGGCGGCGCCCCGTCCCACGACCCCCTCTTAGTCGGGTGTTTTTGGTGAACATAGACCCAATGCGGATCCCAGCCTGAGGATCTCAGCCTTGATACATCCTGCCTTGGCCACTTGGTTAAATGGAATGAACTTACCTTAATTTCGTTCGTTATGGTTTGTGTGTGTAGGTACCTTGGCCGGAAACTTATGGATGACCTAGATTTGTCCCAGTTTGACTTGTTGGTGAAGGTATTGAGCCTCCCGAGCTCCATGAGGGACTTCAGACATCTCTTAATGCCAGTAAATCTCAGGGAGGTATTTGATCATCATGAGAAGTTCGTACTCCCAAAAGTCCCACATATGAACTTTGAGGGTCCGGGGGAGCTCGAGTAAGGCAAATTGAGCCCCATGCTCACGCATTCGAGGCGGAGTTGAGGCCCTAAACTTAGGAGCGTTAGAGAAATGGTTGCAGGGGTGGCGTTAGCGTGATTTCTGTTCATCCATCCCCTTGTCTCTCGAGAATCATATGACAGTGAAAAGGCTAAGGTATTTGGAGCAGGACACCGTAATCAGGAGTTGGGCGATGGGTGTTGCTTAGAGACCTGCAGTGGGGAGAGAGCTACGATTTCAGGCTAAGGAGGGTTGCTCGAGGCCCTCGAGGCGGCTCGGGTTTCCAGCTGCGCGTAGGAGGCGTCGTCCTCCCTCCAGAGCCTCGGAGGGATGAAAGCTTGGTGTGGAGGGTGGTGAGAAGCCCCCCCTCCCTCGAGAGGTGGGAGGTTATCTCATGGCCCAGAGATTACATGTATGGGAAGGAGGTGACGAAGAAGGTGCAGGACCTCCTGAGGGATTCAACCCCCTTCCAAATGGTAGCATCGGTAAGCATCCTTCTTTATTGTTTTTGATCGTTTATGTTTTTTGTTCTTGACATTGCAACTGCTACAGATGAGCATTTTTGGTGCTTATATGATGAAGTACTGCGACGTTCGACGGAATTGTTAAGCGTATGTCCGTTTGAGGAGGGCTGGGAAATGTATAGTAAGGTGTAGGCAGATTCTCGGGTTCTGCAGCTGGAGAAGGACTTGGAGGAAGCTCGGGTAAAGTGGGCATATCTTGCGAAAAATGGTAAGACTCGGTCGACGTGAAGAAGGTGAAAATTTGGAGGCGAGGTGAAGGAGGCGGAAGCATAACATATCAAAGTTACGTAGCATTCACCGGGTAGGGTAGAGGGACTCGCATGTTAACATTTAAACGAGGTGGAAGATTGCTGTAGTCTTCACTCGAGGAGATAGAATGTAAAACTCTTTACGTAAAGCTAAGAAGGTCTTAGTCTTCATTAAATTGTAGGCCTCGTCTGATAAGAAGCTATCTGATCCTCTACTTACGAGACCGATGCAGTAGGCTACTAGGTTGGCTATCACGGTAAGCGGATTGGGTGTGGCGACTAGAGTTGTCAACGGGAATCCCAAGCTTTGCTTGTAGTATGGGTACGGTAAGCCCGAGCGGCTTAAAGGGGGAAGAAGCCCAGGTCTACTTGTGCAATGAGGATCGGGCTTAGGAAGGTGTGTGGCCAGTACAGCGTAAGAAGCCCATCGTTATTATTTGCGGAGTTTCAAGATTTGTAACTAAACTTTCCTAGACCTCACGCTGGCAGAGATGTACCTTAGGACCCGGGGTGGTTAGTTCTCGGCATTCTTTTCGTTTGAATGAAGATATCTTTTATTGAAACTTGACTATCACATATGCTCGTACGTAAGTACCATGTTACTCGCGGTACTTACATTGCTTAGTCACAGGAAAATCGATGGCTAGCAGCCTAGGGCTTTAAAATAATCATTTTATTAAAATTGAGAAATATTGTCGATGATGCCTTTCTAGGGTGCAGGAATGATTGTAATTTTGCTCGAGTGCAGGGACCCGATTTGTAATGCTCGAACCTAGGATAGATTAGTAGGGAGCTTATCTTTAATCAAGTGCAGGACAATCATCTCAACAACGGAGAAACAATCATCTCAAGTAAAGGATGGAGAAATAATCATCTCATAAAAATGGAGAAAGAATCATCTCGAGCATCTCATAAAAATGGAGTAATAATCGTCTCATGCAACTCATAAAAATGGAGAAATAATCCTCTCATGCATCTCAAGCCAAAGATGGATAAATAAGCATCTCATAAGAACAAAGTAATAATCATCTCAAGCATCTCATAAAAATGGAGAAACCTTATAGCTTATATTGGTTCACTAGAACAAACGTCTCATGACAATAGAGAATTAATGAAAATACTTCTTCAAGTAGACCGAGTTCCAGGGGCGAGCCTCCATCTTTCCTCACGGGGATTGTATTATGTACGCACCTTTAGATCCATTATCAGCAATAATGAAGGGACCTTCCCAATTTGGTTTTAGTTTTCCCTCCTCGAAAGTTCGCCGAAGGACAAGATCCCCTTTACTGAAAGCCCTTGGCTTGATGAGTTTCTCCCTTTGGCGAAAGGCTCGGCGATGGTACTCGACCATTTTGATGATTGCTTTCGATCGTTTTCTCTTAGGCACCGTCGAGGCACGAGAGAGCTCGTGATGTTTTAGTGCGTAGGGTTTGAGTCCGGACTTCAGTGGGAGTCAATAGCCCCGACTCCCGAATGCGAGGTGTGCGGGGTTTCCCGATTGGGCTATTGGTGGTGCGATATGCACAAAAGTCACGATAGGTAGCTCGTCCCGGCCCACTTTCCTTTTGGCGATGTGACTACTTCTTCAAATAGTCGACGGCGTTTTTGTTCATGACTTGACTTGGCCATTGGTGGGGATGCGGGGCGTAGAGTAGACATTTTTTATCTGCTCTGTGAAGTGCCCAAAGGCTTGCTAATGAATTGTGGGCCATTATGCGAAGCGATGGAATGAGGCACCCGGCAAACATCCTGATGTTTACTTTGCACAAACTACATGGTACAGGTTGCTTTATCACGCATAGGCCTCGGCACGCAATAAATTTTCGATGACGTGGCCAGGAATTACTTGGTCCCCTGATATCAATACCTTGAAGGCCACAGACATGACACAGAGTGGAGCGTCGTGGTTCGGACATGAATAACATTGCCAAATTTATAGCATATATCACAATTTTTCGCTAACAACTCAGACTCTTTTTTCATCGTGGGCCAGTAGAAACCCTGTGTCATAATTTTGTAACAGAGTGACCATGCGATATGGGTACCCTGGCTTGCTTAGTCGACTTGTTGATGACGGTCGTTTTGCCTGCATTCGGGTTAGGACACACCTGATATGGACCAGAAAATGATCGCCTGTACAAATTATCATTTATCAAGGTGTATTTGGCTGCTCAAGCCCTTACTTACACACCTCACTTTTGTTCATGGGCAGGGTCCTATTTCTTAAGTAGTCCGAGATAGGGGATATCTAGGAGTTTCCAACCTGATCCTTGGATGTGAGGATCGTTGCATTACAAATAGATGGATGGTCCATTATACTCAACTCCACGTGGCAAGGGTATGGAGCGCTAGATGCTAAATTGGCTAGGGCGCGCCTGTCGGTTTTACGCTCTAAGGACCTAAGGCCATTATGGGCCCGATTGAATCTAGCCATTAGGGACTAAGCCCGACTTCAAATATTTAACTCCATTATCCCATTTAAATCCTCATGCTCCTAATAACGGGATCTTTATCAAGCTGTGAGTCCTGCTTCACCGACTCCCGGTTCGCAGCAGGAAGTTCATAGCCATTCGTAGCTCGAGTAGCACAACTTTGTATTCTATTTCATTATTGGAGGCAACGAATGTGAACTTTACCGCCTAAGGTGTCACGCCAGATTCGGTGGGCAGGTCTTGCAGTCCGACGGGTTTCGGGTGCGAAACTATTCTTGGGACTTTTTTTTTTTTTTTTTTTTTTCAGAGTTGAACTTATATATGTGGTATACAAAGCGATTTTTGTAATAACCGACAATCATTTACATTTACTAATGAACTGCAGCGGAGTGGTATCCATTAAAGTTTATACACATATACTAAGTCCCATTTACTATACAAATTCATATCTAAAATAAACATCGGAGATCGCGGGCAGTCTTGGTGAGCACACATCTACGAGATGGCCATTCTTTGGTGTGGAATGTCTGTCCTCTTTATCTCCTCTTAACCAGTACCTACCGCAGTTGAACACGGAGTGCTAAACTGCGCTTAGTGGGAACATATAGGCCGATGTGACCCGATATGATAATCGCCATCACTATCTTTTTACTTTTGCTTATGCGTATCGTCTATTCTTATGTGACTTCTAACTCATCTCATTTATACATGTAGATTTTGCGGGTTCGGATTCCATATCATTATCTTATTCGTATTGCCTTCCATGTATCATGTCTTTTTCTGAGTTTTCAATTCATATCTTCTACATGTATGTCATATTAGATCATATTCAAAACAAACTTATACTTATACAATGGTAAATCGAAACATATCAAGTCATATTAAATTCATACAACGTCAATCAGACTAATACAAATGCATATTAGACTCTTATCAATATCACGGCCGAAGCCATTAATCAACTCCCTTTAGAAATTACATTTAAGTGATGCAGGATGCGGGTTGAATTTCGCGCAGTTTTTCGTTTTATTAATTTTCATTTTCAAAGTGTATCGCGACGAATCCTAACGGCCGGTTGGCGGATCAGTACGGAACAGGTTTACTCAGCGTTTTCAATCGAAACATTTATTTCGTCTTATTAAATTTTTCTTTCAAAAGTGTCGCGGCCAGAATCGACCAACCCAGGTTAGGATCAGTGGGCCGGTTTACTCAGGCATTTTCAATTATCTTTCAACACATTTGTTTATGTTATTCCATTTTAGACTTTTAATTACGTGAAGCTTAACTAACTCGAATGTCCCATAAACACTTATAATTTAACGAAGGACCCTTAACATTTACATTCAACCAATGCATTCTGAAATGATGCACTTTTACTATGTCGGAGTGTAATGTAAAGATACTTAAACAGCTCTGATTTTAATGTCATTTTAAACATCGAGTTTGTGATTTCACATATAGTTATAGAAATTAAGCATTATGACAGTTAAGCAGGGAATCGCAGCGCTTTGTTTGTCATTCGAGTAAGCGAGGTGATTTTCACGCTCGATTATTAAATACCATGTATGGTATAAAGTCGGCATTCACGGCCAGTTCACTTGGGGAATCACATACATTTGTCATTCGAGTAGCGATGTGATTTCGCATTCAATTGTGCGAGTCTCACATATGGCTATAGAAGTCGACATTCGCGTGAGATTCGACAGGGAATCTGTGCATTTGTCATTATTAACAATGTGATTTTAAGCATTTAACAATATGATTCGCTACTTATAGAATTGACATTCATGGCCAGTTCGGTTGCTGAATCTGTCTGTTTGTCATTCATTAACAATGTGATTTCGCATTTAACAATATGATTCACTTTAACTATAAATTGACATTCATAGCGGATTCGATTCTTGAATCTGTCTGTTTGTCGTCATTAGCAATGTGATTTCGCATTTAACAATATGATTCACTTTAACATAAATTGACATTCATAGCCAATTCAATTGAATCTATGCATTTGTCATTCAGTAGCAATGTGATTTCGCATTTAACAATTACGGTTGCCTTCATGACGAATTCAGTTGGTGAATCCCGTCATGTTGGTCATTCAATATCACATTTCAAATCAGTTTACTTTTATGCAGTAATTTCACTTGTAGTGCAAATACACGCATACATGAGTATGTATGACAAACAATTCGAATAACAATCATTCAAATCAATATATATATGCTTATATATATACCAAACTTTCACGATTAGCATTCATAGATCGCAATCACGTTCCGATTCGATATGGCTTCATTATCTTTTCGAAGATATCACCGATCTATGTACACATTTCATATACTCATTTACGTATACTCGTTTATGTACTCGTTCACGTATACTCATTTATGTATACTCATTCATGTATTCACTCACGTATACTCATTCATAAATTCATTTACGTATACTCATTCATAAATTCATTTACGTATACTCCTATCATTTGTTATCATTTTCTGGTTATATGTGATAATAATCATACATGCTCTAACCACATTATGTGTTCATGACATATTGCCTCTCATGTTCACAATCATGTTTCAATTCATTTTCATTTTCATTTTCCATAATCATTTTCATGTTTCATGAACACATCTTTACATTTTCATTTTCACATTTCCTTGTTTCATGCACAGCCATATGGCATTTCATATTCTTATTAATTATGATGTATGTGGAATCACACCATTCATATATTCTTATTCGATACATGAATCTACTCTACTTTGGAAGTGGAATCAATCGATCGGATCATCGAACTAAAGTTATGGCATTTTCATACCAAACTAGTCGATTTGGATTACACTAGAACAGTTCGAATTACTAATTTTTCTGGGATCTTAACTCCATACTTGACGCATATCTGTTTTGCTCTTTTTAAAGCTAAGGTGCTAAGGGTTCTATTCCAACTGGAATCTTGGTCGAACACCAGAAACTCAAGTTCTACGTCAGAAACAACTAGAACTACTCTATGTTCAAAGCTGGAACGAATTTGGCTGCACATGGCCCAGCTGACTGAATTTTTAGGCGACTTGGATCGTAATTTGGCGATGCCTACTTTAAGTTTGTTCTCCTTGAAGTCTATTTTACGTAGCCACTTGAATCCACTCAAATCGGATAAGAATTGAGCAAGTTATGTGAAAATATGGCCAGTGGCGGGAAAGAGCAGGTTATGCCGTGCGTTTCCACGGCTTGTCTTAGGTCTGGGTTCTTGAAGCAGCGAACACAAGTTGTACCGGTACGAGTTAGGTGTCACAGTCTGAGTCTCAGAAAAGTGCCGAATGTGTATTTTTGCCATTTCCATATTTTTCATCCCCCGATCGACTACATACCTCATAAACACTTGAGAACCGCCCGGAATTCATCTTATGATCTCTTTTCTACTCGATTTATCATTGATTTCATGTCTTTCTTCAAAACTCTTTCATGAATTCCTTCAAAATCATTCTAATATGGGTCCTGACATATCTAGATCAAACATGATGATTATTTAGTTTATTAAACCTTTATCTCGGTCTTGTTATTTAACATGTATCGATCGACTAAGGAAGGATTTTATACTTATCTTGAACCATTTAAGAGTTTTCCAGCACTACTTCAAACCAAATCTTTGATTAGGAAGAAATCCTAACAAACCCTAGATTTGGAACTCATAAACTTTTCTAGAATCCACTCTGAAAATCCATGTGATCCATCTGAAATCAAGTTCCATACTTTCCAGAAGTTAGTAGTTCCATACCTTTTGGAGCTTGGCTTTGCTTGATCTTGGCTCCTCCTCTTCTTCCTCTTCCTCTTCTTCTTCTTCCTTAATAACTTTCCACGGTTTTCTCCCCACTAATGAGACCAATTGTTGGTCTTTAAATCAAAAATCTAATGGGCCTTGTTTGGCCCTCGAACCATTTTTGGGTTAAGTCTCCCTTTATTTGCAAGGTCCCTCCATGTCTTGGCCATTTGTATTTTGGCACTCTCTAATCTTCTAGGAATTACAACCCAATTCTATTTATTTCTTCTTTGGCCCTGTCTCTTCAATTTATGACTTTTAAGCCCCACTTTTGGGCCAAATTACAAATTGTCCTTAATTCTTGAAATTTAAGTCTGTCGTTTTATTTCCCGAAAATTCCTATTTAGCTTATAATATACCCTAAATAAGTCCGAAAACTTCTAAGGTATTTTTTTCGGGGTGTTACATAAGGAATGGATAAGCCTTCCAAGGATTGTAAGACCATACCGGCTCCCCCTCCCACTGCTCGGGACGAGAAGTCGGTCTTAAGGATCCATAACGTTTCCAGGAGTCTGCGGGTTTGCCGCGTTTGTGACTTCGACTGCAAAGTTAGCGGACTTGACCTTTTATAGCCGATCTCAGGCGATACTCGATGTCGAACTCACTTAGCTCAACATCATTTGAAGCGCCACTAAAGCATGCGGTTTATGGAGTGTGGCTTTGATTGGGTTAGGCGGTGAGCCACGTATAGTGGGCTTAGATACGAGCCTGACTTCTTCCCTGCCATTAGAGCCCAGCGCGGTCGCTCAGTCGGTGTATCTAATTCCGGCTTGTCCAGTCGGCATCTTACTCATAAAGTAAATTGGCTTCTGCCTGCCGTCCACGTCCGACCTTACTAAAGTTAAGCTCACTGTCGTAGACGAAGTGACCAGATATAGGTAGAGCTCCTTGCCATCAAATGGTTGAGACAAAGATAGAGGGGAGGCGATGTACTCCTTGATAGCGTGAAAGGCCTTGTCACATTTTGGTCCCTATCCCTTTGTGGAAGCTCATTTCATCGCTGTGAAAAATGGGCGAAGACGATCCGAGTATCTGGAGATGAATACGTTTAGTCTTCAGTAACTCTGTGAGTTTGTATACCTTCTTGTAGATAGAGTGCATTTGCTCAGTGGCCTCGAAACATCCCGGGGGTCCATTTGATCCCCTTTGGCTTACTAGAAACCGAGGAGATTTCTAGACGTGACTCAATGCTACTTATTTGGATTGGCGTAGCGATGCGACCTCATTAGTGAAACTCGTCTCATAAATTGGTATATGGTCTTCGAGACTTTGACTTATCAGTATATCATCTATATACACTTCCATGGTTCTGCCCAACAAAGGCTTAAAGATACGGGACATCATCTTGTTGGTAGGTGAGCTCCATCATTCTTTCATACCAAAAAGACATCCACGTTATAGCAATTCATCCTGTTGGAGTTATGATATCATGTTTCTTTGAATCGAGGGATACATCGAGATTGATTCACGGCCATAGTATCACGTCGAGGATAGGAGTTGATGGCCAACTGTTGCATATATTATATTATCGATACGGAGGAGGGAGAATGTGTCCTTTGGGCAAGCATCATTTAGATTAAAATTATTGACACAGACGAGCCATTTTCCATTCTTCTTGGGGACGACCACAACGTTAGATAGCCATTCGGGGTACTAAATCTCTCTGATGAAACCGGCCATAAGGAGTTTGTTAACTTCTTATTTTATGACTTCTCGGTGAGTTGGATGAAATTGTCTCAGTTTTTTATGTACTGGCTTGCATACTTTCTGAAGGTTCAAGTAGTGTTGAGCCATAGTAGGAGCAATGCCATGTATGTCGGCGGGGACCATGCAAAAATATTAGAGAACTCCTGCAGTAGTGATAAGAAGGAGTTAACCTCTTCTTGCGAAAGGGAATTTCCCAACCTAACTTGCTCACAGCATGTTTGAAATTTGAATAAGCGGGGATGTAGCGAAGTGGGGGCTCGGGATTTTGGGATCATCGTGCCGGTGAGGGGGTGGCCTTGGTATTGTTATTTGGTCGGTGTGTCATCTTTCTGTTGTTTGACCTCGTATTAGGACTTTGCAGCTTGTTGGTCTCCCCTTATGTCAATCTGGCCATGTGGAGTCAAGAAACTCAGCATTTGGTGGTATGAGGATGGCAATGCCTTCATCGCGTTTATCGAATTAGCTGGCGGGGGGATGGGAGGCTCATTGATCATTGCGAGAGGGACTAAGGCGTGAAGCGAGTCTGTGAAGCGAGCAGCTTAGATTTCTCCCGATGGGTGGTTTGCTATCCATTGAAGCCGACTAATACCCTTTTAGGATTGTGAGTCTTGGAGAGCATAGCTGGGCGGATGGGAGCCCAGTAGAGTAGGTCGGCGATCTTGCTTAGAAGATCGGAGTCTACAAATTCTTTTCATTAGGTGCTGCTGGGCTTCAAAATCAAAACTTGAGTGTCATAGTGGGGAAAAATAGTTTGGCTTAGGGGGAGACTCGAGAGAAGGTAGACAAGTCGTGATCGACGAGAGATGCTACTCTGGGCAAAATTGCAGATTAATCGACCCGCAAAGATACCGTGGTTGACCTCGGGTATTGGGTGACGTCGGACCAGCGAGAATTGCATCTATCACAAGGTGGGAGCTTGTGAGTGATAAGGGTTGTGAACTGTTCGAGGCCGCCTCCTCAACATATTCTCGGAGATGTCCGTTTTAAGCCCAAGTAATTCGGCCAATGCCGGGCCGAATGCTTGATCGTTGTTTCGATGCTTTCGGCGTCCTTGTGATACTCATGTCGAGAGACTTTCTCTCCCTCTAAATCTCATTTGAGGCTTAGGCCCGCTAGAACCTGAAGCAGAATAAGTGGGAGGACGAGAGGGTGGCGATACGAACCTAGTGCACCGGTCTTTGCCATCACGCGCCGAATTCATGGTGGATCGATCGCGGGCTCACCGGCCTCATTACGATATGCGGTTCACCTTGGATCTGCAGTCGCGTTTACCCCTTGGTCGATCATCTCGACCTCTCTTCCCTTTATTCCCGCCATATTTTCGGGGTCGAGACGCAAATGTATTTGTTTGTTTGAGTCGCGAAACTATACCATCGAGCGGGGCGTGATGGTTCCCTACAGAGCCGGTTCGTCAGTAGTCGTGGGGGGATGTAGTAGCCAGTGAGTCAGCTGGTGTTAGAGGCGAATCTTGTTTCACGCGCGGGGCTTACAGCGCATTGAGTTGGAGGATTGGCTGAGCGTGTCGTAAAGTCCACAATGGACTGAATCTCCCCATCCGAACATGGAAAAGACTGGTAACACTCTGCTTTCTCTTGATTGAGAGCTTTCTCCTGTCTGAGAACATGTATTGAGTGACAAACTTTTCAAACATGCAACGGAAGAACGTTAGCGTATTTGGAGCTAAGTTGTGGAACCATGACAAGGCGGGGCCTGCCAAGCTAGACGGGAAGACTTTACACAACAGAGCATCATTACCTACCTGCAGCGTCATTATCTAGCGAAAGTGCATAAGATGGTTAAAGGGGTCCTGAAGACCATTGTACATTTGAAATTTTGGTAAAAATATTGTCTGTGAGGGCATCATGGTTAGGGATGGAGGAATGACGGGAATGATGACATGTCATCCCAATACAGCGGCAGCGGATCCATATTTCTTGGAGGGGATGGAGATCGGAATCTTTCGAGGGTTATGGACTTGGGGATGATCCGGCGAGGGGAGAGAAGTTGTCGTGGATTCAAGCGCTCGAATTGTAGGGCAAGTCGGATTTAACAATTTGGACCCGGTGTACGTTCGGTAGTGGCATTTTCCTCGCGTAAGGTGGCATTAGCCACTAAGAAAGAGGCTAACTATTGATGGTGAGACTCCTATTAGGCTTTCAGCATTCTCTCCAGCGACAACAACCGATGTTCTAAAGTAGGCTTAAAACTGGAAGGGGAAATTTCTCCCATTTAATAGGTCAGAAGTGAACTTTCTGTCGCCCATGTAGTAGCTTAGAGAAGTGTGGGATTTTGTGCTTCCCACAAACGATGCCAATGGAAAGGGCTCAAGGTTCCTTCCCAAAGAATACTGGTTAAAAACAAAGAATTGGATCCCTCCCTGAGCCAAGCCCATGGGCTTTATAGGAACTTATGAGGTGGGTAGTTATGAGGTATACAATTATGTGGGGTTTTAAATTCGGTAATTGCGTTACATTAATTGGTATAGCAGCATCGAGGTAGATGAGGAAACATGTTCTTCTCATATGCCCGAGGCGATTTGACTAGTCTAGCGCCCCTTCGGTTCTTTCGAGGTGATTGAGATGGGTTCGATGCCCGATCTTAGTGGGCCGCATACGACGGGTCTCCTGCGAGTTCGAGGCGAGTCCACGCTGATTGCCACGTGAGTCTGAGCTTATCTCATTCCTTTATCAAGGTTAGTTTCTTTATAGCGTTCAAACCTCGGCTCTTGAGTTCTTTTATAATCAAGGGCGAGGTTATTTCGCTGTTCTTACGACTTTTGGTTCCGCATAACCAAAGGGGATGAGCCTTGATTTCTTTGTATAGCTCTTGATTCAATATAGGAGTCGAGGGGATAGAGGCCCGCTACATTCTTGATTGTGTTTGAAGATCCTTAGAGTAATTATGATAATTGGTGGATCTCGGCATAAAGCGATACGGTTCGCGCAAGTATTTCATGGGAATTCCACAAGTCATGAGAGGAAGGTGGGGGACTGTGAATGATATGATCTCTAGGTAATGGAAATGGGAAAGTGAAGACCAGCCACAATGGATCTTTGATGTGATGCTTAAGAGGAATGTGATTACTTGGACTGCCATAGTTATAGGGTTTGCCAACGTTAAGGATTTGGTGGTTGTAGTAGAGGGTGCCGATAGCATGCTTGAGAAGTCTGTGGTTTGGGATTTGGGAGAAGCGATAATGGAAGGGAGGGAGGAGCAGAGGAAATTGGAGGGTAGGTGGAGGAGAAGGGAAGAGATAAGGGATGGTAATGGAGAGGGGTTATCATCGAAGAGGAAGAGAAGGGAGGAGAGGGGGAAGAGAGAAAAAGATGGGGGAAGAAGAGAAAAAAAAGAAGGGGTAAGGCTTAAACTGATTTAAAAAATAAAAAATAAAAATTTTGGGGCCAATTAGATAGTGACATGTGACATTTTTAACCTGCTAAGCTAGTCACTTCCGATGGTGGTCTAATAGGATACGGAACCCCCTAAACCTAAGATTATTCCTGGTTAATCAATAGGTGGGATTAATTAAAGAAGACCAATCAAACTAAGAATTATTCCTATCAATTACCCCTTACTAATAAAATTATAAATATTTTTATGTAGTATAATTTAGTACCTATATGACTAATTATGTCCTCTGTTTGTGAGACTATTGAAAGTAATTCTCAAAAGTTTTAAATTATGTTTTTATTTTTTTGGCATCTATTCACTCTTGTATGATGAAGTTGTAGTAACATGTTCTTACAGTTCAAACTTGGATCTCTGTATAAACACACCCTTTTACACTTGGGCGAGTAAAAGGTTTAAATTAATTGTTTATTAAGACATTAAGTTTTGTATTTTGTTACTGATAATTTATGATTTAACAATAATGTAAACTAATCTTTAGTAGAAATAGAATAAAGTACTTACTTGTTGAAGTCTAGAATGTGATGTCTTCAATGCTTCATGCGAGGATCAGATCACTCTAATGGAATATGTTTGAAGTTTTCACAGTATGAACACCCTTTCTCGCTCTATGTTAGGATGGTTTGCGAACATAGGAGATTTTTCTTGAATGGGAGAATATCACGTTTTTCCCACCTCTTAAGGTGTCTCAGGTTCCTGTATTTATAGGAACTAAGATACTAGGAGACACATCCTTGGATGTGTCTCTTGGGATATGGGTAAGTCCCGAGCCAGCCCGGGCGACCCGTGCGCAATCCCGACATCTCAGCTCGCCAGTGGCCTTGACTCATACAAGGCATCATCCCCAATAATTCAAACGAGGAGAATGAATTCATACGGGTGACGGAATGTGTAGAGCTGAAGCACGTGATATGAGCTCAATCTGAGCCTTCACATAAGCCATATAGGAGAAAAAGTGCTTATTTACCCCAATTATCTTTCTTAATACACATGATAAAGTATTATTCAACCCCTCAAGAATCCATACTCAGATCTTTCTTACAATTACTCAGTATTCTAAGTTATTTCAAGCTCTATCAAACGAAATAACTCTAGCTAATGAATACAAGTGACGAGTGTATAAGCAAAGAATACTTTTTCTTTCGGCCTCATACCAATAAGATTTGAGTTAACTCACTTTTCTAGGAATGCTTCGTTAAGCCGAATCATTCCATGACTATGAAAACATCCTAAGATAGGTAACATTAACTCATCACATCATGATATAGTCGAGTCACGAGGGTAGGAAAATGAAATTCATATGTAGGGTTTCTAGAACTCACATAGCGAAAGAAACGAGATCATTCTCTCACTTCCCGGTTGGTGGAAATCACAGCACATGAAGTATGAAATGCATGCTATGGTGGAGCTACTCTTCTACATGTCAAAAAAAAAAAAAAAAAAAAAGTGTATATATTCACTTTCTTTATTATAAAATAAATAACACCATATAAGTCTTAGTCTTGTAAGCCGACAAAGTCAAACACAGAGAAACTTTATGCACACGTTCAATAATGTTAAACAACAAGTCTCATACTCAGCTTCCTCTAAAAAGACACATTAATGGTAGGGAAGACATTCATATAAAGAATCTCATCTTGATTCTCATCAAGGCGACCTTGTAAGTGACAATGTGACCAAAGTCGCTCCCAGTGCGCCTTAGTCATCTCAATCTTGGTCTCATCTCTACTTGTTCTATAGCGCTAAAGGCAATTACTCATGTGAGAGAGTCAATCAAGTCTATCGACATACTTCATTGAATTGTGTTGAATAGCATTTCCAACAAATTCACATAATAAAAACTCTAAAACAAGCGAACCATGTAAAATGCTTCTCATTTATTGCAAGCAAAAATACAAGTGGTCTGTCAACATGTACAAATTAATCATATCCTACATAAGCCTAAGGATTTTGCATGTCTTACAAATGCATCCCTCGCTATTGGTTTGGTAAATGGACCTGCTACCATTTTACTCGTAGGAATGTGTCTTAGAACCACTTCATTTTGTGTGATCATGTCTTTGACAAAATGATATATGATTTGGATATGTTTGGTCTTTCCATGATACTTTGGATCCTTAGCATAAGCTAACACAACCATACTATCACAATAAATTGTCACAAGTTTAGATGTTGTTTTGACGATTTCTAAGTGCTGCAAGAATCTTCTTAACCAATCTGCTTCTTGTATAGTCGAGGAACATGCTACATATTCAACCTCCATGGTAGATAAAGCCATATAAGATTTCTTCTTGCTACTCCATGAAATTGCACAATCATTTAGCAATAATGCATATCTAGAAGTCGATTTGCGCTAATAAAGATTGCTTCCCTAATCAGCATCCATATATCCAGCTAAGATCAAATCCAACCCTTGGAAGCACATAACATAATCTGATGTTCCTTTTAGATATCTCAATATTCTCTTTACTGCCATCCAATGCTTTAGACCTAGATTAGATTGAAATATGCTTACAAGCCCAACGACGTAGCATATATCTGGATGTGTGTACATCATTGCATACATCAGACTACTGACAACACTAGAGTAATGTACTTTAGACATTTATTCTTTCTCATTAGGCATCTTGAGACACATATCAAGACTAAGGCTCAAATTCTTTCAACGAGGGGTATCCATGAGCTTTATGACCATGCATATGGTAATATTTGACATTTTACGAGATATGAAGTCTCTAAGATAAACCCAAGAGTTGTTTTGAGCTATCCCTAAAGATCTTAACACCAAGCACATAGCTAGCCTCACCTATGTCTTTCATTTGAAGTTCGATGATAACCATTTCTTGGTAACATCTATTAACTTCTTATCATTTCTAACTATCAATATGTCATCAACATATAAAGACAATTATGAAACCAATATTTGAACGTTTAATATACACACAATGGTCTTCCTCTATCATTATAAAACCATCCTTTAACATGACTTGATAAAATTTGAGGTTCCATTGTCTTGATGCTTGCTTAAGACCATAAATAGATCTTTTGAGCTTGCAAACTTTGCGCTTTTGTCCTTTAAGCTCGAAGCCTAAAGGTTGATTCATATAGATTTCTTCATCTAGTTCTCCATTGAGAAAATCAATTTTAACATCTATTTGGCATAATTCTAGATTTGTCTATGCTACAATAGCTAGAATGAGGCGACTTGACGCAAACCTGACCACAGGCAAGAATGTCTCTTCATAGTCAATTCTCTCTTGTTACATGTAGCCCTTAGCTACCAATGGAGCTTTATATCTATCTACCAATTGTCCCTTCCGTCTTATGTCTAATATTGAGAACCTACTTGTTCCCAATGGTCTTATGACTTAGCGGTAAATCAATTAAGTCCCAAACTTGGTTAGATTTCATTGAATTCATTTCCTCTTCCATTGCTTTAATTCATTCCTTAGATGTAGGACCAGAACAAGCTTCTTGAATAGTTTTTGGCTCTTCTTCATCATTGGCAATCATGAAGGCTTCCCCCTCAATCTCAAATCGACGAAGAGGAACTTTCTCACGATTACTACGTCGAGGTTAAGATTGTTCATGATCAGTTCCATGGTGAAATCTACTGACTTTTCACTCCCGTTCGCCGGGAGGTGCATGATATCCCACATACCATCTTGCTATGTAATTTGAATCAACTGTCTTGTGCTCAGCTTACATAAGGTCTTCCATTTCTTATAGTGAAATCCCCATTTATCTCACCTTTTAGGAAAGTCCTCTTCAAAAATGGCATCACGTGACTCGATTTAAGTTTACTCTTCGGTCGTATCTTCTCCACAAAATACATATCCTTTGAAACTATGTGTATCTTATGAAGATACATTTCTTACTAGGACGAGTTTATATTCATGAGAAGTATTATGAATATAAGTTCCGCATCCTCATGGGCACAATCTACTTAAATCAGGCTTTTCATCTTTCCATGGCTCATATGCGATGTAAGGAACAGACTTAGATGGAACATGATTAAGAATGTAGGTTGAATAATGGTGCATCTCCCGAAAGGAAATGGGTAACTTAAGCTTGCGCCATCATTGACTTAACCATGTCGATAAGGTTTTATTTCCTTCTTTTTTACGTCATTTTGTTGCGGAGTAGAAAAAATAGTTATCTATCTAGCTATACCCCTATCATCACAATAGTTTTTAAATAAATCATATAGATATTTATGTCCTCGATAGGTCCGTAGTGCTTTAATATTCACATTCAATTGATTCTCAACCAATCTACTATATCTTTTAAAGCATTCCAATGCTTCAGATTTATGGGAGATCAAATAAACGTGATTGTATCTAGTGAAATCACCTATAAAAGTGATGAAATAGTGATGTCATGCTCTTACATTCATTAGGCCACAAATGTCAGAATAAATAAGTTATAAAGGAAGAGTGGCTCTCTTAGCCTTGCCCCGAATGGCAAATAGTTTGCTTTCTTGTAAGCAATGCTCCCAAATAGGCAAATATATATTCTCAATAGACCCTAAAAGACCAACCTTAGCTAATTTTTTTAGCCAATCTTGCCTAATGTGTCCTAATCTAGCATGTCATTTAACATTATGAACTAATGAATCATTACTAAAACTACCAGTAACAAAAATGGATGTATTTGTATTAATTGGAATACAATCTAATACAATAAATCCATTAAGCATAACAAACATTGTCTAATAATACATTCACCACGATCTTTTTCAAATCTTATTTTAAAGCCAAGTTATATGAAGGAACAACAACGGAAACAAGATTTTTGTCGAAACTTCAGTCATAAAGCATCATGGAGATAAGAGTGTGACCCTTCACGTCACGATTTGCGAGGTTCAATTAGAACATGCCCATTTGATATTATTTCTCATGTAGATGGTTCAACTTCCTTTTGGAATTCGATGAAAATCCACGAAGGCATTTCGGTCCCTCGCTATGTGGTTGGTTGCTGCTAAGTCTACAGTCTAATAAGGAATAGTCTCAGCTAACATCAAGCAATTACTAACATATGCATTACAGTAGCGAGTTTGGCCATACAATGCCTTTGACTCAGTACAATCACGCGCAAAGTGATCAAGCTTCCCAAAATTGAATCAATTCATGTTCTTGCTTTTGTTACTTGCGCGTCTTCTGCACTTGCGTTTGTTTCGGCTGAATTTGGCTTTATCGTCTCCTTTCCTTTGCTTTATTGCCTTATATCTTTCCATTTCTTTCGTCTTTAGTTGAAGGCTCCAATTGTAACACCCCAAATTATACCTTTACATTTTTATAACATGTTTTGGGTATAATAAAAGTGAATGTATATTTTTTTCGAATAAAATAATGCTAAAAATAAAATAAGCAAAACCCGGAATTTTTACAAAAGACAAGGGTAAATTGATCATTTACCAATTTAGGACTCAAGGGTCATAATTTAATAAGTTCATATGCCAAATTAGAATTTGAATAAGTTAGATTTAGATTAATAGAGAGATGAAGGACCTAAATGAAAAAAAAAATGGAAAAGAAGGCAAAAATGTATAAGGCCAAACATGGCCTTATTTTGGAATCAAAATATCTCATGTTGGTCTTTGGATAGGAAAGCAAAACGGATAAGGGAGAAGAAGAGAAGAGAAGGAGAAGAAGAAGAAGAGAAGAGAAGGAGAAGAGAAGGAAAAGAAGAAGAAGGAAGAAGGAGAAGAGAAGTTCAAGAAAGATCAAGGTATGGATTACTATGGGTTTATATGGATTTTTATGGTTGGGGATGACTATTGGATTTGTTCTGAACTAGGGTTTAGTTAGGAATTCATCCTAACCCTAGAATTGTTGAAAGTTGGTGGATAAAACCCTAGTTTGTATAAGTTGAGCATGGAATCCTCCCTTTCAGTATAGATTTTTGTTTTAATTGCAAGTAATTGAGTTTGAATTTAGAACAAACCCTAACTAACCTTTATGTTTGGTTTCTGTTTGGGTTATGAACCATTTTAGAGTTGTTTTGGGAGGAATCCATGGTAGGTTTTTTATGTAGGATGGAATAGAGGAAATGTATGGAAGAAAAGTGAGTGAAAGAGGGAAAATCTGCCATTTCTGGGCAATTTCCGCGATTGGTATCGGTACTAAATAGGGGTGGTCATAGGTACACCTATCTGACAAAATGGTACGATTACCCGACCAAAGTGGTCTTGGTACCACTCTAAAAGCGGGGTTAGTGCGAAAGTGGGTCGAGTGGTGGGTGCGATGCTCCCTGCGGCCTTGATTTCATGTATTTATGTTATTAAGCCCCCGAATTCATACACCGATAGTATAGGAACCTGTCGTATTCTTGAGGTTGAATAAAATTGAATCTAAGTTGAAAGCGTCTTAGTACCTCGCTAGCCTCGGTGAGTGTGATGTCAGACGAACTTAATGCCTATGATAAGATAGTAAATTCCTGAACAAGTATAAACTTGCTATAAGTACAAATATGCATATGATTTTGATATATTAAAAAAAAATACAATTCAACATGTATAAGAGATTATTTGATAATGAATATATCATAAGTATACATGATATTAGTAGGTATTCATGTATATGAGATATCTTTTCTATCTTGAAAGATTATTAAGAAAACTATAATAAAAGCGATTGCACACTTTATGTAGGGTAGTTTGATAGATAGGCATGCTATGGGAACACGAATCTTTGCGGCTATACGAGTTTATAGATATCGAGGCCCCGTTTGGGTCAATGACATAGATCCCGTTTGAATCATTATAGCGGCCCCGTTTGGGTCATACAGAGATCACTGTCTCGTACAGTGATAGTACCTTCAGGTACATACAGATAGAGATCAGCGTAAATACGGTGATGAAAATGCGCCCGGGTACGCATACGGATGGAAAATAATGTACCTTGGTACACTCTGATTCTTCGTATCCACTTTTAAGGTATTATCAGGCATGAAACATAAAAGAAAATAACAAGTATATGCAAATAAATGCCTTATAGTATATGACATGATATGAAGCGTAAATCTTTAGTATGTGGTAAACAGTATCTGATTACAAGAACAAGAAGTAAAGTGTAAAATGATACGAAAAGTATATGAAATATATTAAGAAATGAAATATGAAAATACGAATAAGGATGATACATGTAGAAGTATATCTATAAATGATAAGTGCAAACATGAATAAGCATGTGTATATGAAAAATGAATGTTAAAGTGACATGCATGTGTTTAAAGTGTGATGACCCTTAATAAAGGTCTTCCATATGTATTAATTCCCACTAAGCTATAAGCTTAGCACGGGTGTTTCATCCGTGTAGGTATAGAAGAGAGGAAACCCGGAAGGACGAGGACAATCCACATTAGTATTCAAAGTCAGCACATCAATAGGTGCCTTTGGGAAGACATTTAATTACAATGTATATGTATTTTTGTTTCATTTGCAAACAATGTAAATATTGGAAATGTTGATCACTTCCATATATGAAGCTTGTATATATATTTTGTAATCCGCTACTATAGAATATAGTACAAGTTAAATGTTTAACAGTATATGAATGAACAAGCAAAATTATTATGGTGCAATAAACAAGAAGTTAATGGTATCGAGCATCCGGTTCGATTCGGACACCTTGTCGGGTGAGGCCCCAGAAACGAGTGCTCACGATTTAGTGGTATCATAGCCCCAACTGGGAGCGTCACACCAATTTTCTTGGACTCAGTCATATAAGCCTCTCCATAAGGCTCATCGGCGAGAAGGCAATCCTCCTCAAGCTCGACATGTCGTGCAATATCATCAAAAGTCTTGATGTTGTCATTGTGAGTAAGGTTTATGCACAGGTGCTCCCAGGCACTTAGAAGAGAGCAAATCATAGCTTAGACCTATTACTCATCAGTTAACTCATGGTTAGCATCCCTTAGCTCACGTATCATGTTAGACATGATAGTCAAGTATTGTCTCATTGTGTGGTTGGATTGCTTCTTATAAGCATCAAACTTGAATGTCAACTGTCGTAACCTCGTGGTCGAGGATCCATATATTGAACCTTATGAGTGTCCCTGCTTTGCTAGTCTTGTGACGATGCTTCTCGAGTCTGACATCAAAGTCATTTCTCATCTTTGCTTTCGGCATTAATATCTGGCTCTATCCTTGCATATAGGGCTTGATATGCTTCCATATCTCACCTATGCTTAGCAGTGTTTCCATGCTCAAGCTCAACCATTAGTTGTGTAATGGTTTCCAGCATGTCTTGTTCCTCTAGGAGGTACTGAATTTTACAATGCCATACATCATAATTCTTATCATTCAGTTTGTCTCCCTAGATTAAGTCAGCGATAATGCTTTTTGTGACAGTCATTTCAATTGTTCAACTATTTAAAAAAAACAAAAAAAGACCACAATCAACACAATTCACAATTTCTAATTTTGTTTCATGTTGCAATCTCCTAAACCAATCAATAATAACTTAACACAAGTATCAAAAACAAAAGTATTGTTATCTGATCAATCAATTCTGTGAGGTTATGTTATTCTTTGCTCAATTTAAACATGCGTCAATTGACTTATTATGTGAGATTTACTACATCATCAACCTAATATTCCCACAAAATAATAGCATATTTGCACATTTTCCAAAAAAAAGTGTATTCCATTGTATGTGAAAAAAATATTTGTGTTACATCACATAAATATTCTATACATATTTCAATAACAAACAAGTAATTGTCAACTAGTACGCTAAATATGTTATAATGTCTTTTTTCAATTCATCAATCATCTGGGTGGATTGGACATTCTCTCAATGAGAATTCCTTATTGCAATGTCTCAGACGTTTTATTCATCTATGGGAATGTATTCATTAACCTGCTAGATTGCCTAATACTGCTTTGTATCCGGCGCTTCAGTTCCTAATTCGGTTCACTTACAATATTATTATAAGTTAAGTCGCTTATCCTTTTTGTAAGCACCTTTCTTTCATGTTTCCATGAATCAGACAAAGAATCAAGCACTATCCACATCTGTTGTTCTATTGATAACTCATAATGCTCATTATAAGTCACATGGAATGTCCATAGTTTGTTGTACATCACATGAATGTGTTCAGCCAATGAATGAATTTGATCTTTTTTATATGCATATAGTCGTTTCAAAGCGCCAAACATGTGAGAATAAAATGTAATTAGCATTAAACTTATAAGGCATAAAAGTATATTCTTTTTTTTTTTTAAATATCAAATGACCACAAACTCATATAAAAATATGCTCATCAAATACGAAATCTAAAAATGAACGTTTTTAAAAAAAAAACATTGAAAAATGGAATTAGGGTGAGGTGAAAAGATGAAATTGACATCGATCAATAATGCCGGTCAGCGACGTGGTCGTGCGACGACGGTGGAAGTGCCCGCCGTCGGAAGTGTCACCCGGCCGTGATAGAAAGTGTCATTGGTTGTTGACCGTCTAATGTAGCCAATCTCCTGGCGACACTTGCCGGTTACCAGCAAGCCAAATGCCCGCCGTCAGCGGCCAGGAAAACGAAAATATCATATTTTCCAAAAAACTTTAAAAAAAATTATAGAAAAACACCCATAACTCAAAAAATTACGGAAAAATACTCGTTGGAAAGCTCTCGACGAGATCTTTCCATCCATACCAAATTTTAACTAAAACACAATCATTTAAGGATTAGAAAAAAACATTTAAGGTTTGATTTTTATAAAACAAAACCAGCCACCCTAAGCCTGAAAGAGAAAAGCTTCTTTATTGACTCGTTCTCTGATGTAAACTAATCTTCAACGGAAATAGAATAGAGTACTTGTTGAAATCGAGTCTGATATCTTATTAGCCGTCTGTGATCAAATCACTCTAATGGAATATGTTCGAAGTTTTCACAGTATAAACACCTTTTCTCACTTTGTATTAGGATGGTTTGCGAACATAAGAGATTCTTCTTGAATGGGAGAGTCTCACATTTTCCCGCCTCTTGGTGTGCCTAATGGAGTTGAGGTTGGAGTTAAACCCACTTGGACGACCCATGCCCACAATCCAACAAATAATAATAATAAATAAGTAAATAAATAGTCCATTATGTTAGGCTTATGTGATAAAGCATTTAACATTCCAAAAAGGCAAGGGCATAGGAAAGGGGGGTCATGTGTTCGAGTTTTATAGGGATAGTTTTCTACATTATAATTAAAGTGTTTAGCTTTAAAAAAAATATTGTAAATGCGGTAGTTTGGGACATTTTGTTATTAATTGTCCTTGATTGGGTTTAAAAAATAGGCGCGTAGGCCGCTCACGAAACTGAAGTAGGCGGGCTGATTGAAACTCCGGGGCTCTGGCTTGCCGGCCAGCGGGAGCGATTCATTCGCCTAAGGGCGATAACACGGACGACTAGGGAGGCCCATATTACATAAATCAAATCGAATCTCAGCTAGCAGGGAAGTAAGATAGTGCCGATAAGCGCTCGCAATTATCGCTATTAATTTGGCGATAAGGACGAAAATCCCCATCGATGAAGAATCCTTATCCTTTATCGATTGGGAAAAACATATCTTATAAATGTCGGCGCTTCCGCCGGTGAAAGGTACGCAAAACATTCGCCCTCTAGACAATCAATTTTTTCTCTCCATAAGAAAGAACTAACTTAGGCATCGGAGAGGCAACGGGCGAGCCCTTGCCGATCCTCTTCCTTTCTTGTTCTTGTAGGGGGCGCGGCATCGGCCGTGGAGCGGCAGAAGCGACGATTAGAGCTCAGGCCCCGGCGATTCGACACGCTCCGGCCCGGGTTCGAGTTGAAAAGGCATCATCGATTGGCGTATGCGTGGGAGCGGCAGTTCCTTTACAAATAAAGTTGATCTCACGATGGCGATGGTATCCTTTCGAGGAAATGCGAGAACCACGTGATCCTCCGGATGCAAGACCCGACCGGGTAGGGTGGATAAGCGAACCTCACAAGTACGTTAGAGGCGATGCATGCGTCTGAGCGAGGTGGAGGCACTCGGAGTCTCGCAATTGATGCTTGATGGGGAGTTAAAGCAACTCACCGACCCGGATGCAACGCGCTAGAAGCGAGCAAACCCCGAGGCCATAACACCACCCCTCTGGGTGACCCTTGTCGGCCCTCCCAGGGAGCGAAGTAGAATCCGGCGAGCCGGGGCACGGGCAACTCACCTAGCCCTGAGGAGGAGGAGCGCAACGAAGCAACACTTGGGGGGGACATCGGAGCGATGAGCGACCCCCTTCACCGGTGAGGAATGGGGTGATCATGGGAACGAGGAGGTTGAGGGTATCCAGCGAGGGCTCGACCACATGAAGGAAGTAGTAAAGGCCAGAGCCGCCGGCTATGGACACCAGGTGCAACAAGGCGAGTCATCGTTCACGGCCAGGGTGCTACACTTCCCCCTTAAAATTGAGATTCCGGGATCTGTGAATAGAGGCATTCAATGGAGCGGATCCGTCGACCATCTTAACACTGTCGTCGGATGGAGCTGCGGATAATAGAGACCCAGATGCGGTGCGAGGCCTTCGCTATCATACTAAAGGCCGCGTTGGCTTGGTTTAATAAGCTCCACGAACCCGATTTCCTCGTTTGAGAGCTCCATCGCATTAGTCTCTCACTTCATTGGAGCTGGAGCATGCGGGAGCCAGGAGTTACCACGCACGACCATCGCGGAGTAGGCGAAGGGGGTCTTATGTCCAGAGGTTTAATGTCGAGGAGTCCTTGAGATAGATGTAGGACGAGGAAGTTCGCTATCACGCATTCATTGTTGGGCTAGGAGTTGGTCAGATTTGATGTTTTCCATCTCAGAAAGCATCCTCAGCGAACACATGGCCAGAGGTGCTTGGCTAAAGTGGAGAAGTACATTAGCGGTGAAGAAGCCCTTGCTCCCAAGAGGCTCTTGACCTGAGAGCGGGAGCGAGCCAATGGCCCAGGAGCGAAGCCACAGTGAAGCAAAAGAAATCAGAGATCTCGAGGAGGGACGGGCGACGATCCCAGAAGGCGGGCGTTAGAGGCGCGTGGGACCACCTCGGCAGGAGCTACGTCGACGATATTCGCCTCGCGGTTCACCACAATGACCCACGATATCAAGTCTTGTCTGATCTGACACGAGAAATTCACAAGATGACCATCTAGATGAGGGTATTTTTGCAAAAGGTTAACATGTCTTGTGAGTTCCGCTAGGGACCCACGGGCATCGAGCGAGCGATTGCATACGGCTCGAGGAAAAATAGAATCGCGATTCGATGGGGATATCTTGGCCAGCTACATAACCTCGAAGGTCGGGATCAGCGCTGACCACCACCGCCTCGATGGCTAACCCCAGGCTCGGCTGTGACCGCTGGGGGGAAATCCATGTGATCTCAGGAGGATTTGCAGGAGGTGGGGAGTCCAGCTCAGCCAGGAAGGCTCATTTGCATAGCATCAGGTCGGGAGAGGTAATGGAAGTCGCGAGCGAGTATCCATTGCCTCGACTTCGACCGCCCAGTAACATTCCGGTTCGGACCTTGGGGATGCGACACCCTACGGCGATCCTTTGGTGATAAGAGGCGGTTGTGCAACAAAACAATCCATCGGGTCCTTGTCGATGTGATAGGAGTTCCGTGAGCATCATCTTGTGACGGCTTTGATAGGAATGGGCATCGGAAGGGGAGAAGGTGGGACAGTCGGCGCCCTGCGAGGATTCTCTGGAGAGAAAGTCACTGCCTTTGGGGTGATACAAGCTAGTGCTTCGCACGGGAGACCCCTCGTGCCGGGTGGCTGCGGCCGGTGAGGTTTCGTAGTAGATGCCCCTGCAGCATAGCGTGTTGTGGCGGACCCTCTCCAGCGCCCGTAAAGCCGTCCCTACGCACCACATGATGATCAGGATTTCTACCCTGGCTTGGAGTAGGAATGGATTCCCCGAGGTGACCCGGTAGCATGGCCGGGAGTGTTTTCGGCATCCGTAGGCGCGGTCGGCCAAACATATCGTGGACGGAGGCTCGACATGCGACGGTAAACACGACTGAGCCCTCGGAAGAATTTGGGCTATCACGATTGGGCGGTGATACTGAACACCTCGCCTACATCGGCTTCAAGCTAGTGGAAGACCTCATTAGCCTCCTTGCCCACTTCTTGAAACATAACAAGGATGTTTTCGCTTGGAAGCAGGAGGATATGGGAGGTGACCGTGATAATCACTCCGCAGGACTAAGCGTGGTCGAGTCCTTCAAACTAGTCAAGCGAAAAGAAGGAGTTTAACTCAGGAAAGGCAGCGATTAATGAGGAGGTCGACAAACTCTTCCGGGCGAGGGCGTCGGGAGAAGTGGAGTACTGCAGATGGTTGTGACGTGTTTTTCGTCAGCGGAGCGGCCCGAATGGCGGCTCTGCGTTGACTAGCGTCGATGAGCATGCCCACAAGATAACTTCCCTCTTCCTCGGATCGACCTGGTAGACACCACGATAGCCATGAACTCCTCGATTTTATGGGATGCTTTGCGATTACAACGGATCGGCGCGAACCCGATGACCCGAGAAGACCTCGTCGTCCACGGGAGCGAGGGGCGTATTGCTCTTAGGGTAATGCCTTCCGGTTTGAAAGCGGGAGCTACCTTGGGGATTGGTGAGCCAGAGATGTTAGGAGCGAATGGGGCATCCATGGAGGTATATATAAGACGACGTGTTGGTAAAGTCATTCTGGTAGGAGCTCCATATGAAGCTCATTACGGCGAGGCATTCAGGATCACGAGAAGAGTCTGACGAAGTTGAATCCGGCGAATCGCTTTAGGTCTCAGCGAAAAATTCTTGGGTTTATAGTCGACAAGCAGGAATATGAGCGAGCCACTGACCAGATAAAAGTTGATTCTCGACATGCGTCACCATCGAGCATAGCAAAGGGATCAGCCTTCTTTGGAAGGATAGTAGCGGTAGCGGATTTGTATCGAGGGCGGCGATAAATATCGGCCCTTCTTACAGATTTTGAAAAAAGCTTTCCCGATGGGATCGCCTCTGAAGAAGCATTCTGGCGCTAAAAAGCGTGTCCCGAGCTTCCCAATTACGGTAAGTCCCTGCGAGGAGGCGCTCCTTACCGCAATACACAGCGGTTCGATTTCTCGACCCGGTATTGTCTGATCGACAAAGAATGACCTAGTCTACTATTGTGGCTAGGAGGCTGCGAGATGACGGAGGTATCGAATGGGCCCGATCACAGCATTAGTAACCATAGCTGGAAACTGCCCTTACTTCAGCGCGTACCGTGAAATCCCGGCGGAATACTGATAGACGGTGTTACGCTAAACCGAATACCTCGGGAAGATTGATGAAGTGGGCCATAGAGCTGAGCGATTTCGACATCAGATATAAACCAAAAACAGTAATAAAAGGACAGATCTTGGCGGATTTCATCATGGAATTCACCTCGGCCCGAGCTTCTTGGGGATCTTTCAGGCTCTTGAGCCTCCTCTCGTTTGGAAGAGTATCGGGTCAAACGAGCGCGATACTTTCGAGGAGTGGTGTGGTGATTACGACCTCTCCGGAAGGAATAGATGCTCGAATATGCGTTTAGATTTGGGTTCAGGGCCTCAGCCAGCGAGGCGAAGTATGGCGATCATAGTTCAGTTTCGACCTCGCCCATTGATGGAAGTGATCGGTTAGAGGTGTGCGGCGACTCTGGTTGGTAGTAAAGCGCGAATAGAAGAAACCTCACACGAGACGAGGCGAGAAAAAATGATCCCTATATCTTAAAGGTACGGGAATTACTAAGGAAGTCAGGTACTAGTTGATTCAGGACACATCTTAGGGCGAAAATTCGCAGCGGATGCCTTAGCAAAGCTGAGCTGACCTCCCGAAGACCTCGACAAGCGGCGTCGAGTCGAGCACCTTTGAAGCCCTCCCGGGTGGATCTCGTGGCGAAGAGGTCTCTTTATCATGTCCGTAGAAATTGGATGGACCTATCTGGGGCTTGCAATAGAAGGGGCTAACTGTGCGCTGACCAAGAGGCATGAAACTTGGGGCCCAGTGCGGGTTCACTTTATTCATTGGGGGCCCTTTATGGCGAGCTTTCACACCCATCCTCGAAGTGCATTCTTGGAGGCGACTACGTCTTGAGGGGAAATGCGTGAAGGCGTGTGTGGAAATCACATCGGAGCTGGGGCGGGAAAGTCTTGCGCGGAATCTTTGCGGCCCGTAATGCCAGAGCGCTCTGGCCCAGTCGGGAAATGCAAAGTTTGTCGGGCACGCGAAATCTCTCACCTCCCATCAGAACCCTTGATTTCGATTCTGAGCCAATGGCCTTTTCAATAGTGGAATTTGGACATATTAGGACCTCACTTGCCTTGGAAAGGTGTCTGAGTTATCGTCGTAGTGGTGGATTATTTCACGAATGGGTAGGCCAGGGCCTTTGGCTACCATCATGGAGCAAGGTCTGCTTGACTTAGTTTGGCATAATATGCAGAGTTTGGTATCCCAGGGCCACACAGTGTCACGATAATGGAAAGCTGATTCGGCAATCCTAAGTTCGGGGATTTTACCAGCGTAGGAGCTCGGGATCGGGAGGCCCACTACTCGTCCCCGACTCATCCAGCGATCTAATGGAATGGTGAAGTCACCATTAGAACCAGCCCACGACATTGAAGACGAGAGTTGGAAGATGCAAAGGCAAATGGGTAAGTACCTCCCAGGGTGTTGTGGGCATATGGGGAACTACATGAGTCGTGACTCGTAGGCCCGATTCGCTCTGGCCTTTGTACCCAGAGGCGGTAGCCGCGGTCGAGATCGGATTAAAATCACGAGTTGAATTAGCGGCGTGGAGCATGCGAAAAGGCTCACTTTAAACCTGAACCTCTAGATGAAAAGCATGATCGAGTTCCAGAAATGTACGAAGACTACCAAGGAGGAAGGCGTGAGTCTCTGACGAGTCGAACCCGGAGCTCTGGCTTTGGCGGAGCCTAGTCTTAAAGAAGCTACGCACAACGAGCAAATCAGAACACATGGAAAACTAGGGCCCAGCCCAGGAAGGCCTTTACATCGTGTCTCGCGTCGTCAGGGCTTTGTGTCTGAGACTCGACGGAAGAAGGAAAAAGTCTACTGATTTCTTGGAATCACTAAGCACCTCAGCGTTTTTATCTGATAGACCTCGGATTGTAATCTTTAATAAAGTATCATGACTTTAAGATAACGGTCTGTGTGTTCATTGAATTAATTTTATTTAATATCTCATGGATCAAAAAAAAAAAAGAGACATCTCAGGCAGTAATGCAGAAAATTACACATTTCAAAGTACGAATTCAGCCTTGAAAAATGTTCTTTTTATTCCAGTAAAAGGTACGATCAATTGTCAGCCGGCGCCGTCCGCATCTCGAAAATAAACATTACAAGTTCTCTCGAAAAAAATATCTCGAAAGAGAGAAAGAGAGAGGGAAGGAAAGAGTCACGAAAGAAAAGGAAAAAGAGAAGGAAAAGGAGAAGAGGAAAAGGATAAAAGGAAGAAGGGAGAAAATGGAAGCGATTTACTTTAAAAGTTCTTAGCTAAAAATTTTTCTTTGCCTCTCGGATGCATTCACCAGCGCGTTAAGATGGCCCGGACGGGTTTGAGATAACATAACTCCCGCAAAAGGGGAGCGGGAAAAATTTGAAGAGCTTCATTGCTCGACTAGGCTGGTAGCCCGGGCAAGTTCGACTCGGTATATTAGCCCTGAGCCTGGCGGCTCGGTTTTGAAGGCTCGGCCTTTCCTGACTAGGAGCTGGTAGCCCGAGGACGAGAGTTGACTCAGGCCCAGTTAGCCCGCGGGCCTCGAGTAGCTCGGTCTTGAGAAGGCTTGGTACCTTGGCCCAGGCTGGTAGCCCGAGAGCAAGTTCGGCAGGCAAAGTGGCCGGGCCTCGGCTCGGTTTTGAAGAGCTCATTGCTCATTGGGCCACGGTAGCCCGTGAGCAAATTCAACTCGAGGCCCGGATTAGCCGAGCCTCGATGGCTCGGTTTGAAGAGCTCGGCTGCTTAAGCTAGGCTGGTGGCGGGACGATTCGGCCAGGCCAGTTAGCCCTCGCGGAGTCGTGACCCTGGTTTACGAGGCGGTGCTCGGATGAGGCCGTATAACCATCGATCCAGTCGGCGGGAGAAATAGCGATCGGGAAGCGGTATAAAGGTGATGATAAAGAAAATGGGGTATTCATTGAGAACGGCATCGCATACATCGAGTTCGGCTTGATGTAAAAAACAAGCGAAAATTGCTCTGAGGTTCATCGACGGGCGGAGAAGTGGGAGTCGAGAGGCGAGAAGAAGGGAGGCGGGCCTCGTAGGGGTGTTTGGCTCCTCGGAGGAATAGTCGAGGCGGGAAAAAGACTCTTAGCCTCCTGGAATCCAACTAGGGATTATAAAGTTAAGGTCGAGCCCGGATGGGCATTAGCGACCTTCCTGCAGGAAACGAAGCCATCAGGAAGCCCATTAGAGTCACAAGCCTCTCGTCTCCAGGCTTCGGCTATAGTTACGTCCTCTGAGATAACCAAAGTTTCCTGTCTGAAGGTCCCTGGCTAGCGCTCCTCGGTCGGGCGTTCGATGAGCTCACGGCCTCACGAAGCCGCGACGGGCTCATAACAATGGCCTTTATTGACTCGTCTAGCGGCCGCGGCTCTTCCCGGGTTACCCGCAGCTCATTCTAGGATGATTGCAACTCCTCCCTAACTACCTAAAGCTCAGTCTGGCGGCTGCGGCCGAGTCCACGGCCACCGGATCATCTGGGTAGCTGTGGCGAATCCACGACCTCCGGCTCGCCTGCGGCGCTCTTGCGACCATCTCGAGGCCTTTTCTTCCCACTGCCACCGGCCGTAGCTGCGTCGTGGTATGCCCCGAGAGTCGGTTGAGCTTCACGGCCTCTTCGATCTTTGCATCGAATCTCGCGATTCGGCTCGCTGGTAAGAGTAGCCACTCTCGCCTTGTAGGTTCTAGCGGCTTTGACGTGACCCTCGTTGATTGGCATTTTGCAGAAACTCTTGAGATCGTGCTTGACACAGGCCTGACCTCGTGCCATACCTTCAAGCCCAGAGATTAGCGGACACAGCCAGAGACCGGGAACTTGAGGCTGACCCTTGGAGGGATAGAACCGAGGCTTCCTCAGCGGGCGGGGCACAGGCCTCTGAGATCGGGAGATCCCCCAAGTGGATGAGGCCCAGTTTATTGTGGCTTCGGCATTAAAGAGCGAGGAGATCCATCTCCATCGGCTTGGGGGCTTCCTCCCAGCTCTTGCTTTCTCTCGAAGGAGGAGGCTCGGTGCTTCTGCGCGGGGACTCAATGTTATAGGCACACCAACCTCAGCCCAGGCTCGGCATCCACCCGGGGAATCTTTGGCCTTCTGTGAAGCAGGAAGCGGAGGCGAGAACTTGGGGCCACGGGGACACCTCGGTCGGAGCGGCAACACTTGCCTTTGCACTCGGACATGGGCAGAAGGTGATGAAGGCGTCCGGCACCGGGACTTTACCCGGGCGGGCGGCCTTCTCGAGGAGTCGGAGTGTGAAAGCCCAGGCTTCGAGACCTCGGGATAACGTCCACCCGAGCGAAGCTCCCCCTTAGTGGGCTTGACAACGGGAGGCCCATCGTGAGAAAACTTCACAACGGATGGAGGTGAAGGCCTCAAAGTAGCAGGGCGGGAGGACCTCGAACCTGAAGATCCGAGAATATCCGACCTGATAAGCTCAGAGTAAGCGCGCGGAAGACATTTGGCCAACTTCTTCTTTATGACCTTATCTTCGGGTGAGATCGGGGTAAATGCGAAAAGCGCCTGTGATGCAAAATTAGGAACACCATATAACTACGAAACTATTTGAACTAAACCAAAGCAAGCTCACGTAGATTCGGGAGTGGTCGAACTATTAGGAACGCCCGAGTGTGTCTTCCTTGTCGAGAATTCGTGCCTCTCCCAATGCGGCAGCTAACAAAAAAATAACGCTCTTTCAAAATTTATGGGGAAGATGGGAGATCCAGAGATGATCGGAGCGGCACTTAGATAGATCACACGCCAAAGCCCTCGTGACTTCCTTCACACTAAAGAGGTCGAACGGTATACTAGGAACGCGAGCCACTTATCCTAAGAAAATAGCGGCCAATCAGATACCCATCGGGTGGGGCGAAAGTTGGGAAGGCGGGACGTTGAAATCTTTGCCAGACCGCTTTTTATAAAGGGGTGTGAGGAAGCGGGCGTTGCCAGCGCCTCGAAGAAGCCTGTGCATCTTGGGCACTTGGACCACGTAAGAGATTAATCTTCGGGAGACCGGACTGGACAAAGGGCTATAACGCCTCGTGAAGTCTCCGTATAAAGGCTCAATTCTTCTTGAGTCCAGCACTTGAGCATTACCAGTGACTTGAAATAAACCAGATCCACAGGGTATTTAATCTCGTCAATTCTACCCTTGCCTTTACCGAGGGAAGGGAGTTCAGCGTCGAAAAGCAACCCATGACTAAGCGATCGGAGACGCGCCTGCCCCTGCACGAATCGGTATAACAGAGAATTCACCCCTTATGCGCGAAGAAGAGGAACGACCGGACCCGTGGGAGTATCAGTAGAGAGAAACCAGACCTAACGAGCTAGCCCCAGCGTCATTTATATTACTCGAAGGAACCGCAGAAGGAAGAAAGGCGTGCAAATCCCCAGGAATATAACGAAAGGGCTACCTCGGCGGTATCCTGAAAGCGGCGAAAGGGTCCGAGCGGAAGGTGAAGCAGATAGGCTTGAACTACATGGAAAGTAAAGCCCGATATCGGGCGCGATCTTGGGGTGGAGGATGTTCCGGGAAGAAACTAAAGGCCCCAGAAATGAGCGCGAAGTCGAAGAGTCGTATTATCATGTGAGGAGCGTTTGGCGGCGATAAAGCCTGGCGAGCCCGATACTGAGCGGCCCGCGTTGAAGTCATGCCGGAGTTCGAAGCGATCTGACCTTTGCCCGTGCCGTTGTAACCGCCCGAGTGGGGAACTAATGATTGGGTTTAAAAAATAGGCGCATAGGCCGCTCACGAGCCCGAGAAGTAGGCGGGGCTCGGTGAAACTCGGGGCTCGGCGCAGGCCCAAAGCGGGAGCTGATTCATTCGCCCGAGGACGATAACACGGACCGAGCTAGGAGGCCCATATTACATGGAAATCCGTCGAATCTCACTTAACAAGGAGTAAGATAATTCCGATAGCTGCTCCTAATTATCCGCATTAATCAGCGGCGATAAGGACAAGAAAAATCCCCGTCGATGAGAAGAATCATATCACGTGAGTGAAAAAACACTTTAATACTATAAATATTCGGTCGCGACGGTAAAGTACATGAAACGCAGTGGCCTCCCAGGCGGTCCAATTTTTATATCCACGGGAAAGAACTAGCAGGCATCGGGCGGCGTGAGCGGCCGCCGTCCTCTTCCTTTCTTGTTCTTGCGGGGCGCGGCGTGGCCCGACGGAGCGGCCGAAGGCCGGTTCCCGGCTCGGCCAATGATTCAACGCGCTCCCGGCCCGAGTTACGGTTGAAAAAACATCATGATCCCTAATCCCCAAAGACATTAAAAAAAAAAAAAAGAAAAAAAAAAAAAAGAAGCTATGACTACTTGAAAATTTGAAATGACATTGGGCAGAAAAGAACAATTCCGACTTTTTGGAAATTTCCCGAATATGAACAAAACCAATTATTAAGATTTTTGTTTGCATTGTTGTTTTTGTTCTAATAATTAGGTACTTTATTACAATGTAATAAATGTTTCCAATGAGACTTGAACATACGACCTCTCCTCTCCCTAGATGTCCTATCTTTTTAAATTTTGAATTCTCTCTACCAATTGAGTTAGGCATGTGAACATATTTGTTCGTTGTTAATTCATGCATGATAAGCGATAATGAATATGAACTTAATGTTGGATAAAATGATGATTACTTCAATAATCTTATGATTGAACCATCAGCAACCACATTCAGAAAATATTTTAAAAAATCATGTTCTTATGCATAAAACTTGGATTGATTTATTGAATAAGAAAAAGACCAATTTTCTTAAAAAAAATCATATTTAAATTTGAACACCATTCTCTTTCTTGAGAGACAATTTTCTAACCTAAGAAATTGGAAAAATAAAATCCTCCTATTCCAATAATGAGATGTCCCACTTTGGGATTTAAGTGATGGATCAAATCCTTGAAAAAAGTAAATCCCCAAGTAATAAGAACTAAGACTCCTACTTGTGGAGACACAATTTTGTTAAAGTAAAGGAAGAAACCCCTAGTCTAGCAGCATCTTCTATCTATCCTCACTGAGTTTATAGTAAGAAATGTGGACACATTCATAATTGAAGTCATAATACACTTTTGAGATAGATATTTCTATTTGAATAGAGTGCTTGAGTGGAACTAATTTTTTCTATCTATCCTCCTTTGAATTTATTGTAAGAAATGTGGACACATTCATAATTGAAGTCTATAATACACTTTTTGACATATATATATTTCTATTTGAATAGACACCCTAATTTTTAAGAATCAAATCTTGAATAAATGAAAAGAAGAAAACGAATATTAATTACAAAAATACCCTTACCATAAATCTAGGTAAAAAACAAATGTTCTTATTGGCTGAGATACCTGCCTCTAATTGAGGTTTGGTAATATAGCCCAAGGTAATTTGATACTTCAATGGTTTGTAATATAAGTGCCACATGGCAGAGTTATTATAAACTTCCAAGTCAGTTTATTCGAATTAAGTCGATTCAAGTTCAGTAAAGAAAATCGGGATTCCAAGTTCAAGTATCATATGAAGACTTTGTAATCTTAGGAATCCTTGTAAGGTGATAACATTGAATTGCACTTAGGAATTTATTATCATTTATCATGCATCACTTATAACTCGGTTTTTAACTCTAAAATTGCATATCTTTTTTAAAACTTGAGTTTGAGCATAAAACCTTGTAGATTTTCTGATCTTAAATGTGTTTAAAAACACCCTAGGTTTAGAAATTATTTGAATAAAAAAAACAAAGTGTTTGAGCATTTTATGATCCAATAGGTTGTGGTACGACCAATTGGCTTGGCTCGATCCCGGTTCCCGACCCAGGTGAGATGTGTATTTCGTAGTTTGGATCGATAATTTTGAAACTAGTCGATGAAACGGTCGATCAGTTGAGAATCGACTGAGTTGTGTATCTAAGTCGATTGGATGTAGTAGCTTATTATGTGTGAAGTAGGCATAGCAAATGGTCGACGGTTGAAGCGGCCAGGCCAAGGAGTCCCGCAGTCATAAAGCGATGGCTTTGCTTTATTGTGGGAGCCGTCTCGGCTTGACCAACAGCTTAAGTAGGTTGTCGATTTTTCCCCTCTCTATATTGTGTTTTAGGGATCATTTACAACTCACAATTATCATTTCTCTTACTGATTAATTCTCATTCTCAATTTCTTTGTGCATTCGATTCTCACTTACATACATAGAGTGCATCATTGGTCTCATCCTTAATTCCCTTATATTTGAGTGATCATTTAAAGTTAGAGAGTGATTTATTGTGTTTAAGAGTGAAAACTTCTAGTGTGCATAGCTTGAAGAGATTGTGAAGAGCTCATTGAGCCAAAGTCCAAGTATACAAGAACAAGCTCAATTTGGATTCAAGTATAATGGAACTCTCCACGGGAATTGGGGTTGAAGAGAGAAGTTGACCGTAAGAAGCGAGGTATCTTAGAACTCACATAAATATGAGTTCTTTCTACCTCTTTAATCTCTTTGGTTATCTCTTGTAATTAATTTTTGTCAAAATTATAGTTATTAATATAAAAATTTTTAGAGAATAACTCATTAACTACCTCACTAATTAAAATTTTACTGAATAATATTTAACTTTAAGTTCTTTCATAAAATAGGACTTAATTATATATGAAGATCATGTACAGTCTCTGGAAACTATCAAAATCTTTAGGAGTCTCAACTTTTCTACTTATCTCATTGCTCCATAACCTAGGATCCTTTTTCTATTTAATATTATATTATATTATCTTTCATCCTAGAGAAATTTATATTTGTTTATAAGTTCTTTCTTTTCTTAGCATTGTTTTTCTTGAGTATTTTTATAAGCTTGACTCTTGAGAATAAGGATTTTATTAAGGGAATGTTTATCATAAGGGGAGTTCTGTTTTTTTGCCCAAAAGTTATTCGGCGTAAGTCTTAAAATTTATACTTATTATACTCATTTTTTCTGCTCGGCTTGACTTAATTCTTCTTTCACCTCAAAAGGTATGTTCTTTATTTATTCACTTTTTCTTTTACTCTTTTTTTTTTCTTAACTTTTGCTTTTACTCTTAGTATTTATTTATTTTCTACGGGCATTTGAGTGTTAAGGATTACTTGCTTTATTAGTAAGAATTTCAAAATCTCCGGTTTTAAACGTGAGAGATATATCCCAAGATTTTATTAATCACTTTTAAGAAAAAGAATCAAGATATATAAAAATGTTAGTAGTTAGATATTTTAAAAAAAAATAGTTGGTAAGTGATGATAGATAATCTTCTTTAAGTTTAAATAATAAATGAGTCGTTTTCTTTGAAAAGATAATATTATTTTTATAGCGGTGAATGTCTGGAGTCATTATACATGTCTGTTTAATTTCACTTTGGGACCACAAAATCGGCGATCGAGTAAACCTTCGATGATCTAAAGGAACTTGAATGGGTGACCATTAGGTTAAGACATTTTAACTTCAAGCATTATTAGATTTTTGGTTAAAATAAATCCAAAAGTTATTTTCTAGATCTTTATACCATCACTCATAATATTTGGAAACATCCCTCGATTAGAATGAGGCAACCATGTTGAAAGTATGATTTCAATAAATGGTGTACAATGTCACTACTTCTTAAAACCATGATAATAATAGCGAATGAACCTTGATTCGGTGGTTAAGGGTTGGGTCGAGCACAGGAAAAAACTATATTCGAGTTTTCATAATAATAGAATACTATAACATTGCAATACCAAATAAATAGATATAAAAATAAAGAAGCTATAACAATAATTTTAAACAATAAAAATAAAAATAAAAATAATGCCATAATTAAGGGGAAGTAAAAGTTAAATTGCATGTAGATCAATGAATGTCTTGTTAAATCAATATCCACCAAACATAGAACTGATTGACTAGACATGAAATCGTTGTACTAAGACATTTATGGTTAGTAACTTCGCGGTTCAAATTGATTGAAAAGTTAAGTGAATTGTTTTCCCGCAAAATCAATACTTTCAATTACTTTTTTATTTTATTTTATAGAAACCAAGCACTTTGTTATAGTATAATGATTGTCTCCATTGAGACTGGTTTATGGAACCCCTCGTTTCCATGTATGTACGTCTTTTTAAACTTTGAGCGCTCTCTTCTTAAGCTGAATTAGGTATATGGACTTGATTAGCCCAGATCCTTATATACTTTGATTGTTGTTCATCAAATTTCCAAACTAAGGTGTCTTTAACTTTTTTATTTAGGGGTAATTGACATGAACAATTCATAGTTTGGTCGGTCTTCCTTAATTAGTCCCACCTACTGTTTAACTAGGAATAATCCCACGTTTTGGGGGTCGCTTATCCTATTGGTCCACGCCCAACGATGATCGGATGAATGAGTTAAAATAGTTTGACGTGGTACATTTTCTCTCCAAATGCCATTTTGCCCTAACAACCTACATCTCCATTGATGCTCTGTATTCCATGCACCTCCATCTCCACCTTCCCTCTTCACCACCTCTATGTTTCGGTCGAACTGAACTAAACCCATTCATCTCCTCTCTTCTTTCTTCTATATCAAACACTCAATCGCTTATCATCTCCGTTCTTCTCTTCTTCTCTCCATTTCCACCTTTTGTCTCGCGAACACGCAGTTGGTGAGCTTTCTTCTCCACCTCCCCTCTTCACCCTTCTCCACCTTCGGTCATTTTTTGGATAATCTGTAGTTTTAGTTTCGTTTATGAATAAATAAGGAGGTAATAAGGTTTTGGGTTCGAGTTATATTTTCCCACTAAATATACGTTACGGTGATACGGGTTTTGATGACATTTATTGTTTCGTTTTCTTCTTCCTATTTCTTCTGTTGTTTGGGTTTTTTGTTGTCCAGAAGCATCTGATGACATTTATTGTTTCGTTTTATTATTCCTATTTCTTCTTCCGTTTGGGTTTTTTGTGGTCTAAAAGCATCTAATTTTTTTTCGTGTATTCCAAACAGAGACACATGGTTATTACTTGATTGTGTGATTGTGTTTGTGATTAGTGTAGGCAGTTACAACATATTATTTGATTAGTTATTATATTACCATTTATTAATGTAGGTTTTATTGTGATTGTGTTTGTGATTAGTGAGGGCAATTACATGATTATCAATTGATTGTATGATTGTGTTTGTCATTTAGGAAATGAAGGGTGTTACCTTAAGATTTAGGCATGCAGGATTGTTCAAGAAGAGCAAGGATGAGTTGCATTATTTGGGAGGTGAAAAAAGGAAATTTAATGGGGATCCTGATGAATTATGTTGGATTCGGCGAGGCCCGACGAAAGTGTAGCCCGTATATGAAGATTGAATAAATATATTACCTAAATTACGGGAAAAGTTTAGAGGATGGGTTAAGGAGGTGTATCTTGTGAAGATTCTACATATGAGTGAAATTATGTTGGCATATGGATGCATTGTCTTATATGTCTTACATGGGTATTAGATAGACCCGATGTTGTGCACATGATTGATGCTCTTCGACCTGAGGCCCGACATAGGAGGAAAATGACTCATAAAGGCCCGACATTTCGGTCTGTGGCCCTTAATTGAACTAGAAATTAAGCGACCCGAAACCCCACTTAGTCATAAAGATG